>JAOWBW010001658.1:97165-231111 GCA_026119855.1 Campanula takesimana
TATCCACACCACGAACGAATATCAAGCAACTTCTTGATCTTGGTTGCTAGACCAAATTGTGAAACACACTTTCACAATTGCAAGAACTATATGGAATTATGAATATTCTTATTCTTCACTTTTGGGATCTAGAACAAGAAAAAATAACCTCTCAAAACTTATGGAGGCACTCACAATAATGATGCTAATGGCTGCTGAAAGGATCTTAAATAGGTCCCAATCCTTAACGCTTAAGGACTTAGGAATCCTAAATCCCGTCACCAAATTAGGCAACAAGGAATTCTGGCCGACTTGACTGGCAAGGTCGTGCCCTATAAACTGGCACGGCCGTGCCATCAGGTCCGCGTGATTTCCCCAGTCGACCAATTTCGGCACGGTCGTGCTTGACTTCTTGGCATGGTCGTGCCAAACGTGTCGACAGATTTGCCTTGGTTTGGATTTATGGCACGGCCGTGCCATTTTAAGGCGCACGACCGTGCCAGAGCCAAAACCTGACATTTTTCCATAATTCCAATTTAGTCCTTTATGATTCGTTCTATTTGTGTGTGACCCTCTAGGATTACACTAAGTTGGCAATGGGCTCAAACATGAACCCATAAGATATGATTAGGTTCTAGCAAACCGTCATACCTATCCAAATAGTGTAACTAGATACAGTTTCGCATTCCTTTAGAATATGTCATAATCCCTTTGTCCATGATGGCATTGAACACAAGTCATGGTCAAACGGTCAACTTGTTTTGTTCAATACTTTCTCGATTCGAATATGTTGATAATCCAAATGACATTGATCCAATCAATTCATTTGATTCCGGCCGAACATTTCATCAACATCATTCCTACGAGAGGCCCAAGCTTGACATCTCTCCGAAGAGGGACAAATCCATTTAGCTTATTATTCTTCCCAACGGGAATCCGATTATGCCAATCATACCCTTTATAACTACCGTGTTAAGATAGCGTTTGAATATGTCAAACATAATGTTCATCAAGTGGAAGACTATAATAACTTCATGTCTAAGGATTCAAATGACATAACTAATATGAGATCTATGTACGACATAGACCATGACATAAATCTCATACAGCGGGTCATGTCCAGTACCTTGTTCCAAACAAGTACCCATGAATCTAACATGATCATCCCATGATCATTTAGCCTTTATACTAGTGCTTAACAAGTACTAGGGACGGGATTATTATAAGTAAACATGAACAACAATAATAATCAAAATATCTCTTTATTGATATGAAATAAATGATAACAATTACAACGTTTATTAAACGTGCCTAGGGCACCACTACCAACAATCTCCCACTTGCCCTAGGCCCAATCTCCCATGTATCTAATACCCATGGACTTAACATGACCATCATGTTAGCTTGTGGAAGTCCCTTTGTTAGCGGTCCGCAACATTGTCATCAGTAGGTACTCTGCATATATTTACGTCTCCCCTATCAACGATCTCTCGAATGATATGAAAACGCCTAAGTATGTGTTTGGATTTCTGATGTGCTCTGGTTCCTTTGCTTGAGCAATAGCACCATTATTATCGCAATAAAGGTCTATTGGATTAGCAATACTAGGAACCACTTCAAGTTCAGTATGAACTTCTTAATCCAAACAGCTTCCTTTGCAGCATCCGATGCAGCAATATACTCAGCTTCTGTTGTAGAATCAGCGGTTGTACTTTGCTTGGAACTCTTCCAGCTTACAGCTCCACCATTTAACATAAACACAAAACCCGATTGCGATCGGCTATCATCTTTGTCGGTTTGGAAGCTTGCATCCGTGTAAGCATTTACAACGAGATCATCTTCCATTCCTCCATAGACCAAAAACGAGTCTTTAGTCCTTCTCAAGTACTTAAGAATCGCTTTTACGGCTATCCAGTGATTTTCGCCAGGGTCGGATTGGTATCTACTTGTCATGCTCAAAGCATAAGATACATCCGGCCTAGTACAAATCATGGCATACATGATGGACCCAATTGCCGAAGCATATGGAACATCATTCATTTTCTCACGCTCATCTTTTGTCTTAGGACATTGAGTCTTGCTTAGAGAAACTCCATGTAACACGGGCAAGGTTCCTCTCTTAGAATTTTCCATACGGAATCTTCTAATGACCTTGTCAATGTATGTACTTTGGCTTAAACCAAGTAGCCTCCTTGATCTATCTCTATAGATCTTAATGCCAAGAATATATGCGGCTTCACCCATATCTTTCATTGCGAAGCACTTTCCTAACCAAGTCTTTACAGACTGAAGTGTAGGAATGTCGTTTCCAATGAGCAATATGTCATCCACATATAAGATAAGGAATAGCACTATGCTCCCACTAATCTTCTTGTATACACAAGGTTCATCTTCGTTCTTGATGAAACCAAATTCTTTGACCGATTCATCAAAACGGAGATTCCAACTCCTAGAAGCTTGCTTCAATCCATAGATGGATCTCTGCAATTTGCATACCCTTAGAATCTTGTTCAAAACCTTCTGGTTGTGTCATATACACATCCTCTTGGAGTTTTCCATTTAGGAAAGCGGTTTGACGTCCATTTTCCATATTTCATAGTCATGATATGCGGCAATGGCAAGCAGAATTCTTATAGACTTGATCATTGCTACAGGTGAAAAGGTTTCATCATAGTCAATACCATGAACTTGCCTATAACATTTTGCTACAAGTCTAGCTTTGTAAGTATGCACCTTCCCATCCATGTCAGTCTTCTTCTTGAAGACCCATTTGCATCCTATGGTTTTTTACACCTTCGGGCGCATAAATCAAATTCCAAACTTGATTATCTTGCATGGATTGCAATTCAGATTCCATGGCTCTAAGCCACTTGTCCGAATCAGGAGAAAACATCGCCTCTTGGTAGGTTCTAGGTTCATCATTCTCAATGATTTCCACCTCATTACTATCCGTTACGAGAAATCCATATCTCTCGGGTTCGGATCGTACCCTACTAGATCTGCGAGTTACTTGTGTATCTTGAACAGGTTCCACAAATCCTTGTGGTTCTTGTTCCCGTTCCACTATTGGTTCAATGTTATTTTCTGGGTCTCGAATTTCTTCAAGATTTATTTTACTCCCACTGATTTCTTTGGAGAGAAACTGTTCCTCTAAAAAGACACCAGTTCGGGCAACAAACACTTTGTTGTCCTTTCGGTTGTAAAAGTAATCCTTTAGTTTCCTTAGGATATCCCACGAAAATACATTTATCAGATTTGTGTGCTAGTTTGTCATAGATAAGTCTCTTGACATAAACTTCGCAACCCCAAATCCTCATGAAAGACAAACTAGGTTTCTTTCCACTCCACATCTCATATGGAGTCTTTGGAACCGATTTAGTTGGAACCTGATTTAGTGTGAAAGCAGCGGTTTCTAGAGCATAACCCCAAAAGGATATTGGAAGATCAACTTGACTCATCATTGATCGAACCATGTCTAACAAAGTCCGATTCCTCCTCTCAGACACACCATTCCATTGTGGTGTTCCGGGTGGAGTCAATTGTGAAACTATTCCACAATTCTTTAGATGATCATCAAATTCTTGGCTCAAGTATTCACCACCTCGATCTGATCGAAGTGCCTTTATACTTTTGCCAAGTTGTTTTTCTACTTCATTTTGAAATATTCTAAATATCTCGAATGCTTCACTTTTATGTTTCATTAGGTAAACATACCCAAATCTACTATAATCATCAGTGAAGGTTATGAAGTATTGAAATCCTCCCTAGCATTGCTACTTAATGGTCCGCATACATCGAAATGTATCAACCCCAATAAGTCACTTGCCCTTTCACCTAGCTTGGTAAAAGGTGTCTTAGTCATTTTTCCAAGAAGACACGACTCACAAGTATCATATGACTCGAGGTCACATGAACCCAAAAATCCGTCCCCATGGAGTTTTGAGATACGCTTCTCATTAATATGACCAAGACGGCAATGCCATAAATAAGTATAATTTACATCATTAGGTTTAGATTTCTTATTTACATGATAGACATTATTTTCATTCTTGACATCCAAGATATAAAGGCCATTAAATGAATTAGCAATACCATAAAGCACATCATTTAAATAAATAGAAAATTTCTTATTCTCAATAAGAAACTTAAAACCTTCATTATCCAAACAAGAAATTGAAATAATATTTCTGCTTAAATCCGGAACATAATAACAATTGTTCAAAACAAGAATTAATCCGGAAGGTAAAGTGACTTCATAAGTCCCTACGGCTAATGCAGCAACTCTTGCTCCATTCCCCACGCGTAGATCTACTTCACCTTCTTTAAGCAGTCTCCTATTCTTTAGTCCCTGCACATTTAGACAAATGTGAGAACCACATCCGGTATCCAATACCCAAGAATCAGTGGTAGAAAGGAGAATATCTATCATATAGATACCTGAAGTCGACGCAGCCTTGCTGCTCTTCTTCTTCTTTTGCTCTTCCAAGAAAACCTTGCAATTACGTTTCCAATGACCAATTTCTTGACAATGGAAACAGATTGCATCCTTTTGTGAATCAGGTTTTGCCTCAGAAGCCTTGGCAACCTTTGCCTTGCTTATCTTGGGTTTGACAACTTTTGCCTTACCCTTTCCTTTGGCACTAGCCTTCTTCCCATCATGAACCAAGAGCACGGGAGAACATTTCTCCACAATTTTCACCTCTGCAGTTTTAAGCATCCCATGCAACTCAGAGAGATTCTTATCCATTCCATGCATGTTATAATTCATCACAAACTGATTGTAACTTTTAGGCAATGAATTAAGAATGAGATCCGTGGATAGCTCCAATGGGATTGGATAGCCAAGTTTCTCAAGGTGCTCTACATAACCTTTCATTTTAAGAAAGTGAGGACTCACTTGTTGCCCTTCATTCATTTTACAAGTAGTGAATGCAACAATGGTCTTGTACCTCTCTTGCCTAGCTTGCTCTTGAAACATGGTTCTCAACTTCACGCCTATCTCATAGGCTTCCAAATGTTCCAAACTTTGTTGGAGTTTTGAACACATAGCAGCAAGCATGAGACAACTTACATCTCTAGAATCATTACGATGTTTCTTGTAATTGTCTCTTTCTGCCCTAGGGGCAGTAGGTGGTGGTTCAGCAGGGAGAGGCCCATCGAGAATGTACAACTTATCTTCTTGCCTAAGAACGATTCTTATGCTACGGATCCAATCCATAAAGTTAGTACCATTCTCTTCGAGCTTATCCTTCTCAAGGATCGATCGCAACGACATTGATTGAGTGTTATTAGTCATTATCTACAAATATGCAAAATTTCCAAAATTTAATAAGTACCAATTTTTCATTAAAGAAATAAACAATGTATTTTTCCAAAAATACTCCCACTAAATTACATAACCTTCTTATACATCCAATGTATAATATAATTTAAATGGGTTAAGATCCAACTTTAATTTAATTTCAAGTCCGCTAAGGCGGATTACACAAAATCAAACTAATTAGGTAGACAGCTCTTGTCAATCATATCTCATATGACTCTTAGTTCCTTTTATGAGATTCTTTAAGAAATCCAATTTCAAAAAGCATGTTAAACCTCATCTTTGCCTAGGCCCAAAACTGTTTTGACGCCCAATTAAGTCTAACCATTTTAAACGTATAGTTAATGTGTCCCGCTAGGGCGTGCCCACATTATCTATCTTGCTCATACATAAATAAATTTAATGCACCTCGCTAGGGCGAATCTACATTAAAATCACTCATGTACTAACAAGTTTTTTAATCATGGCATGGCAATAAAAGACTTAAAACTTTCTTTGAAGGTTCATCACATATAGCATATAACACACTTATGAGCACATAATGTAAACATGTTACACATCAAGTTTAGCCACTAAATTAATCTCCATTAATTTAAGCATAATATTTATGTGTCATTAGTTTCTCTATAATTATGAGGATGAGACTATTTGAACTTTGGTTATCATCTCCAAATCAAGACAACAAGAAGTGCGACCGAAACTAAGCCATATGGCATCCACAATTCCGCACTAATTCAAGAAACCAAGAGAGTAGTCCATGTGGCCGAAACTAAGCAATAGATGGTCTCGATGAACGTAGGCCAATTGCATTCACAATTCCACATGGATCTCCAATCTTTGAATCAAGAACTTTGTTTCTTAATTTTAGCAATTATGAACTCTTCATAATTCTAACTTCGTTTTATCTTTGAAACTTCGATTGCGATCAAGTTTGGGAAACACAATCTCGATGAACGTAGATTAGCCATCCAAACCTTGAACCAATCTTAGACTCACAAGACTAAAACAAATAGGAAATTTAAACCCAAGATCCACACCCAAGACCCAAGCCCTACCCCGCGCCAAAAACCCTAGGTCCGGCCGGGTCAAGGTATGGGTCCGGTCGGACCCTTCCGAAAATCAAAATTTTAAAGTTCCAAAATTTGTCTCAAAATTGTTTTTCCCGATTCAATAAGGATTTGGTGTTCTTGGTGATCCAATCACCATGATTAACAAAACCTTGAATAAACAATTTATTCTTGAATCCCTAGAATATCAAAACTTTGATCCAATCAAAAATTGATAATCCAAACAATTTTAAATCCACCATAATTTTTATTGCTATTGAATAGTGCGATTAAAGTTTCTAAAACAATAAACCACATAAAATCATATAACACATAAACATCACGTAATCCAATATTCATATCATGCTAGGCACATAAACAATTTATATACACACAACATGATCTTAGTATTGAAATAATCAACATGAACGGGGCTCTGATACCACTGTTGGATTTCGTTGTCACATGCGCAGCGGAATAAAGCATTTAAAATTTTAAGAAACCCAAAGCCATGGATCCGTTCATATGATTAAATCAAATACAACAAGATGAATAGAGGAATAACTAACCCTTGATGGCTATGAATTTCTAGCTTTTGAACTTGGTGGAGATTTTGAAACTTGATCAAGAACGCGAACCTTGAAGATGATGAGCTTCACCCTCTAGCGGTATCCACACCACGAACGAATATCAAGCAACTTCTTGATCTTGGTTGCTAGACCAAATTGTGAAACACACTTTCACAATTGCAAGAACTATATGGAATTATGAATATTCTTATTTTTCACTTTTGGGATCTTAGAACAAGAAAAATAACCTCTCAAAACCTTATGGAGGCACTCACAATAATGATGCTAATGGCTGCTGAAAGGATCTTTAAATAGGTCCCAATCCTTAACCCTTAAGGACTTAGGAATCCTAAATCCCGCCACCAAATTAGGCAACAAGGAATTCTGGCCGACTTGACTGGCACGGTCGTGCCCTATAAACTGGCACGGTCGTGCCATCAGGTCCGCGTGATTTCCCCAGTCGACCAATTTCGGCACGGTCGTGCTTGACTTCTTGGCACGGTCGTGCCAAACATGTCGACAGATTTGCCTTGGTTTGGATTTATGGCACGGCCGTGCCATTTTAAGGAGCACGACCGTGCCAGAGCCAAAACCTGACATTTTTCCATAATTCCAATTTAGTCCTTTATGATTCGTTCTATTTGTGTGTGACCCTCTAGGATTACACTAAGTTGGCAATGGGCTCAAACATGAACCCATAAGATATGATTAGGTTCTAGCAAACCGTCATACCTATCCAAATAGTGTAACTAGATACAATTTCGCATTCCTTTAGAATATGTCATAATCCCTTTGTCCATGATGTCATTGAACACAAGTCATGGTCAAACGGTCAACTTGTTTTGTTCAATACTTTCTCGATTCCGAATATGTTGATAATCCAAATGACATTGATCCAATCAATTCATTTGAGTCCGGCCGAACATTTCATCAACATCATTCCTACGAGAGGCCCAAGCTTGACATCTCTCCGAAGAGGGACAAATCCATTTAGCTTATTATTCTTCCCAACGGGAATCCGATTATGCCAATCATACCCTTTATAACTACCGTGTTAAGATAGCGTTTGAATATGTCAAACATAATGTTCATCAAGTGGAAGACTATAATAACTTCATGTCTAAGGATTCAAATGACATAACTAATATGAGATATATGTACGACATAGACCATGACATAAATCTCATACAGCGGGTCATGTCCAGTACCTTGTTCCAAACAAGTACCCATAAATCTAACATGATCATCCCATGATCATTTAGCCTTTATACTAGTGCTTAACAAGTACTAGGGACGGGGATTATTATAAGTAAACATGAACAACAATAATAATCAAAATATCTCTTTATTGGTATGAAATAAATGATAACAATTACAACGTTTATTAAACGTGCCTAGGGCACCACTACCAACAACTTGATACATGATTACTTGAGTATCTACTTGAATTGCATGATAACATGTCATGTAGTTGCATCTCATAGCTTACTGAGATTTATCTCACCCCATTCCTTGTTTAATTTTTTTCCTTAGATCAAAGGAAGGCTAGTGATAGTGCGAAGTGAGGCTCGACATAGCTGGGAGCTTACTACGCAGGTGGTTATTCTTTTGGGGCTTGTGTCCTTTTACATTTTGGTGAGGACGATGTATTATGGATTATGTAACTCAGTATTTTGGGTAGACTTGTTGTCTCTAGACATCTCTTGTAATGCCAGCATATGTGCCAGGCATGTTTCCGCTGTGTATAATCATGTTTGGTTTAAATTTTTTTGTCTAGAACTCGTGGTGTGAGCTATCTTAGCTCCTTACTCTAGAGTATATATATCATGTCAGTTTGTTATAAACAGTTGTCATCCAGTTTCTTGTTAGTTTTCTTGTTTCTCGTTATTCACGCGCATCCAGGTTTGAGGTTCTATTAGGCGATCCCGGGACCTGGGGGCGTGTCAAAAAAAACGAGAGGCTTATAGACGTAGTGATGGCCTCCACTGATCCAGGATTTAGATTAGTCGTGAAAAAGAAGAAAAATCGTTTCCACCCAATTAGGAATAAAACGCGTTTTAAGGGAACTCAATAAATGAAAGCATGCTTTTGAACTGTGCTCTAACGTTTGCTCATGTGAAAGATCCCTTAATTGAAATGCTTTTCCTAAAAAAAAAAAGAAATGAAATTGACAAATTCCCCAAAATGCATGGCTCGGGTCTTTCCTCCAAAACTCTTACCCTTCGTGTCAAATCGGTCTCCCCCCGA
Source organism: Campanula takesimana (assembly GCA_026119855.1). Classification (NCBI taxonomy): domain Eukaryota; kingdom Viridiplantae; phylum Streptophyta; class Magnoliopsida; order Asterales; family Campanulaceae; genus Campanula; species Campanula takesimana. Next base: position 106,327 of record JAOWBW010001658.1, read on the forward strand.
GTCAAATCTCCTTGTGTCAAAGTTCTTTTTCTTACTCAAAAGCATGGTTTTTTCCGAGAATCTCATCAAAGTGCCCTTATGGTTTGCCCGCCTTTTTTATGATAGATAGCAATGGAAGCTAAATCTGTCGCGGCAGAACTTGATATAAGATTGGACGCTCAATCCCGATTGGAGGGACGAGTAAAACTCTTGGAAAGGATGGTTAGTATGATGGGAGAACTAATTCAGGAATTGGAAGCTAGCCGCGATGAGGTGGTCAATGTGGTCCAACGGCTCCGGGAAGAGGTCAAAGATATCCTTCACGAAAAGGTTGAGGAGGTATGGGAAAAGGGCGGCAGGAAGTTAAGAGGGGACCTCGAGAAGAGGTGTGATTGCCGGTACGAGTTCATGCACAGCGGGGCAGAGCTAACCGATGAAATGGAGAGACACAACTCAAGGCATGCCCAAGAATGCCTCCACGAGATTGTAAAATCCATCGAGGGATGCCCCCGATGACTCAAACCAAGGCGGGCAAGGGCCCCGCGAGCAAGCCCAAGCTATCACCCTGTACCATGGCAAACCCGCATCCATCGTAGGAGGAGTGCTCCCCCAAAGGAAAGGATCCTATTACCGCTGGTTCCATGACCTAGGGATGACCCAGGATTAGATGCTGAGCCGGCTGCTAGAGATTGAAAAAATTGAGTTGCTTAGCCGCAATGTGATTTGGAATGAACCTCCCTCCCAACGCAGTGACCCGAGAAAGCACTACAAATACCACCAAGCCTTGGGTCATTCCACAGAAACCTGCCCAGCCCTGAGGAACAAAATTCAGGAGTTCATCGATGAGAGAGTCATCACGAAAAGGGGAAATCAGTGGGTGTAAACCCGAGCGAAGCACGGAAGCCAAGGATAAGATTGCAAGAAAGAGAGGAGGAACGAAGAAACTAGGAGTGGTTTAGTTAGGTAGGTTCTAAGGTCTTCTCAAAAGTCCATTTTGGACATGTTTTTTTTGCTTTCCCTAAGCCTTACGAGGCAAGGTTGTGTGAAAGGACGTCAAAATGATATGTAATTGGAGTCCATTAACAGTAGGGTCTTTTGGGTCTGTAAAAAAAAAAGAAGAGGGGTTTGAATCCCCGTGCAATGAAAGAGTCGTTTTCCTTCAATTCTCTCTAGACTTGAGACATTGTTTGCATGTTACATTGATTCTTGGTATTGCCTTAGTTGATATTATCAAATGATTGCTACGCTCCCAAAATGATGAATTGACTTCTAAAATATGCTAGTCAATAACGACTCACTAAGTAAGAATGGACTCGACACAAATAAAAATACTCAACGCAAGCAATTAATCTTGATATGAATGAATGCTGTGATCAATTGGCATAAAGAGACCATTAATGGCAAGCTTTCCCCGATACACCTTCCCCGATACACAATCCATACACTTTTCCATGCAAACCCTCGACGCGGGTCAAAAGGCGTCCCAAGACATGAAAAATAAAGGATGTTGTTGCTCAACCATAGGGATTCAATCATCATCGCACGTGCGTGACCAAGCAAAGCATTTCCCAGCTCTCCAATGATGAAAAGAGGGAAAAGAAATGAATGTAAAAAAAATAAAATAAAAAAATGAATCTATCTCAAAAGACAACCAAGAGGAGCCCCACCTCAAAAGCCCATTTATCTCAAAAGGAGTTCACCACGAAACAAGGCAGTCCACATCGGAAGAGGGAGAAACATCCTTCAAAGGGACACAAAAGGCGATCCATAGCCGAACTACGGCGACCTGAGCTCCTCAAAACTGATGGGAACGTAGGCAACCTTTGGGTCCGGTCACAACATGAAACAAAATCACCAAACCTTGGTCTTCTCAAAGTGACCAAGTCTTCCCCCACGGTCTCATGAATTACCGATTTTCTAGAAATGCCTAGCCTGGTCTCATCAATGACCAACTCCCCCAAACACACTCTCCTTCCGACCTTGCCATTGATCGAATCTTAATCTCAATTGATCGCAACATTTATACATGTTAAGGCTAATTGCTTGCCATAATCTTGACTTAATAGTAAACGTGGTCCATTCAAGCAATCATTTTGATAATATTGATTAAAGAAAATTCTGAATATCTCGACAAGTCTTCTTTTCTACATCTTAGGAAAGAGCCAAACACCAAATTTATGTCCGTAGGCTTCCTTCCTCACAAAAGGGTCTCACTCCTGCAAATGCCTACGTCAATCTCGTTTGGAGCAAGAATAATTTGCTCCCTTCCGTGTCTTGAGTCAATTAGGCCACTCCTAGAGGCAGAAGGTGTAGACACCCTGCCTTGGACCTCTCATGTCCCGATTGCATACACATTCTGTGTCTTCCTCTTTTCTGTCAATTTTCGTTAACTTTCGTTACTTTCCGTTAAGTTCTCGACTTACCCAGATAGTCTTGGACTTGACTAAGTGACAAATTCAACCTTAAGTCTTTATTTCATTTGTTTTTGTTGACTTTTGTGATGTTCGTTAAGTTTTTGACTGATCTCGTTAGTTTTGGGACTTAACTGCATAACAGGGTTAATTTTTGGGTTAAAATATGTATTTTCTGAAGATGAGACGACCGCGCCTCCGGCCTTCTTTGTGAAAGGCGCGCGCCTCCAATAGGGGTGCGGGAGGAGTGCGCTTCCCACCTCCAGAATCTCAGATTTTGCCAAATTTCCCTCCTTTTCTGATTTGTAAACTCCCAAGTTATTATGCCTTGGCTTGATCCGGGGAATAACCATTCTTGTCAACACAACCACCACCCCTACCCTATAAATACATCTTGTTTCCACCATGGAAATGGGGATCTTATCTTTAACAAAAAACTCTCTTAACACAACAAGAGAATAGACTTTTCTTAACTCACAACTCTCACACACACACACCCAAAAAAACTTCATTTTCAAGGGTGGTTTATATAGATAAGTTTGGTTCTTCCCCACTCAAGCTAAGGTATGATCTTCTTCTAATCTCATCTTACTTCTTTTTATTTAGACGTTCTGTTCATCTTTTTACCTTCTCAATGGGTATGCAATCTCCATAAACGGAATACAACCAAAAGGCCACTTCACTATTGAAGTTTGGCCAAGGTTACATTCCTACATTTCAATTCCATTTTTACATTTAATTTCTTCTCTTAATATAATCGTTCAACATGTAATCATTTGACATTTAATCAATAAAAGTATTTTCTTTCATTTCTCCTTTCTTTTCATTATCCTTGTTAGCACAAATTAGTACAATTAAATAGAAGGACATGTAAACATTAGAACACCAAAAGTAGCAAGACCCGCGTAAGCAGGGCAGAGTGGGTGTAAGTACTACCCACTTTGTCACCTAACCCCCGAACCCTTCTCTCCTCGAATCTCTGGTTTTCATAGATAAAAAATTGGTTTTTCTTAGGTTTTATCGCGTTCCTCTAAAACGTGGGTGGCGACTCTTAAAATCAAGTAGACATCCTAGGTAATTCACGCGCTCTAGCCAAGCCGCGGTCCCCCGGGGTATCTACAGTGGAGACTCTGCTAGGGAATGTAGAGGGTTAAACTTGCATTTTCTGCTTTTGGTGTTCTAATATTTGTTTTCTGGACATTCTGGTAAAAAGGGTGGGAAGCGCACGCTTCTGGCCTTCTTGGCCTAAAGCGCGCGCGTCCGACCCCTTCTACCAGAATCGCCCGCCTCTCATTTTTTTTCTTCGAATTTCATGTTTCTGTGCTAACAGTTTCTGCAGGGGAAAGTTACATGATTTGGGACCAGGGCAATCCCCTGAGTCCACAATGTTTGACATTCTGACAGGTACCCCAGATGGGCGCACCTCCAATCTTCATGGCGCACTGCGCGCGCTTCCCATATCAATGCTCTGAGGCGCACGCTTATGGGTAAATTCCCAGAACATCATTCAGTTCCCAGAACAGAAGCAGTGCACAGAAACAAAACAGAATGACAGTGTGGGCACCGAGCCTGCACATGAACAATTTTACTTTCTGTTTATTTTTATCGGTCACAAGGTTGATTCGAAAGTTGTAAATTATGTGCTTATTTGCTTTCATTTTCTTTAAAAAAAATATTTTGTCACTTGGCATTGTTGGGTATGCCCATATATATCTCAGTTTTAATGTAATAGGATTGATTAGAGTTGATTGATCCATCACCTAAGTTTTATTTCATGGACTTTAGACCCACATGTAAAAAGTATTTATACTTCATTTTTTAGGTTGTCCATTGTGATAGAATAGACTTAGAAATAGGGCAAGAAGATCAAGATTCAAGAAAATTCACATTTTAGTTTGAGCCACGCGCCTATGTGCCATGCGCCATGCGCCTATTACGCGCGCCATACACTGCGCCTTCTTGCATCATGCCACGCGCCCTTCAGCGCGCACGCATAAGGATATGCGCCATGATTGTGTTACGCGCCTCTTTGGCTCATGCGCCCCTCAGTGTTAATTCAACACTCTGTGATTCTTTGAAGACTTGAAGAGTTGAAGAAATTCAAATTACGCCAATGATTCAACGATGGTTAAATAACACGTGTGCGCCCAAATTGAGGACACCTGTCCACAACGGTCACAATTGTGTTATGTGTCTAACGGCTATAAAAGGACACGTGCTCCACTCAATGAGCAACAGCACATTTGTCCTTAGATCAGAATCATCATGAATTTCCAACGGCTAGTTTTTGGGATTTCAATATAAATACCCCATAACTTCAACATTTTTGAAGTTGCTGAGTTGCTAAAGAATTGCTAAGATTTCCAAGAATTTCTCTCTCAAGCATTTGTTGAAGATTTGAAGATTGCCTTTGAAATTCCCAGATTCCTCAAGAACATCTTCATACCTTCATCCTTAGCCCAGATCTTCAAGCTATAACACTTTAGTTTTCTTGTGCTCTCAATCTCAAAGATCTAAAGAGCCTTGATACTAAAATCACACACGCACCTCTTTAAGTTTGATCACTTAGATCTTTCTTTAAGAGATACACCGGTTATTGTTTTGGATTTGTTCTTTCATAGAATATTAGATCTTGAGTTAGTGTATAAGCTCAAAAGTTGTAATTTGTAACACTCACTCATTATATAAGATCTCCATTAGAAATCCAAGACTAACCATCTTGGTAAAGGACGTAGATCATTTTCCCGATCGAACCTCTCCAAATAGCGCGTACTTATTATCTTGCTATTTCCTTACAAGTTCATATCATATCTAATTACTTGCTTGTTTATTCATTGTAGATTGATTGATTGAACTGTGTTGTGTTTGTTATATCATTTGCCTTAGTTTCTTATTTCACCCACTTTGAGCCAAAATACTTAGAGTGTGTGTGCGCCCCCTTTATCACCTTTGCGCCTATTTACTTAACTTACTTCCGTTGTGCATTTCACTCACTCACTTAGGCGTATATCATAACGCTTATTTGATAAATGCGCATTTGCAATTGAGTTTTTCAAGGGTACGAAAAGAATTTTAAAACAGCTATTCACCCCCCTCTAGCTATTTTTCATACCCTTGTTGCCCTTTGGGACCAACAAGTGGTATCAGAGCAAACACCTTTATAAAACACTTTTGTTTTTCAAGCTTAACAGCTTGGGTGCCGATTCTAAATGGCAAACTCAAAACCTATGGCAACTGCAAACTACACTCACGTTCCGGTCTTTGATGAAGATCATTTTGACGTGTGGAAATTCAACATCTTAACTCATCTCAACTCAATCGATGAAAGACATCATGACACCGTGGTTTATGGACCTTACATTCCTATGAAAGGGAATCCAAATCCTCGCACCAATGCTGTTCAACCAACAGTCAAGAAACCAAAGGAAGAATGGACTGAGGAAGAAACAAGAAGAGTTGCAAATGATGGCAAAGCTAGAAACATTCTTCTAAGCACTCTAAGCACGGCTATGAAACAACAAGTCATGCATTGTGCTACTGCTAATGAGCTATGGGATGCTATTGAGGAACATATAGAAGGAGACACGGTTTGCAAGGAAAACAAGAAATATGAAGTGCAAAAGAGATTTAACAATTTCTCTCAACTCCCCGGTGAAACATTAAGACAAACTTACGAACGCTACTGTGAGATTATCAATCTATGTTTTTCACTTGGCATGAAGTTTTCCAACAAAGATTTGAATGTAAATTTTCTACAAGCCTTTGGATCAAGATACCTACATAAATCTAGCGCCCTTGAAGATGCTAGAACTTTAGATGTATGGACTTTAAGGAACCTTTACGCAAATCTCAAAGTTTATGAGCTCAAACTTCAACGAATTAGTGAAACTGAAGGAAAATCAAAATCCATAGCAATGGTGGCGCAAAGAGAAGAGGCGCATGTTTTTGCGCCTGCGCCTACTCATGATGAGAAAAGTTCCGATCCAAAAATTTCTACTTCTGAGCTATTGGACATGGACGATGAACACTTCGCTTTATTTGTGAAGAGATTCCAGAAGTTCAGAAAATTCACCAAGCCCGGCTCAACCAATAAGTTTCAAGGATCTACAAGCAGAGCTCCTCAAAAGTTCACGAGGAGCAGTGATTCAAAAAGAAAAGAAGACCTTGTTTGTTTTAATTGCAGGAAACCAGGACACTTTGCTTCAAGCTGCCCAATTCCAAAATTTGAATATATGCAGAAGAAGAGCAGCCATACTCCCAAGTTCACTCCCAAATTCACTCGTCACAAGGGAATGGTTGCTGAAGAAGAATCACCAGCAAATGAGCAGAACACTTGGATCGAAACAGACTCAGATGAGAGCGATGAAGATTCCGATGATGGACTCGTGTGTTTGGTGGCAAATGATGATGAAGTTGAAACTTATGATTTAGATGATGACTTCTCCAAGGATGTTCCTGATATGAATGTCTTGAATAAACCTATCAAGAAATCTGCAGGTTTTCAAGAAGAGAAAAGGAAGAAAGGACCAACCATCAGCGAGCTCGTTGAACAAGGATTTCTCACTCCAGCTCAAAGCGATGGTGGATTGTTATTCTCACGATGTGATCTAAGTGCAAGGAACAAGTTGAGAAAAGGAGCTTACATCAGACCTCAAGTTGAACCAACTGCTCCAATCTCCAAAATCAATGATGATGAAGTGATTGCTGAACAAGAAAAATTGTTCAAGAAAGCTGAAAAGGTAATCACTAGATTTGATAGTATGAACGAAGCTCTAGCACTATCATGTGATGAAATTTCACAGTTTAAGACCGAGAAATCTCTACTTAAATATGAACTCACCCTCCTTAAGGAGCAGATAAAGAGCATGACTCCTCTTACTGTTAAAAACACTTTTCTAACAGAACATAACTCACTTCTTAAAGTTCAAAACGATGAATTGGTTACTCAAATTACTGATCTTAAAAAGATTACAAATGAGTGGTCCAACTCTCGTGTCACTATGGAGAATATATTTGAGTCCCAAAAAGTCAGTGGTGATGAAAGTGGCTTGGGATTCTCATCAACTAGTGACAACTTTAAATGTGATATCTGTGCTGAAAGAGATAGTGAATTTACAAACCAGCAAACTTTTGAAATTCCCAAGAAAAACATTATAATTCAATGGGTAAAGGACAGGAAAAAGTCAAGAGACAAACATTCCATTATGTCTACCCAACGAAGCAATTTGGGAAAGCTAATGAGAAAGATATAGCTACAGATGAATCATCCTCTAGCAAAATCCCTCTTGAAACAAAGCACGCCCTTCTCTGAGTGCTCATTATGCGCCTAGGAGCCACGCGCCTCATCGCCGTGCGCCTTCTAGCCCTATGCGCCCTCCTAGATCAAGCGCTCCAAAATTTCAAAAGAAGGATTTTGTTAAGGCTAGTCCATCTGACCCAAAGAAGAATGCTATCCCAAAGAAAAGTAAAGAGTTTGTGAAAACTCATGTGATTGGTGGCTTTCATCATTGTTCCATTTGTGATTGTTCTGGACACAAGGCCGTGGAATGCCTTTTGTGATTCACTCCCAATGCCAAAGGACGTAAAAACCCTAAGGTCAAGCAAGAGTGGGTTGTCAAAAGTTGCTAACCCTAGGACCCAAAATAAATAAAGGGGACCTGCTTAAATGTCTATATTTCAGGTTCTTTGTTTCATGGCTGGATCTTCAAAAGCTAGAAATTATGAATGGATTCTCGATAGTGGGTGTTCAAGACACATGACTGGAGATGAATCCTTATTAGAAGATGTCCATGAAGAAAAGGTCCCTCAGTAACATTTGGTGATAATAACAAAGGTCAAGTTGTTGCATATGGAAAGCTCAAGAAAGACAAAGTGTGCATTGAAAGAGTCTCTCTCGTCGAAGGGCTCAAGCACAATTTCTTATCCATATCTCAATTCTGCGACAAAGAATTAGAATGCCATTTCACCTCAACTCAATGTCTTATCAAGAATGGCAAAACTGGAGCTACATTACTCACGGGATATCATAAGACAAATATTTACATTATTGATTTCCATAGTATGAACTCTAGTACTAATCTTTGTTTTGTAGCTAAAAGTGTGAGCGAAAATAGTTGGCTGTGGCACAAGCGCTTAAGTCACTTGAACTTTAAATATCTATCTAAACTCAGCAGGAATAACCTTGTCAAAGGACTTCACAATGTTGCTGATCATCATGACAAGAAGTGCGCCTCATGTCAACTTGGCAAACAACCGAAGAAATCTTTCTCCAGCAAGACCAATCCTTCAACTTCTAGATGTTTGCAACTGCTTCACATTGATCTATTTGGACTAGTCACCACTGCAAGTATTCGAAAGAACAAGTATACTCTAGTTGTGGTGGATGATTATTCAAGATATACATGGGTGGAAATGATGATCTCAAAAGACGATTGTTACGACATTTTGACCACCTTATTTCGACTGCTCCAAACCCAAAAGGAAGATGACATCGTTAGTGTTCGATCCGACAATGGAACAGAATTTAAGAACAACGGTGTTGCTCGATATTGTGAAGATCATGGGATAGATCACAACTTTTCAACAGCTGGAGTTCCTCAACAAAATGGGGTTGTGGAAAGAAAGAATAGGACGTTGATTGAAGCGGGAAAGACGATGATAGCTGAAGCAAAATTGCCTAAGTACTTTTGGGAAGAAGCTATCAACACAGCATGTTTTACTCAAAATCGTTCCCTCATCAACAAACTTCATAACAAGACTCCGTATGAACTTTGGCGTGGTAGAACTCCCAACATTGCATTCTTCAAGATCTTTGGTTGCAAATGTTATATCCTCTACAACGGAAACGAACATAGAGGTAAATTCGATGCCAAAGCCGACGAAGGTATTTTTGTTGGGTATGCCAAACATTCTAAAGCTTTTCACGTTTTTAATAGATCTACATTAGTGATAGTAGAATCTGTACATGTTACATTTAATGAACATTCTCTCCTTGAGCCACATTTGGCTCCAAATGTTGCTGATGATTCTGTTGAGCTTAATGATACAGGTGCTCCAATTTATGTTGCGCCTACATAAGAGCAGAATCTATCAACTCAAGGAAATCCATCAACATCAGTTGCACCTAATTCCTCATATGGCGCGCCCCATGAGTCATCAGCTGCGCCTCACTCACATGTTGTGCCTCTTGATGCCTCTCATGCGCCTATATCTTCTGCTGCATCTGGTGTAAACCCAAGTTTTAACTCTACACCAATTCAACCCCCAAATTTTGATGATTTAAAATCTGGTGAAGATGTACCAATTGAAGACCTTCAAGTTATTACGACTCAACCTAACTTACATCCTGAAATTCGTGAAGTTAGAGGTCACCCAATCAATAATATCATTGGTGATCTAAACGTTGGTGTTCGTACAAGGAGAGCTACAAACTTTGATGCTTACACTGCATTCATCTCTCAAATTGAACCGAAGAAGGCTGATGAAGCGCTCCAAGATCCTAATTGGGTTGTTGCTATGCAAGAAGAACTCAATCAATTTGAATGATGTAAGGTTTGGACTCTTGTTCCAAGACCAAATGATCAAGGAGTGATTGGTATGAAATGGGTATTCAGAAACAAGATGGATGAGAATGGAACCATCACAAGAAACAAAGCAAGATTGGTTGCACAAGGCTATAGGCAAGAAGAAGGAATTGATTACGATGAAACTTTTGCGCCCGTAGCAAGACTTGAAGCTATCAGATTATTTCTAGCATACGCAGCTCACAAGAACTTCAAGTTAGATCAAATGGATGTGAAGAGCGCATTTCTTAATGGTGAACTCCAAGAACAAGTCTATGTTGCTCAACCACCTGGGTTTGAAGATTCTCAATTTCCAAATCATGTGTACAAACTCCAGAAAGCTTTGTATGGGCTCAAGCAAGCACTAAGAGCATGGTACGATACACTATCAAAGTTTCTCATTGAAAAAGGCTTCACTCGCGGTAAAATCGATACAATTCTTTTCATTGCCAAACATAATGGTCATAAATTACTTGTTCAAATTTATGTTGATGATATTATATTTGGTTCTACTAATGAATTGTTGTGCAAGCGCTTTGAGAAACTAATGAAGAGCAAGTTTTAAATGAGCATGATGGGAGAACTCACATTCTTCCTCGGACTTCAAATCAAACAAATGAATGAAGGCATATTCATCAATCAAGCCAAATATACAAAGGATCTAATCAAGAATTTTGGACTTGAGAACGCCAAAGCATATGATACTCCGATGGCCACCGGCAACAAACTCGACAAAGATTTAAAAGGTAAACGTGTTGATCAAACGCTCTATTGAGGTATGATTGGCTTGCTCCTTTATCTTACTGCTAGTAGGCCCGATATTATGTTTAGTGTTTGTGTTTGCGCTCGTTATCAATCTGACCCTAGAGAAGCGCACTTAATTGTTGTGAAATGTATTATAAGATATCTTTCCGGTACTGTTAACCTTGGACTTTGGTACACCAAAGATTCGAATTTTAAACTTGTAGGTTATTCAGATGCGGATTATGCAGCATGCACAATTGATAGGAAAAGCACTAGTGGCACTTGTCATTTCCTCGAATATCGACTTGTGTCATGGGAAAGTAAGAAACAAGCTTCGGTATCTGTCTCAACAACCGAAGCCGAATATATCGCTACGGGAAGTTGTTGCTGTCAAATACTATGGATGAAGCAGCAATTGGTGGACTATGATATAATCGAAGAAAATTATCCGATCTACTGCGACAATACATCAACAATTGCGGTTTCTGAAAATCCTGTCATGCACTCTAAGACCAAACACATCGACATCTAATATCACTTCCTCAAAAACCATGTGGAAAAAGGCAATATTCATTTGGAACACGTGGGAACCGACTATCAAATCGCCGACATTCTTACAAAAGCTCTAGATGCTAAAAGGTTCATATTTTTTAGAGATGAAATGGGTATGCTTGAACTCAACTAGAATTCAATATAGTTTTGTCAAATACTAATGTTTTTGTTTTAAGTGAGTTATGAGTATACTAGGTTTAAATGGTGGGTAAAATTCAAAGTTTCAAGGAAACTCTGCGCGCCCAACATCAAAGCGCGCCTCACACCCCTGCGCGCCCCTCACTTTGCGCGCCCAACATCAATGCGCGCCTATCTCTAATTGCGCGCCTAGATGAGTACTGCGCCTATAATTCTATGCGCGCCCCCTAGCAATCTAGCGCGCCAAAAATGCAAGTTCACGCGCACATTTATCGCAAACGGGTATTCAATGCTTCAAAGTTATTACTCAATGATTAAGCGTATTCAATTCACAAGTACCAGGTATGTTTATTCTGTTCATTTATTATGGAGAATTTTTGTCCTTTGACATTCCATTAATTGTTCAAGGGTACTTGTGCAATTAAATTTTTCCCTCGTTTTACGTTTTCAAAAATTTTATTTTCTGGGGATTTATTTCTTGCACCCCAAACTTACACCAAAACAGATGTTTTTGGGGTTTGTGCAAAAATTAGTCAAAATTGCTCATACACTTATAGGGAAAGTGGAGCAGTTTTTCTATACCCAAAATGTCACATCAATGTACTTTGTGTCATTTCTCCATTAATGCCCATCCCTTCCTCAAAATCCCTCATAAATGCCCATCTCTTCTCTCCCATCCTAGAAACCCTAAACCCCATTTATAATCATTACATACCTATATATATATACTCTCCCCTACACTCTCTCTCACCAACTCTATCTCTCCCCCTCATCTCTCCCATCTCAGTATCTCTCTCTCTATCTCCATATTTCTTCTTTTTCTTCTCCATATTTCTTTATATATACACTGTTAATGGGTCCAAAACGATCATCAAAGTCAAATCAAGACGATATGGTATGACGTTCTCAACCTTAAACTCTTTATTTTTCTGCATTTTTGTGTTTTTGTTGTTCGTTATTTCTCAACCTTAAAACCGAACATTGTTCTCTGTTTAATCTTGTCTCGGTTGTCCGTTTTCGAAATCGTTTGTTGGGTTGTGTTAGTTTTTCTATTTCGAATCTTTATTTCTAAATTTTTCAACGATCAATTCGCTTTTTGGTGCGAATCTGAAAAATCACCATTGTTGTACTTTTCGAAATTTTGGACATTCAAATCCATTTTCTGTTTTTGTTGTAGATTATTACTTGTTTTGATTTACATATTTGTTATCCTTGTCTCATTGCAGTCATTTTGATATATTGTATGCTTGATTTGGTGAAGTTTCACGTTTTATGTGTTCTTGGTGTTCTTCGAGCACTCAAGACATGTTCTTCGTGTTCTTCGTTAGTTTTTGCTTGACTTGGGTTTCATAATTTTCAAAACTAGTTTTTTCAAAATTTTCATGTTTGATCTTGTTTGCTTGCATGCTTATGTATTTTCATTGTTTGTGTGCTTTTATACTAAGTTCAATTTTTACATAGACATGCGCCTAAATATCATTTTATGCGCATAGTATCTTATGCGCCTATAAGTGTTATGCGCCTCAATCATTCATGCGCCTAAAGTCATTTTGCGCCTAAAATCTTATGCGCCTAAATTCATACTTAGTCAAATTTTGTGTCTAAATTCTTCTTAGTACTTTTCATAGAATCATTCTATGCGCCTACCAACATATATGCGCCTAGTAATAGTATGCGCCTACTATTATCATGCGCCTACATTTTGTTCTGCGCCTACTCTTTACTTTTCTCATTTACATGATTCTATGCGCCACTTACAATACTAATTCTCTTATGTTTTGTTTTTCCAGGATCTAGCTAACTTTAAACTAGAAGAAACTGTTGATCTCTTCGAGCTGTCTGGTGAAGATATTGGAAGAGAGATCATTGAGACCCTCTCTGCTGCTGGTCTGCTTCCATTATTCACAATGGACCAGCTATACTTTTCCCCGCTCCTAGTTGATGAATTCTTTTCCACCGCTCATCTAGTGGAAATAAATGATAATGGACGCACTCGCTATAGGATTGAGGCTCGTGTACAAAATATAGACGTTAGTCTATCCTCCTCTGTGATTCGAAATCTACTCAGTTTTTCTTCTATGGGTGAAGATCGAATTATTGGGCGTCCAATGGATTACTCTATCGAAGATCAAAATACGATGGCTACTGCGCTTCTTAGTATTCCCACGCTTCAAAATAATATCAAACTTGTTGAAATTAGAGATGGAGGAGATCTCTTAACACATATTACGCACCTTGTTGGCACCTCTATTGTGTTTAAAACTGGTAATGTCAACAGATTCACCGTGGAACAATGGGAATACACTGCTGCAATCATGGCCAAGACAAAGCTCCACTGGCCTCACATTTTGTTTAAAACTTTGAGCGAACAGATTGACAAGTATGTCAAGAACAAGAATGAAGGAAAGACCAAGTTCCGTTCTCACTGCCGTCTTCTCACAAAACTTTTTCTAACTTATCCTGAGTTAGTCAAATTTTTGAATGAGAACCCTGCCTACAAAACTGACGATGTTCCAATTTTTGGAAAAGTTAACTTGGATCTCAAAAAGCGCAGAAAGAAGCCCGTTAAGCGCGCAACAGGAATTCAGATCAAATCCATTGAAGGCTTAGTTGATGAAGACACTGAATCCGATGATGCGCCAGTTCTTAAAGGCGCACCAACAAAGTCAAGCAAGGAACCAGTTGGCGCAAGTAAGCGCGCAGATATTCCTCCAGGCACAGAAAAGAGCAAAGGAAAGAGGATTGTTGAAGAACCTCCAAGACCTCCTATCAAGCGCACCAGATTTGAATCAGATGAGGATAGGGATCTAAGGGTCGCGCAGGAAACTAGCAGGCTTGAGGCTCAAAAGAAACGTGATGAAGATTTTAGAGCCAAGCAAGCTGCTGAGTTAGAGAAGCTAGAACGCAAGAAAGGCGCTGGTTCAAGCGCAGATGTTGAGAAACGCTCAGTTGATCTTGCGCCTACCCACCGCGCGCCTTCAGTTCGCGCCCCTGTATCCCGTGCGCCTCCAATTCTCAAAATTCATAAGGAACAAGTGTCAAGAAATCAACTTCATATTGACCTTTTGGAGATGATACTTCTGACTTAGATGAACCAGTTCAGGGGGAGAAAGAGTCTATTCCTCCGCGCATTCCTTCTCCGCGCATCGAAGATGAATATGATCCTCCTCCTTCTCCTACTTCTGCGCCCCAATCAACTCAAGCGCATCAATCTGATGACGCACCTCCTATCACCCCGCGCCTCCTCCTTCTGCTCCCTCAGAATTGAGCGAGGTACTCTCTGTTCTTAAATCTTTGCAGCAGGGGCAGACCAATTTGGAGCAAGGTCAGACTCATATTAAATCTCAATTTGAGCTCCTCACTTCCATGCTCACTGATCAGTCTGAGGAGATTGCTGCCATTAAGGGGGAGATGAATTCAATCAAGGCCAAACTCCCTTCTACTCCTCCGACGCAGACACAGACTCAGGTTCAAACTCAACCTGATCAGGCGCACACTTCATCTGCTGCACCTCCTACCTTCATACCTCAGTCTACTGCATCTCAGTCCAACATGAATGTGTTAGTTTCAAAGTTGGATGTGTTGAAAGAAATGATTGTCACTCACTTCACTACTGCTCACTCAAGCTCTGATAGACGCGCAGATCACATTTCCTCTAACATTATCACTGCTCAAAATGCTATTGAAGCACATCTTCAAATTTTAGAGGAAAATGTTTCTCAGCAGCATCAAACTATTCAACGCACCATTGATGAGTATCAAAACATCAACGTTGATCACTTGCGCTACATCAGAGACGGTATCACTGAAACTCATACTCTTCTCACTGACACTCATGCCAATACCAACCGCGCCTATCAACTTTCAAAACAAATTCAGCGCTCCGTTTCAGAGATTGTAGAAGGATTGAAGGACGACGACGCTCCTCAAAACCCCTAGTTTCTTTTTATTGTAAGTTATTAGAATCTTTTGCAAAAGGAACTACTAGTTTGTTAGTTTAAGTGCTTAAATGTTTTAGCACTCTTTTGGTTTTTTTGTTCTATTCAAAACTTGTAATCTGTAACTCCTACACCCCAAGTTTTAATGAGAACAAAGCATCACTCTTATTATCAAAACTTGCTCACTCAAACTTCTTGTTTGTAGAACATTGAATGTTGTTTAAAAACATATGCATCATATTTGAACTGCTTCACATTTTAATGCATTAAGTTTAAACTTTATTTAAACACATTTCAAAACTAAAACTCATATCATTTTGAATGTGTTATAAACTGTTGTTTCTATCTTTCCATTTGCAATGTTTTATCCTTATTGGAATAGATTAGAAATCTATATCTTGGACTAGTGTGTGCATTAACTTGAGACATGATATACCTATATCATTTATTTGGACATGTTTTTATCAAGTATAATGTTTGTCCTTGTTATAGTAGGTAATGGCATCAATCAAATAGGGGGAGATTGTTGGGTATGCCCATATATATATTAGTTTTAATGTAATAGGATTGATTAGATTTGATTGATCCATCACCTAAGTTTTATTTCATGGACTTTAGACCCACATGTAAAAAGTATTTATACTTCATTTTTTAGGTTGTCCATTGTGATAGAATAGACTTAGAAATAGGGCAAGAAGATCAAGATTCAAGAAAATTCACATTTTAGTTTGAGCCACGCGCCTATGCGCTATACGCCATGCGCCTGTTACGCGCGCCATACAATGCGCCTTCTTGCATCATGCCACGCGCCCTTCAGCGCGCGCGCATAAGGATATGCGCCATGATTGTGTTACGCGCCTCTTTGGCTCATGCGCCCCTCAGTGTTAATTCAACACTCTGTGATTCTTTGAAGACTTGAAGAGTTGAAGAAATTCAAATTACGCCAATGATTCAACGATGGTTAAATAACACGTGTGTGCCCAAATTGAGGACACCTGTCCACAACGGTCACAATTGTGTTATGTGTCTAACGGCTATAAAAGGACACGTGCTCCACTCAATGAGCGACAACACATTTGTCCTTTGCTCAGAATCATCATGAATTTCCAATGGCTAGTTTTTGGGATTTCACTATAAATACCCCATAACTTCAACATTTTTGAAGTTGCTGAGTTGCTAAAGAATTGCTAAGATTTCAAGAATTTCTCTCTCAAGCATTTGTTGAAGATTTGAAGATTGCCTTTGAAATTCCCAGATTCCTCAAGAACATCTTCATACCTTCATCCTTAGCCCAGATCTTCAAGCTATAACACTTTAGTTTTCTTGTGCTCTCAATCTCAAAGATCTAAAGAGCCTTGATACTAAAATCACACACGCACCTCTTTAAGTTTGATCACTTAGATCTTTCTTTAAGAGATACACCGGTTATTGTTTTGGATTTGTTCTTTCATAGAATATTAGATCTTGAGTTAGTGTATAAGCTCAAAAGTTGTAATTTGTAACACTCACTCATTATATAAGATCTCCATTAGAAATCCAAGACTAACCATCTAGGTAGAGGACGTAGATCATTTTCCCGATCGAACCTCTCCAAATAGCGCGTACTTATTATCTTGCTATTTCCTTACAAGTTCATATCATATCTAATTACTTGCTTGTTTATTCATTGTAGATTGATTGATTGAACTGTGTTGTATTTGTTATATCATTTGCCTTAGTTTCTTATTTCACCCACTTTGAGTCAAAATACTTAGAGTGTGTGTGCGCCCCCTTTATCACCTTTGCGCCTATTTACTTAACTTACTTCCGTTGTGCATTTCACTCACTCATTTAGGTGCATATCATAACGCTTATTTGATAAAGTGCGCATTTGAAATTGAGTTTTTCAAGGGTACGAAAAGAATTTTAAAACAGCTATTCACCCCCCTCTAGCTATTTTTCATACCCTTATTGCCCTTTGGGACCAACAGGCTTGACCTCACACTACATGCACATATTCTTATTAATTGCTCACAATTGAGTCGCACAAGTCCAACCCCAAACCTGTCGAGGTCCGTCCTAGGAAGTTTCAAGCTCCACTCGGCCTTGACTCTTCCGAAGCGTAAACCTCAGCCCGTGGCGTAGTTAACGACTACATGCCGGGGTGACCTTTAAGCCTCTATTTAGCCGAGAACAAACCACACAATTCTTAGTTTAGGTTCTAACACTCCGTGACCAAGTCGGTTTTCATGTACCGAGATTTCCCTAAACTAATGTCATCAAATCTTACATGCCGTTTCCAAGAGAAACAAATGGTTGTCATGGACGAAATAAAAATCCGTCCACAAAGTGGTTATTATGGACAAAAATGAAAAATCCGTCCCCGCATGCTTGCTTAATGACACTAATTTAGTTTAATCCCGTCACATGTAGGTATCACAAGCGTGGTGGAATCCGATGAGTATATGGGACCGCGAGAAGGTCTCTATACTAGTGTGACGATTCCACTATTTTTCTAGAAACCCCAAAAAGGACTCCGTCCTTCCGACTTCTGTAAATAAAAAAAAAATCATTTTCTTATGTTGTTGAGTCTTTTTCTTGTTTGTGGGTGAAATTATTTTACTCAAAAGGTGTTTGTGGGCCAATCTAAGATCAACCATGTTCTTCCAATAGGTCCAATGGCTTCCAACGGCAACAACATCAAGGGTGAGAACATTTCTGTGTCCAACGAAAGGCTCTTCAACATAATATGAGCCATGGGGTAACAAATGGATAGACTTTCCGAGAATGCCTGCCGCAAGGATGATTTGTGGCAAACCCGTTTTGATCTCGAGAGGAAGATTCACAAAGAAGAGGTTTCTGAACTCAAGGCCCGCTTGCAAGAGTTCACCGACAACAAGGCAAAGGCCAATGGTAAAACATGCTCAAGTGGCCCGCCCCTCAAAATTCAAAAAGGTGCCGCCAACAACCGAGTTTTCACTCCTCTCCTAGGAATGACCCGAGCTGAAGAACTTGAAACTTTAGTGGCAAGGGGAAAGGTTAAGCCTTTGGAAGGGTACAAGCCGAAGACGATACCGGAGAATCATGCATTTGGTGAATGGTGCAACTACCACAAGCATAGCGGCCACACTACCGAATGTTGCTTCCTTCTCCAAAACATCACCCAAGATTTGATCGACAATGGTGAATTTACCTTGGGTGAAGAGAACCTTATCAAGGAAGAAGCTTAGATTTGAAATGAGGCTTCAACAAGAGATCATGCCACAAGGAGTTTACAACGACATGGGGGATGACGACAGCAATCTCCGTTTCTCTTTCTCTACCTAGTAATAAGATAAAAAAAAATCAAAGTCCTCTTAAGTGTGCATTAATGTTTTATCTCGTCCCATGTTAAATTTTGAGTCAAGTATCAAATAAAAGTCGTTCTTGTCCTCATACACTCCTCCAAGTTGTTCAATTTAATTCTTGGCAAAATGATGAAAAGATGTCTAAACAAGTTTTAGAACGAAGGCCATCACTTGAATGCCTAGGGGCTAAACATCGCAACGAAGGCGACAACATCAATGACAAATCCAAGAAGCAAAGCAAGGTGGAACTACAACCATGGAGAAAAATCAGGCAGTGTTTCAAAGGGGGATTAAAAAAAAAAAAAAAAAAAAAAGCTCGCTAGGTTGACTCTTCAAAACAACCTAGGCAAAAGTTAGAGCACAAAAAAAAAAAAATCCCCCTCATTCAAATAAGTTCACAACAACATCATCATTCCATCCACCAACGAAGGACAAAGCGAAATCAACAACCATCACGATGAATGGAGTATTCAAAAGAACTATGGTGACCTGAGCCTCTACACTGTAGGAACGTAGGCAACCTGCGGGTCCGGTCTCATGCAAGAAAGAAGATATGTTTAGCCCTAGTGCGCTATGGTGATCGGCCTTCATCTCGAACTTGTCAAGACATCTTTGTACGAGCCATTTGCCAATGAATTAATCACCTCAAGATTGAACAACTTTCTTAGAATTCGAATCGCTTTCCGTTCCTTGTCGAGTCTAGGGGCTTTTTATCTTTCAGCGATACTCCCAGTTTCTTGCAATGAAATTGGGGCTTTCTTTCTCTTCTCTCTTAATGACTTACTTGCCTTCGTGAGTCATTCAAAAAAATCTATACATACATGAAGTCAATACTAGGGACACTTCCCTAGTCGAGTCAATGTCACTCATCTTTAGTGACAAGAGGTCTTTACCGCAAAACCACATGTCTCTCATCCTCCGCTAGAGTCAATGCACACTTCCTCATTAATCGAGTCAAAATGAAGACGCAAAAGATATACCCGCTAGATTGAAAACCCGAAAGGGCAGTCTAGGCAAAAAACAGGGTGCGTCATAAAAAAAATGAGAGAGTAAGAGAGAGAAGGGAAAGAGAAATGGAGATCTCCGGCCTCTAAAGAAGACAACTGCACAAGTTCTATATTGGGTCTCCTCAGCAAGTCAATCCCCACCAAGCCAACTTTGGAATTGCAAAAGGCTTGACGAGATATAGCACCATCAAAGGTCATTTTTGGTTATTGGAAAGATTGTTCTTGCAATGTGCATCTTTGGGCTCATGTGAAGAAAGCCCGTGGTAACCAAGATCCATCCGAGAACGAGCCTATCATTGAAGGGGTACGAGGTAGCAAAAAATAATCCCATCTAGTCAGTTGCCTTGGGCAGCAACATGTAATTCAAGCTTCTACAAGCATGTCCCTCTAAAGTATGCCGAAAGACTCCCGAGAATGGAGTAGCTCTTGCCATGTCCCCTTGTGTTTGTTCCCCCACATGAGGACGAGTCTCTTGTTTTGCTCAACAAGTAATGACGCCCTAGGGGCTATGTGACTCAAGAAAGAAAACTTCTCTTGCTTCATTTGACGGTTAATGAGCCCTAGGGATACGCTCAAGAAATATGTGTGAGACTATCCTCAAAGTTTCTCAAAAGGAATGTCGAGAAGCATCTTCTTGTCATGTATTCTCATACTTGTTCCCCCGATCAAAGATAGGCCCTTCTCGTTCCACTCCTAATCAATGGTGTCACTATAGGGGGTATGATCAAGTTTTAAAGGCTCCCTCGGCAAGAAGAAATTCACTTCAGTGTCCCCAGCGGAGTCATGTGCAACATTGGAAGCTTCCTCAGTTCGGCACCGAAGGTCTAAAGGGGCTTCACAATCTACAATCTTTTGGGCTACGGCATTACAGTGATACAAGCAAAGGGCAATATTGGGGCTTCGCAACCGACAGTCTTTTGGGGCAACAATGCTCAAGCAATGCAATGTGGAGTAGTATTATGGCTCCATGAAAGAGATCAAGCTTCAAGGGTCTCTCAACACCTCAAGTCAAAGGTTTCTTGGTTTTAAATGAGGGCTCCAATGTTATGAATGAATTTGATGATTTTTGTTAGAACTTACAACGAGATCATGAAGGGAGTCTTAGAGAAAAGGAAAAGGATTCAAGGAAATGCCAATATGATAACTCGACCAAAGTTACGGCCAATCCCAATGTTTCTGCACCCCCTTCTCCAAGATCAAAAGCACAGGCTGCACCCGAAGATCCGTTATTGGTTCAACTCAAGAAGACCTAAGCAAGCATGCCATTTGAGACTTTATCACGCCAAGGCCTTATCTTCCGCAACAACGTCACCATCTCCCACGACTTTGAATAAGGTCTCCGATGTTATGAATGAATTTGATGATTTTTGTTAGAACTTTCATTGAGATTATGAAGGAAGTCTTAGAGAAAAGGAAAAAGATTCAATATGATAAACTCACGTGACTGGGTTATAGCGGGAAATGCCTCGGCCAATCCCAATGTCTCTGCAAGTACTACACCCCCTTGTCCAAGATCAAAAGCACAGGCTGCATCTGAAGATCTGTTATTAGTTCGACTCAAGAAGACTCAAGCAAACGTATCGTTTGAGCCTTTATCATGTCAAAACCCTATCATTCGCAACAACATCACCATCTCCCACGAGACATTTCCCGAAGATTCTACTGCATTTTCAACATGGACCCTCGGCCACTTGGGTACCAACCACAAAAAAAGGGCCATTCATCTCCAAACAAGAGGAAGATCACTTTCATGAGTTCTACCCAATGGTGCATCTGCTCTCAATACAATGCCAAGATAAGTTGGGGCTTCACACCGAAAGTTCTTCACAGCCCGCCATCTATAAGCTCACAAACAATAAGCCCACGACACTTGGGGCTTAGTGATCTCTCGAAGCTTGGTATCAATGATCTTCTCTTGGAGCTTGCTCACATCAACATCAAAAGGAGATTTATTTGAAAAGGTCAAGAGTCTATTCATCTTGGGGCTATGCAAGTCTCTCATAGTTTGGCATCAAAGGCATTCTAGGGGCTTTACAATCAGCAACCCCTTATCTCGGCATCGAATGTCTTTTGGAGCCCCATAACTGACACATCTCTTGGGGCTAGAAATCACCTTTCATTGGTCACAACGGCAACGACGACAGAATTCAAGCAAGGCAATCCGGACTTCGTCGAACTTGACTTGATCTTGGGTTGGCATTACAAACACACAATGCTTAAAATGGTTCACCCACGAACTAATTTTTTTTTTCTTTTCTCCTTACTTGCGCAAAAGTATGTGTTTCATTTTTCTTTGATCCTAGCATTCCTCCCCAGTACTCTCTATCATCCTTGAACTACGCTGGTCTGATTCCTTTCAAGGGATACGTAGGCAGCCTTTGGGCACGACCAACCCATCATTCAGAATGCCATCTCACCGACACTCCAACAAAGGTAAAAACAATTCATCATCACCAACATCATCATTCTCCATCCAAAGCATGGACATTCTTCATCAAAAGAATCAAGGCATCCACCACCACAACACTAATCCATCCAACGGCAATGGTAAGTGAAGGTATGAATACATCCGAGGCTTTCCTCAAATCACACCGCACACAAAATCACTTTCTCCATTCTTACAAAAATTCTCTCTCATGCAAAACTGCCTTCAAATCACATCACACCACAAGCACAATTTCTCTCATAACTGCCATTTCACAAGCACATATACCTGCAAAGCACACACTTAACAGATACCACCACAAGGTCAACAGCATCTGCAACTCAATGCACTTCATCCCCAGCAGACAGTAATCCGCCGTCAACTACGTCTGCATCCCACAGAGTCAAATAATTACAATTCAATGACAACAACTTGGTCCATGGTGAGCCGCAAAATCACCACCTTTCCATTAAGCAACATAACAATATCACATATAGGCAGACGGAGCCCCTGTTCCCGCCATCCGTAAACGGATCCCGTATCAGCAAACGGATCCCGCATCAGCAAACGGATCCCGCTTCAGCAAACGGATCCCTCTTCAGAAAACGGATCCCGCATCAGCAAACAGATCCTGCTTCAGCAAACGGATCCCACTTCAGCAAACGGATCCCGCATCAGCAAACGGATCCCGCATCAGCAAACGGATCCCGCTTCAGCAAACGGATCCCGCTTCAGCAAATGGATCCCGCTTCAGAAAAACGGAACCTGCCATATCCTTTCTATATCAATAAAACCGCTCACACAGGGAGCGCACTCCTATCATTCGCAAATTTCAAATTCATGTTTTATCGAGTCTTTGTTTTGTCTTGTCGATGTCCTCGGCGGTAGTCTTTCTTTCGTCGACGCATTTTGCTTTGCAATCCACATCGCCGAGGGGCTCTGTAGACACCCCGCCTTGGACCTCTCATGTCCCGGTTGCATACACATTCTGTGTCTTCCTCTTTTCTGTCAATTTTCGTTAACTTTCGTTACTTTCCGTTAAGTTCTTGACTTACCCCGATAGTCTTGGACTTGACTAAGTGACAAAGTCAACCTTGAGTCTTTATTTCATTTGTTTTTTTTTGACTTTTGTGATATTCGTTAAGTTTCTAACTAATCTCGTTAGTTTTGGGACTTAACTGCATAACAGGGTTAACTTTTGGGTTAAAATATGTATTTTGTGAAGATGAGAGGAGCGCGGCCGGCCTTCTTTATGAAAGGCGCGCGCCTCCAATAGGGGGTGCGGGAGGAGCGCACTTCCACCTCCAGAATCTCAGATTTTGCCAAATTTCCCTCATTTTTCTGATTTGTAAACTCCCAAGTAATTATGCCTGGGCTTGATCCGGGGAATAACCATTCTTGTCAACACAACCACCACCCCTACCCTATAAATACCTCTTGTTTCCTCCATGGAAAGGGGGATCTTCTCTTTAACAAAAATCTCTCTTAACACAACAAGAGAAAAGACTTTTTTTAACTCACAACTCTCACACACACACCCAAAAAAACTTCATTTCAAGGGTGGTTGATATAGACAAGTTTGGTTCTTCCCCACTCAAGCTAAGGTATGATCTTCTTCTAATCTCATCTTACTTCTTTTTATTTAGACGTTCTCTTCATCTTTTTACCTTCTCAATGGGTATGCAATCTCCATAAACGGAATACAACCAAAAGTCCACTCCACTATTGAAGTTTGGCCAAGGTTACATTCCCACATTTAAATTCCATTTTTACATTTAATTTCTTCTCTTAATATAATCGTTCAACATGTAATCATTTGACATTTAATCAATAAAAGTATTTTCTTCCATTTTCCCTTTCTTTTCATTATCCTTGTTAGCACAAATTAGTACAATTAAATAGAAGGACATATAAACATTAGAACACCAAAAGTAGCAAGACCCGCGTAAGCGGGGCGGAGTGGGTATTTAAGTACTTCCCACTCCGTCACCTAACCCCCGAACCCTTCTCTCCTCGAATCTCTGTTTTTCGTACATAAAAAATTGGCTTTTCTTAGGTTTTCTCGCGTTCCTCTAAAAAGTGGGTGGTGAGTCTTAAAATCAAGTAGACATCCTAGGTAATTCACGCGCTCTAGCCAAGCCGCGGTTTCCTGGGGTATCTACAAAAGGAACAAAAGATATTGGAAAGAGGGTGGGAAGGAATGAAAGCCCGAAAAGGATGACTCCTGCAAGAGCCAAGTTGCACTCCAAATAATGGACAGGGCGTGCTCCGAATAGAGGGCAAGGTGCCAAGGAAGGTTCACTCCCAAGGGATAGCCGAGGTCTAAAGGATGGTTCTCAATCAAAGGAAAGGAACCGGGGCTAGCAAGCCATAACGGCGCTTCGAAAAGATTAGCGGGAAGGTCATGCTTTGGTAAGTCTAGTCCGAGTCAAATCTCGTAGTCAATCCCCCAACTCTTAAAAATTCCCCAGAGGTCCTCGGAAAACTTTGGTAAAAAAGAATCAACTCCCTGCGTCACCGTACGGATGGTTTGTCCCAGTAAAAATTCATACCAGCAGTCCATACCAGCAAACTTCCCACAAGTGAAACTTACTTTCACTTGTTCAAAAAACCTGTCAAAGCATATCCCAGTTGTACATAATCGAGTCTAAACACGTTTTGGAGATTCCCTCAATAAGTCACAATATCAAAAAGCCCTCATAAGGCCCGAGCTATGCATAAAATGAATTTCCAAATACAAGAGATTTAAACATTAGCAGAACGATAGGTTTTCATACACATTGTTTTGCAAAAATAAGACAAAACAAAAGAAATTGTCCAAACAGGTACAACTACTCGAGTCGGGTCCGAGTCAGGTGGTGGCAAATCAGAAATGCCCGGCCCCCGAAAGGAATAGGCGCTGGGATCGAAATGGAAAAGAGACTCTGCCAAGCTCATGTCCTCACCAGTAGGCAGCTGAAAAGAACGCCAAGCAAACTGGGATGAGGTACCCGGGCGATCAACAGAAGACGTTCGGGCTGCTCCAAGGTTAGATGGGCAAATGGATCCGGAGCAATTTCATGGGTACCCGAAGCCCGAAGAGAATCCCGAAGAGAGGCTGTTTCCATGGCACTCATGGACTGACTGCGAACATAGGAGGGAGGCAGCTCCACGCTCGATGCCTTCTTACGAGGCCTCTCCTCTCCGCTCACAGAACTCCTGTCTGGCACAAAACTGTACTCTACCCGGGCCCCTTGGAAGAACGACCTGTGAACTTCCTAAACCACTTCTTGGCCCGCCCTAAGAAGCCTGGCCACCTCAACAGTGCTCATCCCGCAACCTGCACATGAAAACACAAATGGCTCAGCAAAAGAGACAGAAATAAAAGGTGTGTGTGTGCAAAGAGAATCATACCACCTCAACCGGGATCTCCTCAACTGGGACCCCTTCCCCTGGAGTAGACAAGTCCACCTTGTGAACCCTTCCATCCACACAGACAAAAGAATAGTCCGTCCAAGCCGGTGGGACTACCCCAGAAGCCACCACCTTGGCGACCGCAACCTTGTGGCCACAAAACGGCTGTATGGCTCGCCAGTGATCAAACCGGCGGCATCCTCTCCCATGAGATAGGGGTCCTCCCTCGGTCAGCCGCTAACATGGTCTCAAGAGGATCTACGGGCACCCTCTGCATGAGCTCTAACCCATGCTGCCATAGCACCCTCTCCCCCAAGTAAAAGGCCTCGCCCCGGAACCCACTAGCAGCCTCCTCTATCTAGTTACCCGCAGGGCCTCGCTCAGACCAAAACCTATCTCCTCATACCTCGACCAAGGAAATAGGTTCAACTCCGCCGGCATGGCTCCCTTCAGCACCGCCTTCACATCGGCATAACGGATAGCAACTCGTCCCTTAGACCCCCTCTTCTCTCGAGCTTCCCTGGCCCAGCAAGTCATGGCCGGAAAAGTGAGGTCTTGGTCAAGAGTAGGCCTCCACGGATAGTTTCCAAAGACCTCGTAGAACCAAGCCTGAAAAAGGAAAAGGCAGGAAAACCATCAGAACAAAAACGAGGTAAAAGCCGAATGCAAAGAGTAAAGCGAAGGCAGAAAATAATGAAAGAGGGAAAGGAAATACCTCTAGGACGAACTGGAAGCAAGCCAAGGACTTTCTCGCTTTCCGACTATACTTGTCGAGCTCCATGTATAGCTCGGCAAGGCCGGCCTCACCCCAAGCAATGTCTCTGATGGCCTCGGGAGTAGTCAATGAGCCGAGAACAAGAAACATGCACGTCGTGTCGGTATTGGCAAAAATGGTATTTCCAATAAGGAGCCATATGTAGGAGCGCCCGAGTTGCTCAGCTGTAATCCGGCCTGCCCAATACTCCGGAAAGTTGGCCCGGATGGCCCCCTCAATATTCTGCACCAAAATGCCCAAACCCTTAGTAGGGCCTGAGAATCCAATAAGCGCTCTGATCTCCGTCTCAGGGATCCTGTCCCTCCACACAACCGGATGCCCGTCAAAGGAGAGCCCATAAATGGCCGCAAATCAACCGGAGTCACGGTCACCTCCCCCCAACTCAAGTGGAAAGTGTGGGTAGTGTCCCACCAATACTCGCTAAGGGCGTTGAGAAGCCCCATGCTCTTGTTGGTATTTGCCAATTTCCCCACAGTCTCGATAAAAGGCACCAAGCCGGTTCGCTCCACCCAATCCCTCGGACCAGGTGCGCCATCAATGGACTCGGGAATGGCCTCCCACAAAGAGAAGCAAACATCCGGCGATCCTCGAGATTTGGGATCACCACTCTGCAGGTAAACACAGCAAAGGTATGAATAACACAATTTAAAAATACCAATGCTCATGATGAATGCAAATGATAAAATGAAAACAAGAAGTGAACATGCATTGAAGTTATCCGTCCCCTTTCAAATTGCATAGACATTTGAGGGTTGTTTATTTGAAAAAATGTGTTTCCGTCCCCTTTCAAATTGCATAGACATTTGAGGGTCATTTTGAAAAAATGTTTCCGTCCCCTTTCAAATTGCATAGACATTAAAATGTATTTCCGTCCCCTTTCAAATTGCATAGACATTTGAGGGTCATATTTGAAAAAAAATGTGTCTCCATCCCCTTTCAAATTGCATAGACATTTGAGGGTCGTGAAATTTTTAGGGTCTAAGTCCCTCGCAATAAATAAACAACATTTCTTAGCACGAACGCAGGCAACGACATCCCGAGACGCGCTTAATAGCTAGTCGGAGCCTAAGGTACAAGCATTTCATGCACAAAGCGCGGACAACACACTTTAAATTTCAAAGTATGGCTAGGCACGTCCGATTAAGGAAATGAACACATGCCCATGATCCTTGAAACTTCAATTTCATGAAAATGAGATCAATTTCGCAAAAAATGCACCAAAATCCCGAGAATCCAATTTGCATGAACATAAGCCCTAGGTCTAGGCAATGCACCCATTTGACAGAGAAAGGCTTAGAAATGCTTACCCTTTCGCCTTGACATAGTGTACGGTGGGAGACTTATAGAAACCCTCTCCCGCATCCCGGAGATCGACAGTGTAGCCACAAAAATTCCGAGCCATGTCGAGCCTCTTCTCCGCCCTCTAGGGTATCCCGCGCGCTCCCGTCCCACCATTAGTAATCCTTGAACAATCTAGGGAAGAAAATTCAAAATTGATGGAGCTTTCCCTCTCAATTTCGCCCCTACCCTGCTCTGTTTTCGTCTGAGTTTTTTGGAGAATGAAAGGAACAGTCGTAAGGCTGTTGTGTTTTAAAAAAGAAGGGACGCCTCCCTCATCCGTACGGATGGTTTGGGCGAGAAAAACCTCAGCCCAAAAGTTACACTCTAGCCCCTGGTGCCTTGAACAAAGTTCCCCGAGAAGAACTTAGGCCCCCTCCCTTTGAGAGATGCCCAAATGCCCCTCTTAAACCTTGCAACATGGCAGTCTTTGATGTAAGCCAAGTAAAATTTGTGAGGATTATCTCCCGGCACTCTTTGACGTAAGCCCAGTAAAATTTGTGAAAATTGCTTGATGTGAGAATACACTTAAGCCCGGTGAGGAAATCACATCTCCCGGCAGTTTGTAAGCCCGTCTTTTGCCTAGGATGAGCATAACCTTAGGCAGTCCTTGACGTAAGCCCAGTAGAAAATTGTGAGAGTTTTCCTAGTGCGAGCATACCATAGGCAGTCCCCATGCGATGTAAGACCTTTGACTCTTCTCCCGGCCATTTTACCTAAGAAGACCCGGCCGTTTGTAAGCCCGTCTTTGCCTAGTATGAGCAAGATCCCATCCCCTGGCGAGTCTTAGGCCGTCCTCGACATAAGCCCAGTAAACTCTTAGGTTTAGAAAACCTTGTCCCGGCATCCTTAGTGGGATGTAAGACCAGCTTTCCCGTCAACCTCCCAAAGGTGGAGTTGACCAAGCCTTGACCCAGAATGGTCTCTTTAGGTTCAAACCTTTGTCCCGGCAGTCCAAAATGATGTAAGACCATCCTTGTCTAAGTCAACCCTCTCGATAGAGCCAAGTTAACCATGTCCCGCCTCTGACCCGAGAGTCACGCTTCCTTTTATAAGTCAACCCTCTCCACCCCAAGAGTCACGCTTCCTTGTGTAAGTCAAACCCTCTCCATAGAGCCAAGTTGACCATGTCCCGCCTCTGACCCCAAGAGTCACGCTTCCTTATGTAAGTCAACCCTCTCCATAGAGCCAAGTTGACTGTGTCCCGCCTCTGACCCCAAGAGTCACGCTTCCTTGTGTAAGTCAACCCTTTCCATAGAGCCAAGTTGAACATGTCCCACCTCTGACCCCAAGAGTCACGTGTCCTTTTGTAAGTCAACCCTCTCCATAGAGCCAAGTTGACCCTGTCCCGCCTCTGACCCCGAGAGTCACGCTTCTTTGTGTAAGTCAACCCTCTCTATAGAGCCAAGTTTACTGTGTCCTGCCTCTGACCCAAGAGTCACGTTTCCTTGTGTAAGTCAACCCTCTCCAGAGAGCCAGTTGACCATGTCCCGCCTCTGACCCCAAGGGTCACGCGTCCTTTTGTAAGTCAAACCCTCTCCATATAGCCAAGTTGACCATGTCCCGCTCTGACCCCGAGAGTCACGCTTCCTTGTGTAAGTCAACCCTCTCCACAGAGCTAAGTTGACCATGCCTCTGACCCCGAGGGTCACGCTTCCTTGTGTAAGTCAACCCTCTCCACAGATCCAAGTTGACCATGTCCCGCCTCTAACCGCGAAGGTCACGCTTCCTTGTGTAAGTCAACCCTCTCCATAGAGCCAAGTTGACCATGTCCCACCTCTGAACTCGCCAAGAGTCATGCTCGTCCCCTAGGAAATGATAACTGATATCCGCCTAGCCCTTATGTTTGGATAGCCTTAAAACCTCTCTCCTTTTCTGAACTATGTAGGCTTGATTCCCCGCAAACGGGATACGTAGGAATCCTACACCTTTAGGTCCAGCCATACAAACCAAAATCGGTCAAGCCGTCCTCCCATAGATTGTGATGCTTATTTTTATCGACAACCCCGCTTTTCTAAAGCGACGTTGCCGAGGGGCTCTGTAAGTACCCCAATCTGAAATCGACCAACCTTAGAGGAACTCTTAGTACCATTCAGGGACAAACTGATGGGCTGGGACCTCACTAGGATAAACTGAAAATTCCAAGACTGCTCTGGAATTAAACTTGGAAAAATCTAGAAGCTCGCCAGGCTGAACTGTAAGGATAGTTTGGACGCGGGAAGGGCCTAGCCGTACGACTGGTTTAGGCACCTTCAGTCCCTATAAATTGAGACCCTTGTTGATCATTTCAGGGGGGGAGAAATATAGTTTTGTAGGTGACACTCTGCAGAAATACAGTCTGAGTGAAACACCACCAAACACTTGAGTGAAAAGAGAGGAAGATAGGCCATAACCACCATAGGTGAAGCCTCCTTCTCCCCATCTTCTCTCCATCTCAAACTCTTTTGTTCTTGTTCATATTGTTTATTTACTTGCATTTCAAGCCTTACCCTTGTCAAGCACCTTTATATTGCAAGTCTTTCCCTTGTCAAGCATCTTTATATTGCAAGTATTGTCCTTTCAAGCACCTTATGCTCTTGTTATATGTATCTTGGAACCAAATCATGAAATAATTCTAGGTGCCCTCACATCCAAGTATGTGAAAAGGGATAAAACCTAAAAAGAGATCATGATTTGTTAATTTCTTGTCTTTAAATAGCTTGATGATCCATTTTTATGGTGAAAGCATGTATCTTTATGTTGTATTTGGCCATGATGATCATGTTGGGTGATAAAGTTCCAATCTTTATCATCCCAACCTTGATTTAGCCTAAAATCCCACATTTGGGTCATAAAGATTCAATATTTATGTCATTTTGTTGTCCCTAAAGGTTTAATCTTGTATAGAGATCCCATTTTGATGGTAAATTTTGAATCTTTACTCATGAAAATGGCCATCTTGGCCCAAAGGCCACTTTCATCACCTTTTCTCAATAATTCCCCAATGATTGTCTTAATCACATCCAAAATTCTAGTTTTGGTGTCTAATCTAGTGATTAATGATATAGGGATGATTTAATTTGTGTTTTGTTACAAAGAATGGATGGAAATGATCAAACAGTCCAGTTTCAGACAGAATGCTCTGTTTTTGTATGGAACTGGACTGATTCCTGGGAATCTGTTAAAATTCCCAGGAAGACCCCCTCTAGCCGTACGGCTACTTTGTCCAGGGGAATGTTTCAATCCAGTCCCCCCTTTAATCCAGAATGTTTACAAAAGAACCCCCTTTTCTGTTCAAATCCTAACCGTTTTCTGTTAAAGTCAGTTTCTCCCGTTTTCTAAACATACACACACACACATATGCACATTTTCATTAACAAACATAAGGGAGACTCGGCTTTGTCCGAGGCAGCTTGGGTGACGTGAAACTCTTCCCAAGCCGTAAGCTGACCTCCGAACTCATAAATCTCTAACCATTTTCATTTGTTAGGTTAAAAGTTAACAAATGTGGCGACTCCGTTAAGTTTGTGAAGTTACACGTGTTTGGATTTTCTTCCTTAAAACGAACCCATTTATCCCCAAGGGGGGGATCCTCACAGAAACGTACCGGATCAGCCTTCGTCAAACAGTTCGGATAATCCCAGCAAGAAGAACCTCCTCGATCGGATCTACACACACGAAACAATAACACGTAAACTAGCCGGGGCTTCATTTGCGAAGGCCCTCCGGCGTGAGAATAAGAATACGAGTTTATGAGATAAAACAAAGAGAAATAAATTGACTAGAGTAAGAGCCAAAAGAATTCGTTACCCGTATATCGTATGAGGGCCTGTTTATATATGTGTAAGTGAATTAATCCTGACTTGTTAAGGAAGTCAATGAGTCCGTTTTGGTGTAGAACTCGTATATTAGGAGAGTGGAATGCTGATAAGGATTGTAATCATTGTTGCCTTGTAGAAGAGATCTCCTTGGTAAGTAAGAATTCCTCCTATTTGTACAGAGGTTGGTTTCTATTTGTAGATTCTGTATTGTACTAGGAATAGAACTTGTCGCCATTCAGTCGGCACAAGTCAGCACGCATATTTAACCTCGGCATGTGTCCAGCCGTGGTGAGTCTTAGTCCCTAATTCGTGGGCTTAGGCCAGTATGTGTCATGGCCCAACACCTTGGTCGGTTTATGTCGTTTAGTGGTCCCCGAGTTTCTACTTTAGATTTATTCAAGTAGAAAGTGATGATTATTCTGACTTTACTTCAGTCAAACCCCTGCTCTTGATGTGACATTGAGCCGCCAAAATCTCTAAGATTTCTGACAAAACTTGGGCACGTAAGACGGTGAGGCTAGCTTTGATCATTATACATAGGAGAAAGGAACTTCATTAATTGCACCGGCTACAGCGGCTCTACACATTTTGTCTTTTCAAATCTTGAGAAGTATAAAAGGCAAGGGCCCATTCTTCGCACAGTCCTTCTCCCTCTTCCACGGTGCATTTTTATTAATCCATTTCGTCAAGTCTTTTTACTTAACAATGGCACCCAAAAGAACTCATTCCGAATCCTTCCCGGAGGAAACAGATTCCTCTGATCAGTATGAACAGAACCTAAATTTATCTTGGTCCGACAGCGACAATAGCGACTCTCCTTCTTTCGGACCTTCATTTCTGGTGGACGATTCTCCCTCCGATAGCAATGGGGAATACTCTTCTCATGTTCTAACCCCCAGCAAGGACAAATCATCAAGTGATGACGACGATGATGATGATGCCAGCGATGGTGATGAAGAAGAAGATGAAGAGGAAGAGGCCGCGAGGATGAAGACTCCATCAACGGAAATGAATGGAACTACTATGGGGTTTACGAGTGGGACGAAGATGATGATGAAGAACACGACTTGTTTTAGATATTTTATGTAAATATAAAGACCAGGTCCCCGGTCTACTTGTGGGGACCCCCTTTTATTGTATATAAAATATGCTTCCCTGCTGATATAAAATTCTTCCTTTTCTCTGAACTTTGTCGTGTTTTTTATGACTGATCTTGTTAAGCCACGTCAAGATGTTGATGCGTAGATGTCGGTCTGCGGTGGCAACTCCTTAGATGATGATTTGAATGTTTGCGAGTTTTAAACCCCATGATGTCATCTCCATTTCAGGCAGCTGATGGAGGGTTAGTTGAAAGGACATTTTGCTTTATGGGGATGCCACACTCCCTAATTATAGGTAATGATGGTTTAAATGGGGATATGTGTATCCTTCAATTTCAAAAGGGATTGTAAGTGGATACAGGTCAAGACCACGGGTTTTACCCGACCCATACAGTCAAACATTCAAAACCCTTGCCATCCTTTTTTACTTTTTTTCTTATCAGTCAAAAAGGGTTTTGTTCCTAGGGCTTTATTCCATCGGCGATTTCTATACGCACTTTGATTCCGGCAACCGCAACCGGTGCAAACAACCGTGCTTCTTTCTTTCGTTCCTTAGCTTCCATTCCATTTGTAAACACATCTTCAGGTACCTTTCTCCATCTCTCGCATTTTCGCTTTTTATCCGCCAGTCTCCCCATTTTTCAACATTTTTGATTTATGCTTTACCCTTGTACTGCCCAAGCATGTCCTTTGATTGTACTTCGACGGTCGTACTGGGATTCCATAGAGTGAATCGTAGGGTTTACCGGACGACGGATGGTCCCTGGTTTTTACTGTCACCGGATGAAATTAAGGAATCTCTTTTAACGCACAGATCCTTTAGAGGTAGCATTGAGTGGCCCGCCAATAGCCATCGTTTCGACTATCTAGGTGTGATGAACCCTTAATTGGTGGTTCTGACTTCTCGTCACGATGTTTTAAACCATATTTCTTCTCATTATACCTTATTGGAAGACGAGGTGCTCTCCTCGGCTTTTGTAGATGGGATGAGGGGAGTGAAGGTGTCCCCTGCCCCAATTTCTGATGCTAACTCCCTTCTTTCCTCTGTAGCTATGTCAGGGAGAGTACTTCTGATTGGATCGTCAGTCAATTCGGTGCGACGTCCCTGAAGGGGGTAGAGGCCGTGGTCGTAGGAGTTCTCAGCGGCGAATAAATAACAGGGACGCATCTCCCAACAAACCAAAATAGCCCAAGGCCGAGGACGAGATGGTAGAATATCTGTATACTAACTATAGGATTTCTCGTGATGACTACGACCTGGTATATCACCTTGCCCCTGCTCTTACCACTACAGGAGAGAGCTTCCTTTTACTGGAATCACTTCGAGGTAGCTTTTTTCTTCAAGCAATTTCAGCTGGGCCTCCGCTTGCCTCTAGACCCCTTTATCTGCGAATTTTTAGAAGATTGGCAGGCGGTCCCCACAATGTTGGGCGCCAATGCTGTCAGATATTTGACTTCCTTCATTGTCTTGTGCCAGAGTTGTGTTGGTCCCAAGACACAATAAGGGTATTAAAAGAGGCTAGAGGGGTGAATAGCCTATTTAAAATTATCAACCCTTTTTCAAAATTCAACCTTATGCTTACTATTGAGTTTTGTGTCAAGTAAAAACCACTAGTTCAAAGTAAAATGCACATCGGAAGTTTTTGATAAAACGAGGTAGAGTTGGTTTTGAAGTTAAAACGACTAGGTAGGCAAATAGTGCGGCAGACAATATTACGGTCGGCAAAATTGCGGCAACCAAGAGAAGGTAAGTGAAATTATAAACTTGGAAGTTTCACTTGCGGCAACCAAAGATGAGGTAGGTAACCTTGAGGTTGGCTATATGCGGTAAGCAAGGTTACTGACTAGGTAGGTTGAAAATGAAAGTTTGTGTCTGAGAGTTTTGGCAAATAGATAAGTAGTCAGAGATAGTAACTAAGGCAGTAGGCAAGCAACAAACACAATTCAAAAAAGTTTGTATATCTGGAAAGATCAAAACACTAAACGATAAACAAGATTAATATGAACAATAAGAACAATAGCTGAAAGCAAATTTGCAGAATGTAAATTGCAGAAAGTAAATGACACGGTGATTTGGAAAGGTTCGATCTGTTAAAAGATCTACGTCCTTTACCAAGATGGTCAGTCTTGGATTTGAATGGATAAATTGATTCTCTTGATTACAGATTACGAAGATGAAGTATTGAATTAACACCTACTTTTTATGAAGAACAAATCTTAGACTTAGACATGTGTATCCCTAATGATGCAATCTATGTGATTGATCAATCGGGGTGTGTGTGTGTAAGAAACAATAGCTCTATATAATCTATACGATTGAGAGCCTAGTGAATCTTTAAGTGTTGCTGGGCTTGAGATTTTATGTGCTTAAAGGTTGCTGGGGAACTTTGAAGATTTGAAGGCGAAGGCTTGAAGATTCAAATGATTCTGGAAATCTTGAGTATGATCTTCAATCACCAAGTATTTAACAGCAATTTCTCTCTTTGAATCTCAGCACACTTTCAATGAAGAAAGAAAGGGCTATTTATAGCCTTGGGTGAGAGAGATAGCCGTTAGACAAGATGATGAGCTGGAGCATTCTGATTGGAGCTCATTTCTTTGTCTTCTAGTTGCATAGTTAGTGGTCAAGATGTACTATTTTGTACCAAACATAACGACCAAATTCAAATTTGAATTTAAATCAAACTTGTCTTTTCTTGGTCTTCACTTGGTTGTGCGGTAGCCAGAGTATGCGGTAGCTTTGGCTTGCGGGCAACATAGCCTTGCGGTCGCTCAATAAACGGTCGCTTAATAAGCAGAAGGTAGGCAGACTTGGCTATTTTCACAACATCAGCAGCAGCACCATTTCTTCAAAATTTGAGGGGCTGATCTTCTAAGCCTAACTAAACTAAAAATGGACTTAACTAATGAAGTTATAAAACTTCTTACAATAATACCTAAAGTCCATAAAAAGTAAAATAAGGTTATGGGATCAATCAAATCTAGGTAATAGGAGTGGTTTATAATATGCATACCCAACAATCTCCCCCTATTTGATTGAGACCATTACCTACTATAACAAAGACTAAATCATTGTACTTGGTAATAACATGTTTCAAGAAATTAATTTTATTAAGTTCATGCCCCAAGTCAATGCACACACAGTAAGTCAATGTTATAGATTTCTATCATCCTAAAAAAAGACTAGACCTAGAAGATAGAAATATGTTGATGCAATTTAGAAAGATAAAATTTGAGAGATATGAACAGCATCAAACAACTCAAACATAACTTGTACTCTGAATATTAAAGCAGTGAAGCATTAAGAGTACGAATCAAAACGAGATAATAGTTGAGTTACATGCCCAAATAAAGTTAAACAAAAATTAAAAATTGTTCAGGGCATTCAGCCTAACATAAAATAAACGGTAATAAAAAACAATGTGACAAGTAGAGCGGTCGGGAATGTGCGATCGGGTAGGAGCGGCAGCTTCACAAGTCTAGCCCAGGGATTTTCACCTCATCTTAAAACTCTGAATAATGGGGCAAGTGAATTTGTTGGCAAGCATGTAGTCGAAACTGTTCACTGTAGGGAAATTAATGCTATTGCCTTCATCGTTCTCTGCCTGAGAATGAATGTTCCCATGACCACCGTCAACAACTTGAATAAAACTTTTGGTAACTGCACTTCCAGCAGATCTTTGTAGTGACTCTTCTAACGTACCCAATTTCTTTTCAACAACCTGAAATGAACCAACGACCGTGTTGGTCAGTTCCTCAATCCTAGTTCCTTGATAATCTAACGGTGTCTTTAGAGTGCCAAAAGCGGCCTTGATAGCTTCAAGCTTTTTCACTTGATTTTCAGTGAGACTTTCAAGAGAAGCTTTGATTGCAATATCAACTCCATTTTCCATGCTGAACTTGATTTTCTTTAGCTCATGAGTCAAGTCATTCTTAAAAATATCTAGCTACTTGTTGATTTCAATGGAGGCATCAACAACTTCACAAGATATGCAGCGGTTAAGAGCATTGGTATGAACGGTAAGGGCCTCTTTGACAAAGTGTGGAGTGATCATAAAGTTGGTTAAAAGAGCAGTCGACATTGATGCGGTAGGAAGAACATGTGTGGGAGCAGCACTAGAAAAACTGGCATTTCCAAGAACAACATCTTTCACAGTCTTTGTTATGGCCAATGTCTCCCCCTTAATGGTATCAATCATTTTGGAGGGAAGTGAACATGCAGATTAGCCTGAGAAGATTTTAGATCAATGACCTCAGCTGTCAACTGAGCAATGGCAGACTGGTTGTTTGACAGAAGATTAGTCAAGGCTTGGACCGCGGTAAGGAGTGCGGCAACCTGACCTGCAGTAGCTGAAACTTCATCATTCTTAACCGGAGATGGAGGAGTTGGAACTGGAGAGCGAGTAGGAGACATAACCTGGGTGCGGTCAGCAAAATTGGTTCTATCAAAAGTCTCATCAACGGTCATGTCGATGCGGTCTGTTTCACCGACCGTAGGTACTCCCTATGCGGCAGCCTCAGGGCGGTCGAAAGTGGGACTATCAACATTAACATCAACATCCTTGTCTTTATCATCACTGTCTCCTTGCTGACTACCAACATCATCACCTTGCTTTTCCTCATCTTCACGGTCACTTTCTGCACAACTACGAACAACCTCAACTTCTGAACCACTTGAAGACTCCTCTTTAGTTGCCTCACTGTCAGATTCATCTCTAAGTGAGTAGACTTGTCGTGCAACAATGGGCTTCAGTTTCTGATCAACCTTTTTCAAAGTGGGAGCAACCTCAACCACATTTTCAGTAACATCAGGAGGAGAGCCAGTTGGAGTAAACACTGGAGATGCGGCAGGCTGAACAACAACCTTGGCCTTCTTGATTACTTTGACAGGACTCAAAGAGTAAGTTCTCTTCTTCTCCCCCTGAAATGTTGCGGTCGAAGGGGTTTTGGATTTGATAACAGATGGGGCGGTAGGTTTGGAAATCTTAGATTTATTAGGTTTTGATGGTACGGCAAGCGACCTTAGTGGAGCGGTTGACTTGTGAGGAGGGGAAAGAGAGTAAGTAGATGGTTCCTTGAATTTGATACCAACAGCAACCAAAGATTTCTTAGCGGCAGGTTCAACAGCAATGCCCTTGCCTTTGCCTTTACCTTTGCCTTTGACCGAAGCGGCAGGCAATGATTCCTCGTCATCGTCATCATCTTGTTCTGAACTAGCGGCAGGCAGTGAATGCTTCTGTTTAGAAGGGGACTCATAAGGCTCATGAGGATCCTTAGCCAGGTAGGATTTGTAGAGAGTATTACCAAACCGAAAGCGGAAGTTGGTCTTCATTGTGGAACGGTTAAAAAGTTTGTTTTTGGATATAGGTAGAAGGATTTCGCGGTTCTTCGCAATTACTTTGCGGATCTCTTTGATGTGGGTTAAGAGAAAGGTGGTGAAGTGACTGTGGGAACGGTACTTGATCTTCCCTTTGTCCTTTGCTTTGTTGAAGGCAACAATGTTTTCCTTTATCGCATCGTAGATTATTTGACACTAGTCCATGTTCTTGCCCAGATTCATCGCTGCAGAAAGGGTCCACTGAGTTATGTTCAGATTTGCTTGGTTGCCGGTCTTGCAATTGATAGAATGGCCAACCAGATGACTTATATGGTACATAACCTCATCAAATTCCTTTCGAGGAACTTTGGTGACATGAGTGTGACAAACCAATCGTTTCGCAAGTGCCTTGAGTTCATCATCAGCTACGGTCGTGGCATAAGTAACACTAGCTGTCTTTTTTATCCCAAGGACCTCACTAATATTAACGACGTCCAAAGTCATTTCATTGCCTTCTATATCTGTATGAAATAACTTCACCATCTTTCCCGATTTTCTTCGACCGAACTCCTCTGATGCGGTCGCAAAGAATTGATCCACAAGAGCTGGGACATGAAAGTCTTGATCGAATGTGAAGAAAGGTAGTACTCCTATTCTCTCAAATCTTTTAATGAGGTTTCTTCTAATAGCATCCTCTTTTAAGTCCTCGAGGTCCATTAAAAGACCAGGTAGGAAATGATTGGATTTCTAAGATGAAGGAATGAGAGAGGATGATTTATTGAGTGATTTTTTAGTTGGAGCCATGAATTTGTATAGAGAAATAGAGAGAGTGGCGGACAAGATAGAGAGAGTTTAGAGAGAGAGAGAGAGTGTCTTAGAGAGAGAAAGAGTCAGAGAGTTGTGGGAAGAGATATGGTGGGAAGGGAGTATATGTGCGGTTATAGGAAGTGGAGAAGTGGAAAAGTGGGGGGGGGGGGGTTTACCTCTGCAGATCAGATTTGGCAGAGAAAAGAGTCTTTTTGTCTCTAAGTGAGAGCCAATGACGGCGGAGCAATAATATAATAATGATTTGAATTAAATAAAAGCGAGGGAAAGATGAAAATTACCTTAATACCCTTAAAGTCAAATCATCACAACTCTTAAATATCTCTAAGATTAGAATACTTACCTGGAATCCTATGGTGCGGTAAGGAGAGATAGTGGTAACCATATGTGTTCGGTCGCCAACTTGTGAACTCGACCGTGATTAATGCAGTAAGGCTTCTACAAAGCAGTAAACTCATGTTATCATTTTCCCATGCAGTCAGGCATTATACAGTAGGCATGAATGACATCATTGATCTCTTGCGGTCGACCATTAGCGGTCGACAGACGTTTGCGGTCGATACAGTTTCCGTATACTAAGTACCTACTAATTATTGAAAAAACTTACAGAAACCAAAACATTAGCACAAAAATCAGAAGGACTAGATATTAAAGTTCAAGCATACCCATTTATCCTCTGAGAAACCTAAATCTCTTAAAATCCAGAGCCTTGGTGAGAATGTCAGCAATTTGATTGTCAGTACTCATATGCTCTAGATGAATGTTACCTTTTTCAACATGATCCTTGAGAAAATGGTATTTGATATCAATGTGTTTGGTCTTCGAAGGCATGACAGGGTTGTTGGACACAGCAATGTTAGATGTATTATTACAATAGATTGGACAATTTTCTTCTTTAATTCCGTAGTTGACCAATTGTTGTTTCATCCAAAGCACTTGGCAGAAGTAGCTATATATTCAGCTTCAGTGGTAGATACGGAGACTGAGGCTTGTTTCTTGCTTGCCCATGAAACGAGTCGATTTCTAAGGAAATGACAAGTCCCACTTGTGCTTTTCCTGTCAATTGTACATGCTGCATAGTCTGCATCTGAGTAACCTATAAGATCAAAATTCGAATCTTTGGAATACCAAAGTCTAAGGTTATTAGTCCCAGATAAATATCGAATAATACGTTTTACAGCAATAAGATGTGCTTCTCGAGGATCAGCTTGATAGCGAACGCAAATGGAAACACTAAACATGATATCTGGCCTACTAGCAGTTAAGTATAGGAGAGAGCCAATCATACCTCGGTACAAGGTTTGACCAAGCTTCTTACCTTTCAAGTCTTTATCCAACTTGTTACCAGTAGCCATAGGAGTGTCGTATGCCTTTGCATTATCAAGTCCAAATTTCTTTATGAGATCTTTGGTATACTTTGCTTTGTTGAGGAAGATGCCTTCAGCCCATTGTTTAATTTGTAGCCCAAAGAAGAATGTTAATTCTCCCATCATGCTCATCTCAAATTTGCTTTTCATTAGCTTCTCAAAACGCTTACACAACAGTTCATTAGTAGAACCAAAAATAATATCATCGACATAAATTTGAACAAGTAAAGTATGATCATGATATTTAGCAATGAATAAAGTTGAGTCGATCTTACCACGCTTAAAACATTTTTTTTAGAAGAAATTTAGATAGAGTATCATACCATGCACGTGGAGCTTGTTTTAGTCCATACAATGCCTTTTGAAGTTTGTAGACATGATGTGGAAATTTGAGATCTTCAAATTCGGGCGGTTGAGCGACATAGACAGTTTCTTAAAGTTCGCCGTTGAGAAATGCACTCTTCACATCGATTTGGTAAAGCTTGAATTTTTTGTAAGAGGCATATACTAAAACTATCCTTATAGCTTCAAGTCGTGCAACGGGGGCAAAGTTTTCATCATAATCAATGCCTTCTTTTTATCTATATCCTTGAGCAACCAACCTAGCTTTGTTTTTTATGATGTTCCCATTCTCATCCATCTTATTCCTAAACACCCACTTTGTACCAATCACTCCTTGATCCTTTGGTCTTGGAACTAAGGTCCAAACTTTACATCTTTCAAATTGGTTGAGCTCTTATTGCATAGCAACAATCCAACTTGAGTCTTGGAGTGCTTCATCAACTTTCTTGGGTTCAACTTGAGATATGAATGTGGTAAGTGCATCATAATTTGATCTTCTTGTTCTAACACCAGAATGTAGGTCACCAATGATATTCTGAATTAGGTGATCTCTGACCTCGCGTACTTCATGAGGTAGGTCTGGTTGAGTTGATGGTTGTTGTAAGTCTTCGAGTGGTACACCATTTGTTCCATCCCAATCATAGGTAAGTTGAGGGATTGGTTCTTCAATATTGATGGGTGCTTCAGCATTTTCTCCATTTGGATTTGCTGCTGATGTGGTAGCATCAGGAACTTCATTTGAGGTAGGTGGAGGTGCTATTGAGGTAGATGGATTTCCTTGTGTTGACTGATTTTGTGGTTAACTTGTACCTGTGTCATTAAGCTTAACAAAATCATCAGCAACATTTGGAGCCAGATGTGGCTCAAGGAGAGAATGTTCATCAAAAGTAACATGGACAGATTCAACTATCTTAAGAGTGGTTTTATTAAATACACGAAAATCTTTTGAGTGTTTAGCATACCCAACAAATATACATTCATCGGCCTTAGGAGCAAATTTACCTCGATGTTCTTTACCGTTGTAGAGAATGTAACATTTGCA
The DNA here is from genome assembly GCA_026119855.1 of Campanula takesimana. NCBI lineage: Eukaryota > Viridiplantae > Streptophyta > Magnoliopsida > Asterales > Campanulaceae > Campanula > Campanula takesimana. Next base: position 147,708 of record JAOWBW010001658.1, read on the forward strand.
ACCGAAAATCTTGAAGTAGGCAATGTTGGGGGTTCTTCCTCTCCAAAGTTTATAAGGAGTTTTGTTGTAGGTCTTGTTGATGAGGGATCGATTTTGAGTGAAGCAAGCTATGTTGATGGCTTCAGCCCAAAAATATTGAGGTAGCTTCAATTCAGCAATCATCGTTTTTCCTGCCTCTATCAACGTTCTGTTCTTTCTTTCCACAACACCATTCTGTTGTGGAACTCCAGCAGCTAAAAAGTTGTGGTCAATACCATGGTCGTCACAGTATTGAGCGACACCGTTGTTCTTGAATTCTGTTCCGTTGTCGGATTGAACACTGACGATGTCGTCTTCTTTTTGGGTTTGGAGCTGTCTAAAGAGCGCGGTCAAAATGTCATAACAATCGTCTTTGGAGATCATCATTTCGACCCACGTATATCTTAAATAATCGTCTACCACAACTAATGTATATCTATTGCCTCCAATACTTACGGTAGTGACAGGTCCAAACAAATCCATATGAAGTAGCTGCAAACATCTTGAAGTTGACGGAGTCGTCTTGCTGGAGAAAGACGCTTTTGGTTGTTTGCTTAGTTGACAAGCTGAGCACTTTTCATCGTGGTGATCAGCTACCTTGGGTAGACCACGAACTAGATTTTCTCTACCAATTATGGAGAGATAATTGAAGTTCAAGTGACTGAGTCGTTTATGCCAAAGCCAACTATTTTCGCTAACATTGTTTGCTACAAAACAGAGATTAGAAGAAATACAAGAAGAATTGAAATCAACAATGTAAACATTTTTCTTACGATTCCCTTTGAGCAAAGTGACGCCGGTATTGCCATCCTTGATAAGACAATGAGTTGAAGTGGAGTGGCATTGCAATCCTTTATCGCAAAATTGTGAGATTGAGAGAGAGGTTGTGTTTCAGACCAGTAACTAAACAAACATCTTGAATTGTTATTTTTCCTTTTCTGATGACTCCATATCCTATGGTCTTTCCTTTGCTGTTGTCGCCAAAAGTAACTGCTGGACCTTTTTCATTACGGACACTTTCCAATTGATTGATATCTCCAGTCATATGCCTTGAGATTCCACTGTCTAGATACCATAAACTTGTAACTTCATTGGAGTGACCAGCCATGAGGCAGAGGACCTACAAAATAAAAAATTAAGATCGAGGTCCCCTTTATTATTTTGGGTCCTAAAGATTAGCAGCTTTTGACAACCACACTTGCCTCACAGAAGGGGGTTTAAGCCTTCTGGGATTGGGTGTGAATCTTAAAAGACATTCAGCAGCCTTGTGACCATAATCATCACACACAGAACAATGGTGGAAGCCACCCAACTGAGGGTTAACAAAATTCGTTGAAGTCTTGAGCACAACATCATTTACTGGTATGGATGAGGTCTCCCTTACAAAGTTCATCCTTTTAAACTTTGCCGCCTTACCACCACCTGTGGTCGCTGGCTTCCATGCGGTCGCCAGCTTCCTTGGTGCGGTCGCCTGACCTCGCGGCAAGTTAGTACGGTAAGGAGATTCAGGTACCTTGCTGGTGCTTGCCGCAGTAGGAGGTTCATTCATGGCAATACCTTTCAACTTTTGTGCCTTGCCAGTTTGTTTCTTAGGGTAGACATAGTTGAACACTAGTTTCTTCTTTGGTTCTTGTCCTTCACCCTTTGAAACATGATGTTTAGACTTCGACCCTTCCAAAGTTTGCTGGGTAAATTTCTCATCTCTTTCACAACAAGATGCACATTTAAAGTTGTCACTAGTTTAGAATCCCAAGCCTTCTTTATCACCACTAGGCTTTTGGGATTCTAGTATTTATTCTATAGTGACACGAGAATTGGTCCACTCATTAGTGATCCGTTTAAGGTCGTTTATCTCAGCAACCAATTCGTCGTTTTTAACTTTAAATATGAAATTTTGTTCTTCTAAGAAACGGTTTCAATAGTAAGAGGAGTCATGGTCTTGATCTGCTCCTTAAGGAGGTGAGTTCAGATCTTAGTAGATATTTAAGCTGGGAAATTTCTTCAGTTGAAAGTGCTAAAGCTTCCTTCATGCCAGTAAACTTACTAATTACCTATTCAGCTTTCATAAATATATTTTCTTGTTCCTCGGGGGAAATGTCAAACTTGATTTGAGGAGTGGTAGGTAGAGCATCCTTCACTTTGGGATTGTGTAAAGCCTTCTTTGCTGCACTTACATCACATCTAGAAAATAGAAGATCGCCATTCTTTTGAACTGGAGTTAGGAATCCTTTTTCAGCAAGTTCATCGGGCGTATAACTTATCCGTTTAGGTTTTGCATTTGGTGAGAAACGATTTTCATGATCATTCTCATCTTCAGAATGAACGACCAAATAAATGTGACCTTCTTCAGAATCATCATCGCTTTCATCAGAATCTGACTCTATCCAGGTAGCTAACTCTTTTGTGGCAGAGTCCTCTTCAGCGACCATTCCCTTTTGCTTTGAGTATCTAGGAGTGAAGTTGCTTTTCTTCTTCATGTACTCGAATTTGGGAATTAGGCATTCTGATGCGAAATGATCGGGTTTCCTACAATTAAAACAAACGAGATCTTCTTTCTTCTTGGAGAAGTTGGAGTACTCTTTCTTATTTGTTAAGATGCTCCTTGAAATCCTTGCTTGATGATCCGGGCCTTGCTGATTTTCTGAACTTTTGAAATATTTTCACAAACATAGCAAAGTCATCATCGTCCATATCTAGTAACTCAGATGTCGAGATTTTTGGATTTTCTTCTTCGACCATTTCTTCCTTTTTAGCGACCAACGACAAGTTCTCATTCCATTTCTTCAATGCTGTGGAGCTTGATATCAAAAACTTTGAGGTTGGCATAGAAGCTTCTTAGTGACATATCATCTAGTAGCTTGGTATCTTTAAGAGTGTTTCCTTTGTGAAAATATTTAGATCCAAGAGCGGCTAGGAAATTCACATTTCTTTCTTTCTTGGTAAGCTTCTTTCCAAGTGCGATATAAGTACTCACTATTTCACAGTGCGGTCATAAGTGGCTATAAGTGATTCACCGGGGATCTTAGCAAAGTTGTTGAATCTTCTTTGAATAGCAAACTTTTTGCTCTCTTTGCAAGCTTGATCTCCTTCGATGTAATCTTCAATTGCATCCCAAAGATCATTTGCAGTAGAACATTCCATGATTTCTCGACGCTGAGACGTGCTTAAGTTACTTAAAAGTATGCTTTTTGCTTTCACATCCATTCCAACCAATCTTTTCTCTTTATCGGTCCATTCAGCTTTTGGTTTCTTGATTGACGGTGTGTCTAAATTGGTTTCTGGATTCGGATTAGATTTCATTGGGAAGTATGGTCCAATAGAAAGACAATCACCGAGTTGCTCGTCCATGGAGTAGAAGTGTGTTAGAATGCAGTGTTTCCATACATCAAAGTTATCTTCATCGAACGCTGGAATGTGAATGTAATTAACCGTTGCCATAGTTTTCTTAAAAATGAGGTAGAGTTGGTTTTGAAGTTAAAACGACTAGGTAGGCAAATAGTGCGGCAGGCAATATTGCGATCGGAAAAATTGCGGCAGCCAAGAGAAGGTAAGTGAAATTATAAACTTGGAAGTTTCACTTACGGCAAGCAAAGATGCGGTAAGTAACTTTGCGGTTGGCTATATGCGGTAAGCAAGGTTACTGATTAGGTAGGTTGAAAATGAAAGTTTGTGTCTGAGAGTTTTGGCAAATAGATAAGTAGTCAGAGATAGTAACTAAGGCAGTATTCAAGCAACAAACACAATTAAAAAAAGTTTGTATATCTGGAAAGATTAAAACACTAAACGACAAACAAGATTAATATGAACAATAAGAACAATAGATGAAAGTAAATTTGCATAATGTAAATTGCAGAAAGTAAATGACACGATGATTTGGAAAGCTTCGATCTGTTAAAAGATCTATGTCCTTTACCAAGATGGTCAGTCTTAGATTTTGAATGGAGGATATATTGATTCTTTTGATTACAGATTACAAAGATGAAGTATTGAATTAACACCTACTTTCTATGAAGAACAAATCCTAGACTTAGACCTGTGTATCCCTAATGATGCAATCTATGTGATTGATCAATCGGGGTGTGTGTGTGTAAGAAACAATAGCTCTATATAATCTATATGATTGAGAGCCTAGTGAATCTTTAAGTGTTGCTGAGCTTGAGATTTGATGTGCTTGAAGGTTGCTGGGGAACTTTGAAGATTTGAAGGCGAAGGCTTGAAGATTCAAATGATTCTGGAAATCTTGAGTATGATCTTCAATCACCAAGTATTTCAACAGCAATTTCTCTCTTTGAATCTCAGCACGCTTTCAATGAAGAAAGAAAGGGCTATTTATAGCCTTGGGTGAGAGAGATAGCCGTTAGACAAGTTTGGAAGATGATGAGCTGGAGCATTCTGATTGGAGCTCATTTCTTTGTCTTCTAGTTGCATAAGTTAGTGGTCAAGGTGTACTATTTTGTACCAGACATAACGACCAAATTCAAATTTGAATTTAAATCAAACTTGTCTTTTCTTGGTCTTCACTTGGTTGTGCAGTAGCTAGAGTATGCGGTAGCTTTGGCTTGCGGCAGCATAGCCTTGCGGTCGCTCAATAAAACAGTCGCTCAATAAGCAGAAGGTAGGCAGACTTGGCTATTTTCACAACATCAGCAGCACCACCATTTCTTCAAAATTTGAGGGGCTGATCTTCTAAGCCTAACTAAACTAAAAATGGACTTAACTAATGAAGTTATAAAACTTCTTACAATAATACCTAAAGTCCATAAAAATTAAAATAAGGTTATGGGATCAATCAAATCTAGGTAATAGGAGTGGTTTATAATATGCATACCCAACAATCTCCCCCTATTTTATTGAGACCATTACCTACTATAACAAAGACTAAATCATTGTACTTGTAATAACATGTTTCAAGAAATTAATTTTATTAAGTTCATGCCCCAAGTCAATGCACACACAGTAAGTCAATGTTCTAGATTTCTATCATCCTAAAAAAAGACTAATCCTAGAAGATAGAAATATGTTGATGCAATTTAGAAAGATAAAATTTGAGAGATATGAACATCATCAAACAACTCAAACATAACTTGTACTCTGAATCATTAAAGCAGTGAAGCATAAAGAGTACGAATCAAAACGAGATAATAGTTGAGTTACATGCCCAAATAAAGTTAAACAAAAATTAAAAATTGTTCAGGGCATTCAGCCTAACATAAAATAAACGGTAATGAAAAACAATGTGACAAGTAGAGTGGTCGGGAACGTGCGATCGGGTAGGAGCGGCAGCTTCACAAGTCTAGTCCAGGGATTTTCACCTCATCTTAAAACTCTGAATAATGGGGCAAGTCAATGTGTTGGCAAGCATGTAGTCGAAACTGTTCACTGTAGGGAAATCAATGCAATTGCCTTCATCATTCTCTGCCTGAGAATGAATGTTCCCATAACCACCGTCAGCAACTTGAATAAAACTTTTGGTAACTGCACTTCCAGCAGATCTTTGTACTGACTCTTCTAACGTATCCAATTTCTTTTCAACAACCTGAAATGAACCAATGACCGTGTTGGTCAGTTCCTCAATCCTAGTTCCTTGATAATCTAACGGTGTCTTTAGAGTGCCAAAAGCGGCCTTGATAGCTTCAAGCTTTTTCACTTGATTTTCAGTGAGAGTTTCAAGAGAAGCTTTGATTGCAATATCAACTCCATTTTCCATGCTGAACTTGATTTTCTTCAGCTCATGAGTCAAGTCGTTCTTAAAAATATCCAGCTGCTTGTTGGTTTCAATGGAGGCATCAACAACTTCATGAGATATGCAGCGGTTAAGAGCATTGGTCTGAACGGTAAGGGCCTCTTTGACAAAGTGTGGAGTGATTATAAAGTTGGTTAAAAGAGAAGTCGACGTTGATGCGGTAGGAATAACATGTGCGGTAGCTGTAAGTACCCCAATCTGAAATCGACCTACTTTAGTGGAATTCTTGGTACCATTTAGGGATAAACCAATGGGCCATGACCTCACTAGGATAAACCTAATTTTCCAGGACTGAACTGGAATTAAACTTGGAAAAATCCAGAAGCTCGCCATGTCGAGTCGTACGGATGGTTTGGGCACATGAGGTCCGTAGCCATACGGCTATGTTGGGCACCCTCAGCCTCTATAAATTGAACCCCATGCTGATCATTTAAGGGGGGGGAGAAACAACATAAGAAATATTACTCTGTAGAAATCACTCCAGTAGTGTGAGAGAAGAGTGAAACAAAGAGTGAAAGAGAGAAAGGAAGATTGGCTAAACCAAAATAGGTAAAGCCACCTTCTCCCCCTCCCTTCTCTTCATCTATAACTCTATTTTCTCTTTAATCTTTGTTTAATTTTATGTTAGTTTTTACATTACTTATAAGACTTGTCCATTCAAGCACCTTTATATTACTTGCAAGAATTGTCCATTCAAGCAACTTTACATTTATGCAAGACTTGTCCATTCAAGCAAATATACATATATTACTCTATATTTCTCTTGTCCAAGCCATGAGATGATCCAAGGTGCCTCCATGCCTTGTGTGGAAGAGGTTCAAACCTAGATGATCATGGCTTGTCGATTGTCATTTACATTCTTGTCTATTTAGATTGATGCTTTTGTTGGCAATAATGATCATTTGGATGATAAAGCTTCCATCTTTATCATCCAACATTGATCTAGCTCTAAAGTCCCCTTTGGGGTTACAAAGATTCAATATTTATGTGTTAATTTGATTCCTTAAAGGTTAATAAGTCATAAAAATTCCATCTTGGTGATAAAGTTTCAATCTTTAATCACCAAATGGTCAATTTTGGCCCAAAGGGCATGTTCATCAACTTTTCTCAATTTTCTCCAAAGATTGCTTATGATCACACCCAAATAATTGTTTTGGGGACTAAGTGATGATCATTTAGCATAGGAATGTTGTATTTAAACTTATAAAGTGTCTCAAACAAACTAGAATCAAAACAGTTTTGTCCAGTTTCAACAGAATGTTCTGTTTCTGCTCTGAAACTGGACTGCTCTTGACTGAACTGTAAGATCCCAGGAAACTACCTGTCCATCCGTACGACTATATTGGGAACAGGGGGGAAAAATGTCTGTTTTTCCCTCTGATCCCTATTTTCTTAATAAACAGACCCTGTCAGTTAAGTTTTTCCAAATAAAACCAATAACAGAAACTTTTCCGTTAAATACACACACACACATGCACATTTTCAAACTAACAAGGGAGACTCGGTTTTTCCGAGGAACTTTGGGTGAACCGCAAATATGTTCTTCCCAAAGTGTAACGTGACCTCCGAACGAACCTTCTCTAACCATTTTCATTTGTTTGGTTTAAAATTAACAAATGTGGCGACTCCATTTGTTTTTCGTTAGGAAAGTTACCCGTGTTTGGCATTTCTTCCTCGTGTGAACTTTGCTTATTTCGCCCCGGGGACGGGATCCTTACAGTGGCGACTCCGCTGGGGAATAAAGTGCTTGCAAACTTTTATTTAGAAGCTTTGGAGGCACTTTTGTGTGGGTCAAACTCCCGTTTCCGTTAGTTGACTTTGTGCATATTTGTGTGTGTTTGTTTTTTTTGTTTGAACTATTTTGAGTGAATACGTTCTGGAAATGCAATAAACTGGAGCATGATGATCAGAAGTTGGAGAAAATGAGAAAAATCTCAACCCTCTTGGTCTAGCCATACGGCTACTTTGGTAAAGGGCCAGAATGTTGCAAATTAACAATTTTGTGCAGGGCAGCAACATTCTGAATTACCTTCTGCTTCTGCTTGTCCAGGTTCCAAATTTACAGCCTTACTTGTGCACATTACCTTTATTCTTTTGGCCAAAACTTGGTTATGCATGATCTTTTGTCAATAAAAATGGTTTTCAAAGCCTCATTATGCATAACCCTTTTGGTAAAGATTTCTTGAAATTAAAAAAAAGACTCTTCTTGTTGTGCACAACTTGCTTTGTATGAATGGTTTCAATGCAAAGATTGTTCTTTTGCAAAATGTTTGATTCAAAATCCTTGGTTGTGCACGACTTGGTACATATACAAGTTTTGGTCTTTGTTTAATCATGTTCTTTTGATTCATTGTGTGTATAAATTGCCTACTTCATGCTTGTTCATACTTGTTCATATCTTGCCTATGCCATGCTCATCATGTTGAAAAACAAAATAAAAATCTCTATTTTGACTCAAAAAGGAATATAGAATTGACTTCACACAACGCGCACTTGGCCTTGCACGTTCCAAATTCCCTTTAAACCCAGGATGGAAGCCAGATGTAGCTCGATTGGCGCTCTTGTTCCCTTCGAGCGCGCACGGGTCCATTCCACCTCCCCTTCCAAGCCGAGTCAACCACACATGTCCGTGACACACAAATACCTTGACTTTGGTTGGTTTTTGGTCTAGGTCACGTTGCCATTATCTTTAAGCATGTGTCCAAAGTAAATTGTGGCCAAGTCAATGCCCGGGTTACGACTCCTTGATGTAATGCAAGCGTGGCCTAACCCGCCTCTAACTCGTGTGTTAATGACGACCACAATTAACAAAGGTCATGTGCTAAAGATAGGGTAACACCGTGTCGTTAAGCCCTAATGAACGGGTCATGTTAATCATCCTTAAGCTCATGGTCGAGGATTAAGACACCTCATTCAAAATGGGGACGTGTCAGAATATTGGTGCAGCCTTCGGAATAGTCTCGATCCCGACTGGGGCTTAATCATGATTAGGATGACCCGCACATCGGGAATCTTGCGACGCACTAGACCTTAGGATCATTCCTTTCGGTCGGTGGAAGCCGCTTGCCCTATAGGACCTTCGCCCGGGATAGTCCGTCCTTGGGAGTGTGCAGTGCAGGTGAAAAACGAGGGGTGTATAGACGTAGTGATGGCCTCCACTTATCCAGGACTTAGAATAGTTGCGAAAAATAAGAGAAATCTTTTCCAACCAATTAGGAATAAAGCGTGTTTTAAGTAAACATGAATGAAATAATCAATAATTAGGTTGGCATGTTGCATGAGCCCTAAACCTTTGCCCAAAATGAAACCCGAGCCTAAGCCGAACCCTCCTCTCCCTCGCAGCTCGTAAGAAGTGGGTCAGAGTTCCGGTTCAACGTCTGTTCAGTGCCGAGTCCGATAGTTCATCAGCAGTTTCACTTAGGCTACTCCGAATGACTAGTCCGGCAGGAAGTAGTAGTGGGGGTGACAATGCTGTTGATCCGAATGGGCTTACTAAGGAAGAGTTGGTACAAGCTTTGGAGGTCGCCAGGGCCCGGGAAGAAATCACTAGGAAACAGCAAGAGGATACACAGAGACGGGTTGTAGAGGCCATGAGACAGAGGGGAGTGGCCGTGATATTTGAAAATGATGGGGGATTCGTTGAAATCACAGACGAAGATGAAATTGATAACATACCGCCTCGCGATTACAATAGGGTTCCCCCACCTCAAACCTACCCAAATGTGGCGACATCACGTCCCGCATATCAAACCGCAACTCAATCAAATGTGCCATCCACCCAAGCTCCCTTCACCTTTCCGGGAGGTCCATCCTCATATCCTCCCGAGTTCAACCCATATGGCCCGATCCCGATGGGTCAAATCTTTTCAGCCCCGGCCACTGTCGGATTACCACCACCGACCCTGCCAATTGTATCACAAGGGGCGGAATTCCCATTCCACTACCCGGTAGCCCGAACCTCCGAGGCACCCCCGCCGTATACCCTGGCGAATGACCAAGAGTATGGGTACGTTTACACCTATGCGCCACCTCAAAGCCTTCCTCAGAATATACCATCCACCAATGTGCCTCCAACGGTGATGCCAGTAACAACCCGGACCATGGGATCCATCAATTCTAGCCCACAAGAGAACCCTCAAATTGGGTGGCTGATCGAGAAGTTGAAACGGATGGAAGAAAAGTTCGAGACTTTGAATGAAAAGAAAACCTCATCGGGAGTTACTGATCCCGACAAGATTATGCCTCTTCCGCATAAGTTCAAAATGCTAGAAATAGACAAGTTTGATGGCACTGCTTGCCCACAAACCCACCTCAATGCCTACACTTTAGCAATGAGGGCAAAAGCTTGCACTGTAGAGCAAATGGGTGATCACTTCCAATTATCCCTGAGAGAAAACGCTCTTAAGTGGTTTTTCAACCTCAAGGACGAATCACGAGTAAGTTGGGGTCGCATTCAGGAAGCATTACTCACCAAGTACCGATCCAACCTGGAGTGGGAAACCAACCGCACCGACTTGCAAAGCACTTTGCAAAAGGGCGACGAACCGATCGGTGAGTTATACAAGCGTTGGAACTGTAAACTTGGGGAAATCTCTAACCCGCCCACCGAGGATGAACAATTGGACATCTTCCAATCATGCTTAAAACCGCAGCTGCATGCTCTGATTAGCCATTACTTTTATCCCAATCTCCGGGCCATGGTAAGCGCAGGGTCGAAGTTTGAGAAGGCTCTCAGTTAGAAATCCGCCACCCAGGGCAATAGCAATTCTTACCGATACCGACCTCCCACCACGGGCAAAGGGAAAGAATTCTCGGGGGTCATCAACAACATCCAAATGGAAGGTCCAAAGCAGGTCTCGCCAAAGCTGGGTAACTCTGAAAAACGCCCCTATGTGAGGTTTGAGGATTTTGGAATGCCCATTAGCAAAGTCTTCGAGGGATTAGTGAAGCAAGGCCTCACGAGACCTTTGATCAACTTTCAACCCAAAAACCCGGAAAGGTTCACAGATGAGAACAAATGGTGTGCTTTCCACAACTACCATGGGCATTGTGAGAGCCCGCGCTCGAAACCGAACCTCGAAATGATCGCCCGCGAAAGCGATTCGGGTTCTCCTCGTGCTGATGCGCTTTTGGAAATGCGCTCGGTTCCCGCACAATGGTTTCCTCTTGATGCTGTGATTTAATTGCAAGAGTCGCCACCTCATTTTAATTTTAGGAAAAACGAAGAAAAAACCTTTTTTAGAGAAAGTGGGTTCGGGGGCTAAGTTACGAAGAGAGAAGGGGTTAGGCATTCTCTTCGCCCATGATGGTCTCTATATGCGTGCCACGTAGATTCATTTTATGCCTTTTGAATTGCTATTTTGTGCCCTAACAAAAAATGGTGGTTTAATATATGGAGGTCTTCCTATTCTAGGAAGGTTCATTTTTATTCACAAATGGGAGTCGATTTGGGTGGACTCACACTTGGTTTTAGAAAATGGTTTTATCATTTATATACAGTGAATAAAACACATAAAGGGGTGGGGGATTAATATTTACATTTGCACAAAAAGGGAAACAATTCCCAAAACAAATAAATGTCCGAAACTCCGTCCCTAAACATTTTCAGGGACTGCTGTGCACCTTTCTTTGTGTACCTGTTCTTGTACTCATCCAATATGGAAAGTAAAGGTCAAGAAAACTTCCTAACACATTAAACATCTACCATGATTTTTACTTTGATTTTAGGGGCATGTTATGGTGTTCAAACAAAGCATGCAAGGCAATTCTTTTCACAGCCCAGTCTGACAGAATTTCATACATCCCTAACGTATCCACTTTTTTCATCATCAAAACGGGGGAATCATGGGGGACACAAAACATGAAAGTTTCTCCTAACATGTAAAAGTTAAGATCTGGAGAGTTTAAAGTCAAAAAAACAAGATTAAGTCATTCAAAACACATCTGACTTTTTGATGTCAGAAATGGACAAGCACAAATCTGAGAACAGAGAGCTCAAACAAAAAATGGAAAGAGCCTCTTCCACTGAGGCTAAAACTATTCTATTTACATACTAATGTTCCTTGTTCTGTGTAGAACAAGTTATCCTTTTCTGTCTAAGACCAAAACCCAAGTTTTCTATTCCTAAACAAAGCGACAAGGCAGTAAGGTACCATATGGACAGATTATTGGCATCTCACTTATGTCATGAAAACACCTATCAAAACTAACTCAAATGAAAAGCTATGAACATGAAACTTTTAACATGCATATATATACATATTAACAACACAAAAAAACATTTATCCATGCTTCTAAGTCAGATTACATGAGTTCTCACAAGGTGATATTACAAGCTATGGACAGATTCAAGGTTTTTTGAGGGGAAACAAGTTGGTTCTTTGAAAATCCCTTGAATCAAACACACACAAGGATTTGATACTCATTCATGAATGATATATATACACAAGATCAATAGCATAGCATGCTCAAGAGCTCAAAACATCATTATAATATCATTTGAAGAGAAAAAACAACAAGAGTATCAATATTGTATCTTTGAATATAAAATGGAGGTTTAGCCTAACAAGTGGCTAAACCTCTCAAGAAATTACATAAGAACACTACATCTTACCCTTTGAGGTGATTACAAGGTGAGAATAAGGCCTAGGTTGTGCTCCCTTTGCTTCCAATGGAAGTCTTTTTTTTGGTTTGTTTTCTAAGGCTTTTGCTTAGTGTTTGAAAGGGTTTGAGTTTAGTGTTTGTGTGGTGGTGATGCTATGGTGGTATGGTGGTGGTGTGGTGGTGGTTGAGGGTGTTTTAGGGTTACTTGAGAGAGAGAAAGTAAGGGTGGTGGTGAATATGGAGAGTGGTGTGTGTGTGATGTGTGAATGAATTCTTTTTTGAATAATGGATGAGGGAGATGGTAATATGGAGGAAGGAGGTTGTAAATTAGTTGTAAATTGGAGGGGGGGGGTTGTAAATTGGAGGAGGGAGGTGATTTTTTTATATCATTATCTATCCTTCTTACACTAAGGATTCAAGTCATCTTCCTTATCTCTGTTCCGGCATTAACTCCGCAACTGCTCCGTTGTGCACGTCTCCGGTGTCCCGGTTGTCCGCGAGTCCAACATGAAAATTGCTCGGAATATTTTTCTGGTCAGGCCGGTATATCTGAAATATTTTTATGAGCAAGGAACGACAATAATATATTTTTTCCTCTTCTTGACCACTTGCTTAGATATTTTGAGATATTTTCCAATTTGGATAACCATCTTTCCGCCTTCGGCTTTTCGCTTCGTAACTGCTCCGTTGTGCGCGTCTCCGGTGTCCCGGTTGTCCGCGAGTCCAACATGAAAGTTGCTCGGAATATTTTTCTGGTCAGGCCGGTATATCTGAAATATTTTTATGAGAAAGGAACGACAATAATATATTTTTTGCTCTTCTTGACCAGTTGATAAGATATTTTGAGATATTTTCCAATTTGGATAACCATCTTTCCGGCTCCGGCTTTCCGCTCAGTCGTGCGCGCTCCGGTGTCCTGGTTGTCCGCGGGCCCAACATGAAAGTTGCTTGGAATAATTTTGTGGTCACGCCGATATATCTGAAATATGTCAATTAGCAAGGAAAGGTAATAATATATTTTTAATGGATAACAGCGAGCAGTTCGGGGGGTTGCGGGCCCCGTTTCCGGTCCCGCACCTCGAAAAACGAAATTTTTACCTGTTTGCTCGTTTTTTCGCTCTGATCATGAATTTGAAGTCTGTTTATCCATTCGATGCACCGATAAGGCTCACGGCAGTCCTGCACAGCAAAATCGAGGGTTTTAGGTCAATTTCAGGGTTTAGACCGATTCAAGGTGGGTTTTTAGGGGTGCGAGATCAGGGTATCTACAGAGCCCCTCGTCGAATCTCCTGGTTAAAGGGGATTCTACGATTCACTAAGAGACACTCGATCTCGTCTAGGGTGTAACGGCTGGGTCCAAGGTAGGACTTCCTACGTATCTCTTTCGAGAATCAAGCCTCCGTAGTTCCAACTCAAACTATCAATCAAACACAGACAATGGTCGGTTCCGGTTTCCCGGTTTACCTACGTATCTCTCTCGAGAATCAGACCAAACGTAGTTCAGGTTTATTAAAATTTAAAGCAGGGGGTAGCATTGAGATGCGATATCTCTTTGCTGGGGATGGGGGTTGGCATTGAGACATGGTTATGAGAATGGGCGACTGAGCTCACCAAGGTAAGATGCATACGTATCCCTTGCGGGAATCAAATCGCGGCGTAGTTCTGGGGAGGTACAACTCGGGCCCCCGAGATGACCAAGGTGGAATAACATAACTTCAACTGGGGAACGTACGACGTTGCGCAGTTCGGGGGAGGTAATCTCGGGCGGAGAAGACCAGGGTGGAACAACATAGCATTGCTGGGGAGTTGCATTGAGAAGCGAAGTCTCTTTGCTGGGGGGTTGGTATTTGACAACGAAATTGCTAGAATTGTGACTGAGGGGGAATGGAGTCTAGAGATTATTAGAACCGACTCAACAATTAAGAGAAGGTTTAAGACCAACATCAAGGGTTGACGCAAGGTACAATCCGAGTAAAGGGGTGCATTGAGATTCGATCTCTCTTTGCAAGGGGATGGGAATCAAAAATGTACGTACGTTGCGCAGTTCGGGGAAGTAATCTCGGGTGCCTGAGAAGACCAAGCTGGAACAACATATCTTTTCAAAAGGGGGGCCTACGACGTTGCGCAGTTTCAAGGGAGGTAATCTCGCTCTTTCGAGAAGACCAAGGTGGAATAACATATCTTTTCACAAAGGGGGGACCTACGTTGCAGTTTCAGGGGAGGTAATCTCGCTTTTTCGAGAAGACCAAGGTGGAATAACATATCTTTTCAAAAAGGGGGGACCTACGACGTTGCGCAGTTTCAGGGGAGGTAATCTCGCTTTTTCGAGAAGACCAAGGTGGAATAACATATCTTTTCAAAAAGGGGGCCTACGACGTTGCGCAGTTCAAGGGAGGTAATCTCGCTCTTTCAAAAGACCAAGGTGGAATAACATCATTTCAAAAGGGAACATACGACGTTGCGCAGTTCAAGGGAGGTAATCTCGCTCTTTCGAGAAGACCAAGGTGGAATAACATCATTTCAAAAAACATCGTTGCGTAACAAGGGGGTAGTCTCGCTCGAGAAGACCAAGGGCAATAAACAACTGAAGCTCACAAAATAAAATCAAGGATACGCTGCATTCTGCGCTGTTCAGATTCCTCTGCCTTTGAATTGCTGTGTGATGAGATTTTTGTGCTTTATCAAGCAATGAACCATCGCTTCGCGTGACCCATCGGTACTGTTTTGAGTGCTGCAACCTCATTTTGGATCCTGATTCTCCTAATAGGGGTTTTTGATTATTTCACAGTTTAAGCTTCTTCGCTTTTGGAGCTCCTGCAACTCTTGTGGGATTTTGATCGCTTGCAATGAGCAACTTCTTTGTGAAACCAAGATGTGATTCATTGTGTGGTTCCAACTTCGTACCTGCATAAGATTTTTTGCAAGTATGTGGTCGTGCATGAAAATTCAGGCTGCCTACGTATCTCTTTCGAGAATCAGACCAACGTAGTTCAACGTTATCAAGTCGAACATTTTATTTTTCAAAAGGTCACTGGGAAATTTCGCTCCCTACGCAGAAATATGAGCGTCGATATTGTCGAGGATCCTTCTTGTGAAGATCACGATGTGTCAGAATGGATGATGTGTACCTGCATAAGATTTTTTGCAAGTATGTGGTCGTGCCTGAACATTCAAGCTGTCTACGTATCTCTTTCGAGAATCAGACCAACGTAGTTCGAAGTTGGAAAGTCAAACTGATTTTGCAGAAAGGGCATAGGGAAATCTCATTCCCTTAGCATTGATGTTGATGAGGAAACTTCTTTTGAGGACCACGATGTGGCAGGGTGTGCGATTTGTACCTGCAAGAGATTTCCAAGAGCAAGCGAAATATATCTTTGACATTAATGTGCTCGAGAGTGTCATTCATGTGCAACAAAAGTTTTAGAACACATACACGGATTGGAATCCTTAAAATTGAGAGATTCAGAGAAAGATTGGGACAAGAATACATTCCCTTTTCATTTTGCAACCGCTTTTCATTTGGAGGGTAAAAGTCAAATTTCTCCTTTTGCACGATGATTCCTTTTGCATTTGATTTTTCTTTTATTTTTTTTTCTTTTATTTGACTCATGTGCATCGCTCGCATCTCAAACTTTGCTTGTTATCAATTAATGACTGAAAGCTTATGAATGAATCAGAGGGAGAATCATGAATGGAATGGATTGCACTTTATTATGAATTTTGCATTTTTGCGAAAATGAGGAGTATGGATATGTGTATGGTGAAGCGAAGCCGAAAGCCTAGCGCGCGCACTCAAAAGGTCAATTTCGAACACCCATTTGATCAAGATTACTCAACGGTATCTCCGGATGCTATAGTTGGGTCAGCCCCAGTTGCTGGCTGAAGAAACCCCATTTGTTCTTTCTGATATCGACCCCCAACATTCTTGCTGCTGAAGCCCCAGTGTCTCGCAAAGATCAACCTCAGATGTTGGCTACGGAAGCCCCAGTCATGCTATAGGACAACCCCCTGAATCAGGCATATGAACCTCTTGTAGCATTTGTCGTTTGGACACAACTTCATGTTTTGGCATTTCAACCTTTGGGGGCTTAACTGTCATTGAGAGTTATTCAAGTGTTCGATGTCTCGCTGTTGGAGGAAATTCACAATTTCTGATACACAATACCCAATCAGTCGGGTTAACTGTCTTTGAGAGTTGCTCGGCGGGACGCAATCCCGATGTTGCTGAAGAAAAGAGCTTTGAGCTTCGCAGGCCATACTGACAATCCGAGATGGCACTTTGTTTCTATTGATTCCCACATTAAGGGACCGACTGTCTATGAGAGTCATCCCACATTCGAGGCTTTGGTGTTGATCATGATTCACATGTTCTGACATTCAATACTCCTTCTTTGAGGAATCAACTGTCATTGAGAGTTGTCTTGTACCCTGGCATTCTGCCATCTGAATTTCCGTGCTACCCGGAACAAACCATTCTCAACAAATCGTACTGTCATGAAGCCACATCATTGCTCTTGAAACAAAACGCGAAACTTTGACATGCAGCCCCAGTTCGTGCTCATTCATTCGAGATCACTTGCCGACATTGAGAGTTTGAAATCTAAGGAATAGCATTCCTTTGTCTCTTTTGCTGTGACAACTTGCAGGAGTTGGCAGGGGAAGGCACGAGGCCAGTGTTTTGAGAAGCAAAGGGAAATCCCAGTGGGATCTCCAACATTGTGTTTGCGCAGAAATTAGATGACGGAAGGACGAGGGTAGGGGGAAGCCCCTATACTCGGGAAAAGTATGCTTACACATTGAAATCAAAGACTCAAGACTTAAACAAGCGTTAATGGTCAAGTGCCTCAAAATCAGATGGACCCTTATAGCGTCAGATTAGTATTTTAGCTTTCATTTAGATAAGCTTCACAAATCATTTAAACTCAAATTAGACCGTGACAAATCAATATGAGAACATCGTTGGGCATGACTTATGATTCGCGCCGCCGTTTGACCTCGTTTGATGAGAGGCCTTCGCTGTTGTCTCGCTTTCCAAGATTGATTACGTCGTTTTGGGCTCCCTCAGTGTAAGGGGTTGGTAGAGCACGTTGGTCTCCAACTGAAGTCACCAGTTGTCGTCGTCGATGGTACTTTGCCCAAAGTTGAAAGATCGAGATCTTCTTTAATTCAGATTGGCTTCGCAGCGCGGTGCTCCTTGAAATTGATAATGTCACATGAGATTGTCGGACCCTCGGTCCACGTCTCGTTCTTAGTGTAATAAGCGATGAAGTCTTCATTATGAATTGCCAGATGCCGTCGTTGAAGGCATACACATAAACTTGAAGTGTCGCGATATCCTTTCTAAAACAATTGAATTAAACAATAAAGCGAATGGTATGTACCAAAGTAAATGAATAATGTTCCTTCTTCTTTTTTTTTTTTTTTTTTACCTCTCCTTTTTTGCTCTCTTTCATCTTTGTTTTTTTTTTTTTTTTTTTTTTTTTCACTCAAGAAGAAACATATAGCTTCTGAAACATAAATTTACAAAATGCGAGAATTTACAACACATTATACATTAAAGGAAAATCGCCGACACTTGCGTTGGCATCACTGTGATAGTCTTCGGCCTTTTTCGTTTGATTGGCCCTTCTGAACATGTCTTTGATTGCACCCTGAAATTTCGTTTGTCGGGTGACTTTGTCGATCGCCTTTGTGAACTTCGTCGGTTGCCTTCGGCCCTAGTTCCCATCTCAATTAATCACAGTCTAATTTTTTGTTCAAATTTCATTGATTGCTTTTATTTAAGTGAGATTAATTGTTTGCGGGTCCAGATCTACAAGATACGCGATTTACAAGGCACTTGGTTATAAGGCAAGTTCATTGACTGAAACATTTACATGACAAGCAATAAAATAAAAGCACGAAGACAACAACACACTCTTAGACTTAGAAGACAAAGAATATGTGTGAGCATATTACTAAGTATTATGCAAAAAGAACAGGATTAGGAGTTGGGGCGGTGAGCCCAGTCACACGCAAAAAGAGATCTATGCACTAGAGGCACGACCTTACGAGTCAACACACTTCTGTTACCAGCAAAAGAGGGATAACCTTCCTCGGGGTTGATGAGATCCAATCATATTTAAGGGGAAACACCTTCCTCGGGGGTTGATGAGTCCCTGGGATAACTACTCGAACATGAGGCCCTTAGAGGTGGCCTTGGGATAACTCTGTGATCTATGAGGTCTTGGATAACATGCTTGAGAGACAAACAAGAGTTTGTATCGTGACCCACGGATTGATGATACACGCAGAGCTCTGCGGGGTTAAAGTGCTTGGGCAATCGTCTGGGTAGCTTGTATCCTTCAATAGGTTTCATAATCCCTAGAGCAACCAACCCATAGAAGATATTGGATAGCGGGCTCTCGAATTCATCAAAGTGCCTATCCCCATTTCGTACCAAACCTTTTTCCTTAGCTTTGACAATTGGTGCAAAAATCCGATGGGGTTTTACATAGCATGGAGTCACAGGCCTTTGGGCAGTGAGATTGTTACACAAACGGCTTGTCTCTGGCACGGGCACTTCAATGACTTCTTCATCAAAAAGGTCTTGGACTGCTTTCCTGAGTGCCCAACATGAATCAGTGTCGTGGCCGCGGGCTTGGTGATATTGGCATAACTTGCTTCGATCTCCATAGGTGGGATTTTCGGGACGATAGTTTTCCACTGGCTTTAGCAATCCTTGAGCGCTTAGGTCTTGAAAAACCACAGACAATGGGGCATTCAAATTGTTGAAGTATCTACCATTATGACAAAACCTCTTTGCGAACTGCTTGATGAATAGATCTCTGTGGGTTTCACTGAAGTTTCACGTGTCTCTAGAGAGGCAGTAGGGTTCAAATTATTTGTTGTCACCATTTCGCTAGCTCCCACATAGATATCATTACAAGTCTTGAGTCCCATATCTCGGGTGGAGTGAAAGTTCGCATTGGAATTGACATCTTGGAAATGGAGTGCTTGGAGATCTTTGAGCTCCAATTTCTTCAAAAGGGTAGCCACAAGGTCTAACATTTCTTCTTGATGTCCTTGGAATATGCTGATCATACGATTGGTGTGATCATGCAAGCGCCTTTCCAACCACTGTTCCAGTGCATACCCTGGCTCGAAGTCCGGGAAACCCTTAGCCGAGTTTGATGATGCCTGTCCTTTGTTGGCCATAATCGATGATGAAAACCGGAGTAGAACTTTGATCAAAGCGGTGCCTGGAACGGACCTTGAATGTCGCGCTAGAGAACAAAAAGAAATTCTCCCTCTACAAGATGGATGAAAAAGGAAACCTATTTTAGATTTCCGGGGAATGAAGCTTTATGAATTAAAGAAGCCAAAAAAAATTTCTTTTTGTTCGAAATTTGAAGCGCAAGCAATGCACAAACCTATGGATGCCGGACAAGCACTTTGCTTTGTTTTGACATGTTTTCGCATGGAATCCTGGAATAGTGGATACCTTCTCCAAAGTATAGGACTAACGTTTTTCACCTGTACTATTGGCCGTCCGAGCCCCTAACGAAGGGCCTATACTCTTTCTGGGATCCACCATTCGGTTACGGTCTATGTGAGGGTCTGTACAATTTCAAGTCAATCCAAGAATTCAACATGATATCCACAATTGAGGTTGATTATAACCTTTTGGGAACTCATAGGATTGAAGAGAAATTGCTAGACAAAAACCGGCATGAAGTCTGGGACGTGTTATTTTCGAAAGAAATATGGACATCGCATTTCGGCTTTTGAAGCCTGGCTTACACCCATCACAGCGACCGTAGGCGCTGTTAAGGGTGAGATATGGTATACCGCGGACCCTATGGGGAAGTCAAGTGAGCTCCCTTATGCCCTCAGTTTTACCTTCTCGGGTTTGAGATTCTAAGACGCTTTTCAAAAAACGTGCATGTGTGTGAGGTATCTATGAGTTCGAAAAAATGATTTTGAAAGCAAGTAAAGAAATCAAGACAATCTTTTTTTTTCTTTTTTTATTTGTTTTACCCCTTTTTAAGGGAATCACTCACCACGCATGTATATATATATATAAATAAGATAAGCCAAAAAACGCCCCTGTAAAACAGAGGTTAGGGCACAAATATATGCAACCCAAATAAGGCACATAAAGCATGGCACACACAAAGATTTAGAGTCTAGCCCACTTTAAAACAAGTCCCCAGCAGAGTCGCCACTGTGAGAGCCCGCGCTCGAAACCGAACCTCGAAATGATCGCCCGCAAAAGCGATTCGGGTTCTCCTCGTGCTGATGCGCTTTTGGAAATGCGCTCGGTTCCCGCACAATGGTTTCCTCTTGATGCTGTGATTTAATTGCAAGAGTCGCCACCTCATTTTAATTTTAGGAAAAACGAAGAAAAAACCTTTTTTAGAGAAAGTGGGTTCGGGGGCTAAGTTACGAAGAGAGAAGGGGTTAGGCATTCTCTTCGCCCATGATGGTCTCTATATGCGTGCCACGTAGATTCATTTTATGCCTTTTGAATTGCTATTTTGTGCCCTAACAAAAAATGGTGGTTTAATATATGGAGGTCTTCCTATTCTAGGAAGGTTCATTTTTATTCACAAATGGGAGTCGATTTGGGTGGACTCACACTTGGTTTTAGAAAATGGTTTTATCATTTATATACAGTGAATAAAACACATAAAGGGGTGGGGGATTAATATTTACATTTGCACAAAAAGGGAAACAATTCCCAAAACAAATAAATGTCCGAAACTCCGTCCCTAAACATTTTCAGGGACTGCTGTGCACCTTTCTTTGTGTACCTGTTCTTGTACTCATCCAATATGGAAAGTAAAGGTCAAGAAAACTTCCTAACACATTAAACATCTACCATGATTTTTCCTTTGATTTTAGGGGCATGTTATGGTGTTCAAACAAAGCATGCAAGGCAATTCTTTTCACAGCCCAGTCTGACAGAATTTCATACATCCCTAACGTATCCACTTTTTTCATCATCAAAACGGGGAATCATGGGGGACACAAAACATGAAAGTTTCTCCTAACATGTCAAAGTTAATATCTGGAGAGTTTCAAGTCCAACAAACAAGTTTAAGTCATTCAAAACACTTCTGACTTTTTGATGTCAGAAATGGAAAGCACAAATCTGAGAACAGAGAGCTCAAACAAAAAATGGAAAAGCCTCTTCCACTGAGGCTAAAAATATTCTATTTACATACTAATGTTCCTTGTTCTGTGTAGAACAAGTTCTCTTTTTCGGTCTAAGACCAAAACCCAAGTTTTCTATGCCCAAACAAAGCAACAAGGCAGTAAGGTACCATATGGACAGATTATTGGCATCTCACTTATGTCATGAAAACACCTATCAAAACTAACTCAAATGAAAAGCTATGAACATGAAACTTTGAACATGCATATATATACATATTAACAACACAAAACAACATTTATCCATGCTTCTAAGTCAGATTACATGAGTTCTCACAAGGTGATATTACAAGCTATGGACAGATTCAAGGTTTTTTGAGGGGAAACAAGTTGGTTCTTTGAAAATCCCTTGAATCAAACACACACAAGGATTTGATACTCATTCATGCATGATATATATACACAAGATCAATAGCATAGCATGCTCAAGAGCTCAAAACATCATTATATTATCATTTGAAGAGAAAAAACAACAAGAGTATCAATATTGTATCTTTGAATATAAAATGGAGGTTTAGCCTAACAAGTGGCTAAACCTCTCAAGAAATTACATAAGAACACTACATCTTACCCTTTGAGGTGATTACAAGGTGAGAATAAGGCCTAGGTTGTGCTCCCTTTGCTTCCAAGGGAAGTCTTTTTTTTGGTTTGTTTTCTAAGGCTTTTGCTTAGTGTTTGAAAGGGTTTGAGTTTAGTGTTTGTGTGGTGGTGATGCTATGGTGGTATGGTGGTGGTGTGGTGGTGGTTGAGGGTGTTTTAGGGTTACTTGAGAGAGAGCAAGTAAGGGTGGTGGTGAATATGGAGAGTGGTGTGTGTGTGATGTGTGAATGAATTCTTTTTTGAATAATGGATGAGGGAGATGGTAATATGGAGGAAAGAGGTTGTAAATTGGTTGTAAATTGGAGGGGGGAGGTTGTAAATTGGAGGAGGGAGGTGATTTTTTTATATCATTATCTATCCTTCTTACACTAAGGATTCAAGTCATCTTCCTTATCTCTGTTCTGGCATTAACTCCGCAACTGCTCCGTTGTGCGCGTCTCCGGTGTCCCGGTTGTCCGCGAGTCCAACATGAAAGTTGCTCGGTATATTTTTCTGGTCAGGCCGGTATATCTGAAATATTTTTATGAGCAAGGAACGACAATAATATATTTTTTCCTCTTCTTGACCACTTGCTTAGATATTTTGAGATATTTTCCAATTTGGATAACCATCTTTCCGGCTCCGGCT
Source organism: Campanula takesimana (assembly GCA_026119855.1). Classification (NCBI taxonomy): domain Eukaryota; kingdom Viridiplantae; phylum Streptophyta; class Magnoliopsida; order Asterales; family Campanulaceae; genus Campanula; species Campanula takesimana. The sequence continues at coordinate 170,497 of JAOWBW010001658.1, forward strand.
TTTTGCTCCGTAACTGCTCCGTTGTGCGCGCCTCCGGTGTCCCGGTTGTCCGCGAGTCCAACATGAAAGTTGCTCGGAATATTTTTCTGGTCAGGCCGGTATATCTGAAATATTTTTATGAGCAAGGAACGACAATAATATATTTTTTGCTCTTCTTGACCAGTTGATAAGATATTTTGAGATATTTTCCAATTTGGATAACCATCTTTCCGGCTCGGCTTTCCGCTCCGTCGTGCGCGCTCCGGTGTCCCGGTTGTCCGCGGGCCCAACATGAAAGTTGCTTGGAATAATTTTGTGGTCACGCCGGTATATCTGAAATATGTCAATTAGCAAGGAAAGGTAATAATATATTTTTAATGCACAGAATGGATAACATCGAGCAGTTTGGGGGGTTGCGGGCCCCGTTTCCGGTCCCGCACCTTGAAAAACGAAATTTTTGTCTGTTTGCTCGTTTTTTCGCTCTGATCATGAATTTGAAGTCCGTTTATCCATTCGATGCACCGATAAGGCTCACGGCAGTCCCGCACAGTCAAATCGAGGGTTTTAGGTCAATTTCAGGGTTTAGACCGATTCAAGGTGGGTTTTTAGGGGTGCGAGATCAGGGTATCTACAGGCATAACACCGATGATTGCTCCATTGTGAAACGCATTATCTTGGATTTGATTGCTAAAGGGAAACTCGAATACCCCAGGGGGATAAACGTGGTCAATAACCTGTTCCCGAACAACGGAAGGGTCAACATGATCGAATTTGGCCAAGGCAGAGTAAACATGATCGAATTCGGGGAGCCGACAACGATAACTCTTTGGGAATTCAACACCCCTTTGATCGAAGTTGGGGAAAGATGGAAAGACATTTTGTGGGACTGCGTGCAAAAGGGAAAGATGGAATGTCCTCCTGACAACATGATGACTAGCGTGATGAGCGCAAAGGTTCCTTGCCAAGAGGATGAATTAAAAGTGATTAAGCTCACTAAACACAAATTGACCTACGAGATTGTGCGGAAGAAATGGAAATGGCCATCAAACGAGCTTTGGGAAGCGTTGACCACGACCCGAACAGATGTTGCATTCCCCACGATGAGCACTATCATGTTATGGAAGTTGGTGACTCGTCAAGCGGTGAAAGAGTAATAAGAAGGGTGTATTGTCATCACGTAACCGAGGGTATGAGGGCTGCAAGAACCCCGGGGAATATGACTACGGAAGGCACCTTGCACAGATGAGAGAAGTGGTCTGTTCCCTATCTCGCGAAGAGCTCCGAGCTTTGTGTGAAAGTGAGGACGAAGTGTCTTCCCCCGTACTCTCTTTAAACCCGTCTGCTGGAGGAGGAAAAACATTCCCTACCTTAGATGACTTCCTGTCACTACCGCCACTCTCGCCCTCACCTCCATTTGAGGACGGGTCGATGCTCCCGGATCATTACTGCTGTATATTGACACTGGAAAAACTCCGCGAAACTGTAGGGATGGGGAAAGAACAAGGCGGCCACCCGGTTTCATTTGAAAAACTCCGTGAGTCTGTCTGCACCATGCAAGGAATGGTTACTGTGAACGAGCTAAGGAAAGAGGCATGGCCTTACTCAACCAAGAACCCACCCATGCCTTTGGAAGAGTCAGTAAAGGATTGTGACCCCCCGAAAGTAAACGTCCTAACTCGTTCCAGACAGGTACACACCGAGAATCCCAAAAAACCACCACCACCGGAACACCGCTCGCCACCACCGTTCGCTAAGGAAACAAGCACCCCGGATCTCGAAAGGGAGGATCTTGTTCTCACCCAACTTAAAAATGCGCAGGCCCAACATCTCTCTGTGGTCCCTTCTCACTTCATCATACCCACACAAGCTCAAGTTGGAGGAAAATTTGGCCCGGACCATGGTCCCCACCATGGCTACCCCCGAAGAAGCCGTACAGATGATTGGAATCATCCAATATGGGAATATAGTCACGTTCACCGACTTAGACTTGCCCAAGTCTGGGGCTAACCACAACGAGGCCTTGTACATCACAGTGCAGTTGGATGGGCGCCGTCTCCCATGAGTATTGGTTGATAATGGCTCGGCTATGAACGTTCTTCCAGCTAAAATGATGGATTTACTCAGCCTCAAGACGACCCTCTTTGGTAACTGTCAAAGCATACGACTCCACAGCCCGGTCGGTCCTTGGGGTGGTGACTTTGAATATATGGTTTGGGGAACAGAAAATGCCGACAGACTTCCAAGTGCTTGACATCCTCATTTCCTTCACCGCCTTGCTAGGGCGCCCTTGGCTATACAAAGTCAATGGGGTCGCCTCCACCCTACATCAATGTGTAAAATTTGTATAGGGAGGGAATTTGACTGTAATCTACGGGGATAACGCCACTACGGAGGGGACCAACACTAATGGGATCCCCGTATTGGAAAACCAACATGAAGAAAGTGATATAGTCTTGACCGGCTTCACAGGGATACCATCTGAGACCCACGTCCATTGCGTGGACCTCACACTTACCAAGGATAAAATCCCTCCTGCCATGAAAATGATGCTCCTAATGCACTATCTCCCGGGGCTTGGTCTAGGAAGGAGGCTCCAAGGGACCCACAGGGTTATTGAAATCAAGGAGCAAAAGACGCTCCACGGTTTGGGGTACAAGCCGAGACCCGAGGATCTTGCGATGGACAAGAAGATGGCCCGAGAGAAAAGCCGAGCCAGGGCCCAAGGGATTCCTTACAAAGCTCCCAACCTTCGTCCCTACGCTTTTAACATAAGCCACTACTTCATTAAGGGGGAACGCAAACCGGGACCTCGGAGGAAAAGGAGGCAATGGTGACCAACTGGGACCGACTGCAAGAAAACCTCAAAAGGTTCCGAGGAAAGGCCGCCAACCCTATCAGGAGAGCATTCCTTGACACACCCGGAGCACCCACAGGTCACGAGCATATTTCCAAAGGAGTGCCCGAGGTGATAAAACAGTTTGAGGTTTTGTCCGCGGAAGGAGGCAACCAAGAGGAAGAACCCACTTGGGGCCAGTATGACAAATATGAGATCGAAAAGACGCCTACTGGGAAGGAAAAGGAAAAGGTCGAAGAAAACGAGTGGGATGGGACAGTGATGCAAGAACTGTTTGAGGACGACACGGTTCTACCCAGCCTAGTTGATCACGGAAAAGGAATGGTCGCTGCAATAGGAGACGGGTCAATGGGAAGCTTCGAACCTCGCACCTTGGTTGTACCCACTAACATGCCCCTAAAGAATTGGGCTACTCTTTCCGGGCCAGTAGCTAGCAAGGAGGAAATGACCACAATGCTTGGATTGGTTCCTCGACCCTCTGAGTCTAGTGTTATAGGGTCCAATGTAATCGAGTCTCCCCAGTCCCTCCACTTTGAATTTGAGTCATTCTCGTCCAAGGGTCTCACTCCCGAAGACTATGAACTCGTAGCCAATGTTGTATTTCCGTTTGCATTGAATGAAATGATGGACCTTTCCGAGTATCCCCTCATTGCCAACTTATTAGATGATAAATTAACTAATAACTTGAAAACGGTTAATAATAAATCAACTAATAAAGCAGACACACTAAACGAACAATACATTAAAAAATTCACAAAGCAGGTCATCGATCAAGAGGAAAACCGTGCCCAAGCTACCGAACAGGTTTTGACCAAAGTGAATTTGGGTACCGAGGAAGAACCAAGAGAGACACAAGTAGGTGGCTACTTCAAAGGGGATGAGAGGGAGGCCTTGATTGAATTACTCAGAGAGTATGTGGATGTGTTCGCCTGGTCTTACAAAGACATGCTGGGGTTGGATGCCTCAATCGTGGAGCATAAGATCCCCTTGGATCCGGAAGTAAAACCAGTCAAGCAAAAGCTCCGACGAATCAAACCCGAGTGGTCCCTGCAGGTAAAGGAGGAGATAGAAAAGTTACTTAGAGTTGGCTTTATACAGGTTATAGAATACCCCTCATGGCTCTCTAAAATCCAATGGGAAGGTCCGATGCTGTGTCGATTTCAGAGACCTCAACAAGGCAAGTCCCAAGGACGATTTTCCCCTCCCAAACATTGATATGTTGGTGGATACGACCTCTAGTTTCGAGGTAAAATCCTTTGTGGATGGTTTCGCCGGATACAATCAGATTAAAATGGCTGAGGAAGATTAAGAAAAGACTGCCTTCACCACCCCATGGGGAACTTTCTGCTACACGGTGATGCCTTTTGGACTAAGAAATGCCGGGGCTACTTACCAAAGAGCGGCAACAGCACTATTCCATGACATGATTCACAAAGAAATAGAGGTGTACGTTGACGACATGATCATACATTCTAAAGGAACTGACGGCCATCACTTGATTGACTTGAGGAAGTTCTTCGACTGATTGAGGAAACACTCCATGAGGCTTAATCCGGCAAAATGCACCTTCGGAGTCTCCCGTGGAAAGGTTTTAGGGTACGTAGTTACCGAACGGGGTATTGAGATCGATCCGTAAAAGGTCAAAGAAATCGTAGAAATGAGACCTCCCCACACCCAAAAAAAAGTAAAGGCATTCATGGGGCGACTGCAATACATCAACCGCTTCATCAATCAGCTCACTCCCACCTATGAACACATCTTCAAATTACTGAAGAAAAAATGCCGAGGTTGAATGGAATGAGGAATGTCAAAAGGCCTTCGACAACATCAAAGCCTATCTTATCCATCCACGGATTCTCCGCCCACCGCACAGGGAAAAGCTACTCTTGCTTTACTTGACGGTGAGAGATACTTCGATAGGAGCTATGTTGGCCCAAGAGAAGAAAGAATCCAAGGTGGAAAATGCCATTTACTTTGTGAGCCGGAAGTTACAGGGAAGTGAGCTCAACTACTCCATAATAGAAAAGACTTGCGCTGGACTGGTATGGGTTGTGAGAAATTTGAAACACTACATGCACGCCCACCCGATACAGTTGATCTCAAAGATTGACCCATCAAATGCTTGCTGGAAAATCCGTCCTTATCAATGAGTCTTGCCAAATGGTCTTTCTTTCTAGCCGAATATGACATCAGTTACGTGTCGAGAAAGGCAGTCAAGGGAAGGGTTATGGCCGAACACTTAGCGAATTTCCCCGGTAATGAAGAGGGAGAGCCTGAACCACAGTTCCCGGATGAAGGGATTTTTACCCTTGAGGAGGAAAAAAAATGGCAATTGTTCTTTGATGGAGCCGCAAACAAAAGAGGAAACGGCATCGGTATGCTTCTGGTTGACCCCAAGGACGAGCATACGCCCATCGCCATTAAATTGAATTTTGAGGTGACCAACAATGCAGCCGAGTATGAGGCATGCACAGCGGGCCTGGAAGCTGCTTTGGAAAGGAATGTGAAAGAATTGGAGGTGTACGGCGACTCAGCCTTGATCATCAACCAAGTTTCGAACAAATGGAAAACGTTGGATCCGGGGCTGCAAAAGTACCACGCCCACATGGAAGAACTCATGACACAGTTCAAAAGGGTTAGCTTCCATTACTTGCCAAGGGACCGGAATCGCTTCGCCGATGCCTTAGCCACTTTAGCCTCGTAGGTAGAAATTCCGGAAGGGAAGTCGACAAAGCCTTTCAGAGTTGGGAGAAAGGAGAACCCGGCGTATTGCTGTGAAATTGAAAAGGTCTCGGGGAAGTAGATGAGCCGTGGTATACCCAGATTTACCAGTTCCTCAGAGAAGGGGAGGCCTCCCTCCTAAATGAGAAAGGGGAATACAAAGATGGGATCAAAGCCAAGAGCGCGGCGGCCCTCAAACAACTCGCTTCTCACTACGTCATTCTGGGAGATATTCTGTATAAAAGCTCCATCAGGGTGTAAGGATCCCGTCCTCGGGGGCGAAACGAGCAAGGTTCGCACGAGGACAAAATGCCAAACACAGGAACCAGTCAAATTTAACGGAGTCGCCACATTTTGTTAATTTTAAACCCAACAAAATGACAAAGGTTTGAGTTCAAAGGTTCGGAGGTCAGGTTACAACTTGGGAGGAGTTTTTACGTCCTCTCAAGTTGCCTCGGACAAAGCCGAGTCTCCCTAGGTTAGTTAAAATATGCATATGTGTGTTTGTGTATTTAACGGAAAGATTATGTCATTGATTTTATTTGAGAAAACTTGACTGAAAAGGGGGCCTTGAGTGATAAGATAAAGGTCAGAGGGCAAAACAGACAATTTTTCCCTCCTACCTAAAGTAGCCGTACGGCTGGAGGAGGCGATTCTGGGGTTTTACAGTTTGCTCAAGAACAGTCCAGTTCAGAACAGAAACAGGGTATTCTGTCTGAAGCTGGACAAACTGTTTGTGATCCCAGTTTGCAAGAAATCATTTTACAAGTTTTATAACATCATTCCTATGCTAAATGATCATCACTTGGTCCCCAAAAACAAGTATTTAGGGTGTGATCATGAGCAATCATAGGAGAAAATCAAGAAAGTTGATGAATGTCCCCTTTGGACCCAAGTTGGTCATTTGGTGAATAAAGATTGGAACTTTATCACCAAGATGACATTTTATGACTTAAAATCCTTCCAAGAGTCAAAATAACACATAAAGATTGAATCTTTATGACCCAAAAGTGGGATTTTGAGGCTAAACCAAAGAGGAAAGTGATGAACACTAAGGTTTCATCATCCTCATGATTATCATGGCCAAACAAGCATACCATTTACATGGATAAGGAATATAAATGACAATCAACAAGTCTATGAGTGTCTAGGTTTAGAACCTCTTCCATACAAGTTATGGAGGGCACCTTTGGACTTCTCATAGCTTGGATAAGATAGTAATGTAATAGATAGATATATATAGTGCTTGATAATGGACAAGTCTTGCAAGAAACAAAAGGTGCTTGAAATGGACAAGTCTTTGCATGAATGAAGAATAAATACATGTATAACCTAGATATAAGAAAGAAAATAGGAGTAAGATGAAGAGAAGGATGGGGGAGGTGGCTTTACCTATGATGGTTAAGGCCAATCTTCCTTTCTTCTCTCCTTTTTTGTATGTGATCACTCTAACTCTTTCTCTGTGGAAATTCCAGCAGAGTGACCTCTCTAATGTGTATTTCCCCCCCCCCCTTGAAATGATCAGCAAGGGGTTCTATTTATAGGGACTGAGGGCGCCCAAACCAGCCGTACGGCTAGGCCCCTCTAGTCCCCAAATCATCCGTACGGCTCAGCCTGGCGAGCTTCTGGATTTTTCCAATTTTATACCAGAGTAGTCCTGGAATTTATAGTTTATCCTAGGGAGGTCCTGGCCTATCAGCTTATCCCTGAAACGGTTCTAAGGCTACCTCTAAGATATGTCGGTTTCAGATTGGGGTACTTACAGAGCCCCTCGGCAACGTCGCTTCGAAGGAGCAGGGTTGTCGATAAAAATAAGCATCCCAATCTGACGGGATGACGGCTTTAACCGATTTTGGTTGCATGGCTGGTCCTAGTGGTGTAGGATTCCTATGTATCCCGTTCGCGGGGAATCAAGCCTAACGTAGTTCGGGGTGAGAGATTTAAGGCTACTCAAACCTATAGACGACCGTCGAGGTCGGGTAGGAAACTCGGGCATGACACTCATTCGGTCAGAGGCGAAGGTTCGGGCATGACACTCATTCGGTCAGAGGCGAAGGCATTTGGGCATGACACCAAGGGGTCAGAGGCTAAGGCATTTGGTCATGACACCAAGGGGTCAGAGGCTAAGGCATTTGGGCATGACACCAAGGGGTCAGAGGCGAGGCATTTGGGCATGACACCAAGGGGTCAGAGGCTAAGGCATTTGGGCATGACACCAAGGGGTCAGAGGCTAAGGCATTTGGGCATGACACCAAGGGGTCATAGGCTAAGGCATTTGGGCATGACACCAAGGGGTCAGAGGCTAAGGCATTTGGGCATGACACCAAGGGGTCAGAGGCTAAGGCATGACACCAAGGGGTCAGAGGCGAGACATGGTCAACTTGGCTCTATGGGAGAGGGTTGACTTGCTGGGGATATGGTTAAATTGACTCACACGGGACAGATTTTTACTGGGCTTACGTCGGGGACGGCCTATGGTGACTATTCCAAGTCATAGTTAATGGGCTTACGTCGGGGACGGCCATGACAAATTTTTAACTGGGCTTACGTCAGGGACGGCCATGACAAAGGCTCTAGCCTATAATGACTATTCTAAGTCATAGCTAATGGGCTTACGTCGGGGACGGCCAATTTTGGACATTTAACTGGGCTTACGTCAGGGACGGACAATGACAAATTTTTAACTGGGCTTACGTCAGGGACGGCCAATGACAAATTTTTAACTGGGCTTACGTCAGGGACGGCCAATGACAAATTTTTAACTGGGCTTACGTCAGGGACGGCCAAATTTATTTCACAAAGCTGGGCTTACGTCGCTAGGGCTGCCGATTTTTGTCTCAGAGCTCGGGGGACCTATATTTTATCTCAAAATGGGTCACTCGGAGGACCTATACTTTTCTCAAAATGGGTCACTCGGGGGACCTAAATTTTTCTCAAAATGGTCACTCAGGGGACCTAAATTTTTCTCAAAATGGGTCACTCGGGGGACCTAAATTTTTCTCAAAATGGTCACTCAGGGGACCTAATTTTTTTTTATTTTATTATTTTTTTTTTTCAAAATGGGTCACTTAGGGGACCTAAATTTTTTTCAAAATGGGTCACTCAGGGGACCTAAGTTTTTTTTTCAAAATGGGTCACTCAGGGGACCTAAGTTTTCTCAAAATGGGTAACTCGGGGGACCTAAATGTTCTCAGAATGGTCACTCGGGGGACCTAAGTTTTGTCTTGAAAGGGGTCGCTCGGGGGACCTACATGTTTTCAGAAGGGGCTTGACTCTTACTTGGTCAACCGGGTCAACATGGGCTTACGTCTAGGACGGCCATAATTTATTTCACAAAGCTGGGCTTACGTCGCTAGGACTGCCGGATTTTTGATTTCACAAAGCTGGGCTTACGTCGCTAGGACTGCCGGATTTTTGATTTCACAAAGCTGGGTTACGTCGCTAGGACTGCTGGATTTTTGATTTCACAAAGCTGGGCTTACGTCGCTAGGACTGCCGGATTTTTGATTTCACAAAGCTGGGCTTACGTCGCTAGGACTGCCGGAAGTTTGATTTCACAAAGCTGGGCTTACGTCGCTAGGACTGTCGGATTTTTGATTTCACAAAGCTGGGCTTACATCGCTAGGACTGCCGGATTTTTGATTTCAGGAACCTAAATTTTCTAGGTTCAATTCAAGTTGCATGAGCCAAGGAGGGCATTTTTCGGTTGTATTTATGACATTGTTGGGAAGGGGCTTTAATTGGGTTGGACCACAAAGCTAACTCTCAACAAGAAATCATCAATTCTGACAGGGCTAAAGTAGCCGTGCGGCTCGAGAAGGAAGTACTCCTTTTTCATTTAATTTTGTTCCAGGCCTGGTCATCTACTTAAGTGCCAGAGTCCTAAGTTCATCAATCAGTTCGTCTTTCTTCATTTCGAGAGCTCCTTCTTCCATGGAACCCTTTCTCATGGAGAAACCACCAAAATTGTGCAAAATTCATCAAGAATGTTTCGAGGGTAACCTTAGGCTTTGGATGCGGTCCCACATGAGGAATCACAAGGGAACTTTCCAATCCATGTTTGGCCTTCAATCCCTTTGGTCTCTCAAGGAATTCATTCCGGATCTTGAGCTATTGAGGGCCGCTGCCTCCTTTTGGGATGTTAGGAGGCATGTCTATTGTTTCTCCTACAACAAGATCACTCCCTTATGAGGATTTCAAGGCTTTGGTGGGTGGCGTGGCACGGAGGTCATAGCTCTTCCTTCGGTTGATGACACCATGTGTGTTGAGAGGTTGGTTTCTCTTCTTGGTATTTCTTTGGAAGAGGCCCAATGCATGGTCCTTGATCACACTTTTATTGATATTTCGGATGTCCCTGAGAAGTTCATGGATCGCACGGATGAGGCTTCTTGGAATGCCTTTGGTTTATGCGTCCTTGCCTTTTTCTACATGGTCAGTTCCAAGGGCACCTGCCATCGGGTTTTATTGAGTGTCCTCGAGGAGTGTCGTGCGAGGAAGGATATAGTCCCCTTAATCTTGGGCGAGACCCTTCACGGTATGGACCGCTTGGCTTTGGGGGGATGGTTTCATGCGCAACTTGCTTACTTTGTGGTTGAGGGAGAGGTTGATGGCCATTCCGGAGGCTCCTATCTCTCACAATCCTTGGTCTTACTCTTTTGAGAGGTATTATCTTGGACCTAGTTCAGAGTGATTGGGAGGCTTACATGGCTCGCCTTACGACTGCCGAGATACGCTGGCTAGTTCCCTATTGGCGTATTGGCTCGGTGCGGGAGTATCAAGATAATTCCCCCTTTGTTCGGGTGTCAGGACTCTTGGGTTCATCTCATTATATCCCTTCTCTGGTCCGTCATCAGTTTGGGTTACCGCAGACTCCACTGTTGGAGTGGTCGGGTGTCAACCCGGAGCACTTGAGGCTTCCATCTCTGTCTATGTGGGATTCCTCCACCGTTTCATTCCTGTCCCGGTCGTGGACTCATTCCCTCTTTCCAGCTCGGGCACTTCTTGGGCGAGCGGCTAGCATGGTTTTGACCACGGTGTACTTGGACTGGTATGAACAGACCATGGGACAGAATCAGAGGCTCATTGAGGAGAGGCGTGAGACTATTCTTGGTGAGACTTATGGTCCTAGCAGGGTTCTAAGGGAGACCGAAGTTGTGGCGAGTGGCCATAACATTACTGGAGACGTTGTCGAGGACTACAGAGTTTTGGCAGACAGGAGGATGGCCGCGATACCTAAGGCGGGGGCACAAATGGAGGATTTTTGGGCTCGGGCTGCCGCCAATAGACGTGTCCATCCGGTTAAAACCGGCGGTTGACGGTTATAACCGCCGGTTATGTTTTTCGTTAAATGCTAACCGTAACCTAACCGTCTAACCGTGATGTCCGGTTACGGTTTACCGGTTAATGCGGTTAAACCGGTTACCTTTTTTTTTTTTTTTTTTTTTCAAAACAGTTTTATTAACAGTTTTTTGTTAAAAAAAAATAAAAAAATAAAAACACTTCATTTTTTTAAAGGGTTTTTTTTTAAAGTAAAAAAAAAATTTAACTGTTTTTTTAAACAGTTTTCTTTACAGATTTTTTTAACAGTTTTATTAACAGATTTTTTAACTTTTTTTTTTTTTTTTTTAAACAGTTTTTATAAAAAAAAAAAAAAAAACGGGAGTATATGTATGAGTCATACATATATTAAACAGTTTTCTTTTGTTTTTTTTGTTTTTAAGTTAAAAACTTAAAATGTATAAGTGTATAACTATAATGTATAACACAAATTTTTTAAGTAAAAAAAGGGACGGTACCCTTAAATTTTATTAATTAAAATTACAAAGAGGGGGACAACCAATCCTTGCCCTTTTATAATTAAGGGAGGAAAAAATGGAGCCTTATTACCTCAACTAAACTATTACAATGAAATAAAAATAAACCTATTCTAAAAATTAAAATAAAAACTATCTACATTCCGTTCCCTTCCGAACTTCCCGTAGAATCTTCCAAGTCGTATTGATATTGTGGATCTACATTTACTAAATCATCTTCATAAGGCATATCTTGCTCCCTCTTTTCCGCTCTAACCCAATCACCAAGCAAGAGTTGATTTTCCAAATTTTCACAAGTTAGTTGGGAACGTCTTGCATCCAAAACATTTCCTCCCACACTAAATGCCGATTCGACGGCCACGGTTGAAGCGGGAGAAGCTAAGACTTCTTTTGCAATTAAAGAGAGTATGGGATAAGTTTCTTGCCTTTGTGACCACCACCTCAAAATATCAAAAGAAATTGGATTTGAAGTGTTTTGTACAACTTCATGTCTAGTAGAGAAATATGCTTCCAACTCGTACGGAATGCTAGAGGTAGAAGAAGAAGAAGGAGACGTTCTAGGACGTTTTGAAAAATAAATATCATTAACAAAACTATATGGATCGTTATTCACATCATATTGTGTATCAATACCAATATCTTCTTCATTAGGACTTGAGCCATATTGAGAAACATTTTCATGAGTTGCACTATACTCATTATAAAGAGTCACCAAATCTTTTTTTGTATTTTCAACAATAATCGCCGGGTTTTCGTGTAATCCGTCCCCATTGGGGTATAAATTTGCATAATAAAACGTTATTATGCGGACTAGATCTTTCAATTTAATACGGGGATCCAACATCTTTGCAAGAAAAAATAGAGACGGAATGTTATCAAAATATTTGACCCACTTTTGCCTCATGGAAGCAATGCTTTCGTTTAAAATGGTGCAATTTTGCAAATTTTTAAAACTTAGAACTATTGCAATACATTGATCAAGTACCAAAACGGAAGTTGGATAATAAACTCCCGACAAAGCCAAAGTAGCGGTATTGAAAATCTTTAATAATTGACATAAATTTGTGCAAGCGTTCCATTGATACGCAAATAAAGGAATTTCATAGCCCATACTAATAAAAAAAATCCATGATATGCTCTTTATACTCAAAACCATCAATTAACATTTTGTAGGTAGAATTCCACCTAGTCGGAACATCCATAGAAAAATATTTTTCGGGAAGACCCTTATTTAGTAAATATTTTATCCATTTTCTTGTAATTTTATTTTTTTTGCAATAAAATAAAGAGCCTCTCTAATGGGTTTAACATATTGATCTAAAGCATCCAAACCATCTTTAACACATAAATTTATGATATGACATAAACATCTAATATGAAAATACTTACCCCCAAGTGACGGTTGACAAATGAGCATCAATTCCGGTATACTAGCGGTATTAGCACTAGCATTGTCGAATGAAATAGAAAATATTTTTTGCAAAAGACCATATTTTGCCAAAATGGCGTGCAACTTTCTACAAATATTTTCCGCGGAATGAGGTGGTTCAAAACTATCATATGCAAGTAATCTTTTTTGTAAAGTCCACGAATTATCGATCCAATGGCATGTAACACCCAAATAACTATTTCTTTGCCAATGATCACTCCAACCATCGGCACAAATTGAAACTCTTTGATCTAATTTTGATAAAACATCAATTAAAAAATGTTTATATTCCAAAACCACTTTTTTAATATCGCGTACGAGAGTCGTACGTGGTACTTTGGAGGCGGCCGGATTTAAAGAAAGTCTAATAAACCATTCATAAAATTCATCATCCGCAAAGTTAAAAGCAAGCCCTTTAACACACACAAATTTGCACAATTCTTTCCTATAAACGACATTATTAAACTTAAATAAGACCGAAGACGTACCTTGGGTGTTAGGTTGAGCAAATTGTAATTGAGCTTGATCACTATCAATCCAAGTTTTTCAGGATGTGTTGATTTCAAGTGATGGTTCAATGTTCCATGCCCATTACCTTTTGCGAACGGGTAAGATTTGGTGCAATAGTTGCAACACGCTCAAAAATGTACAAAGTCGTTGGGGTCAATTTGTACTTTTCGGAAATGGATCGTGAAAGTGTCGGATTTGGATTCTCGTGCTTGACGTTTCCCCCGACCACCTCTTCCCACGCCCCGAGCTCGGCCGGCCCCGGCCCTACCACTTTGAGGAACATTTTCTTCAACATTTTGCTCACTTTCCTCAAAATGTGACTCAATTTCCGGGTTAAGTGAGGAAGAATCAACATGTTCCTTGCCGCTCCTTCGAGATGAGCCCATTTTGTTAACAAACTAACTGAAACTGTTTAGAAACTGACTGAAACTCGCTAAAAAACTGACTGAAAATGATGAAAAACACAGATTTTGTTAAAAACTGACTGAAACTGTCAAAAAACTGACTGAAACTCTCAAAAACTGACTGGAATTCTGAAAACTAACTGGAAAACGATTTGAAACTGACTGGAAATGGTTAACAAAGTGACTGGAATTTTCTAAATAAATTAAAAAAGTGATTTCGTTAAAAAACTAACTGGAAAGCGTTAAAAAACTGACTGGAATTATGCAATCTAACTGGAAATATGAGAGAGTGTGAGAGACTTAGGAATTAGTAGAGAGAGAAAGAGTATAGAGAAGATGTGGAACTAAAATGGTAGGAGGGAGGGGGTATTTATATGTAAGCAATTTTTGGTTTTTTTTTTTTTTATTTTCATTTAAGGCCGAAAGTTAACTGAACTAACGGCTAGTTGGAAAACTAGCCGTTTTTGGACAGTGGTGGTCAGTCAGACATGGGGAAATGGGGGGGGGCGGTGCAAATTTTTGAAAAGTAGCCGTTAGGCGGTTAACCGCCGGTTTTATAAACGGTTTAACCGCCGGTTTGTGTAACGGTTACTAACCGGTTTATAACCGGCGGTTTACCGGTTTTGAGAAGGGCCTAACCGAAACCGGACCGGGGAATTACGGTTGACGGGTGAGCCGGTTGCCGGTTAACCGGTTTCCCGGTTAGAAACCGCCGGTTAGCCGGTTGCCGGTTTTTTTTGTCACGTCTAGCCGCCAATACGGCTTTGAGGGCGACCGGGCTCGTAGATGATGCTGGAAGAGCCTCTGATCATGGGAAAGGGGGAATTGACCTCTTTGAGGTGAAGAAAAAGAAGACCCGGAGAAGTCAAAAGAAGAAGTGGAGGGACGAAGGACAGTGATTTCCATGTATCCACCCATTGCCATTGCAGACACATTAGTTTATCTTAGGTATTTTAATTATGTCTCAAGCATGTTAGTTGGGTCGATAGTAGACCGTGCTTGAACTCATCAAAGAAGTGTTTTAACTGTAATGAAAATGGTTACTTATGAAGCCAATTTGCATTCTCGTGGAGCTCTTGCTCAAATCCAAATTTGATTTTTATTTATTTTTTAGACCGGACCAAAGATTGGCTGCCTACGTTCCCCTTTTACAAATGAAAATCTAAGGGGCTCAGGTCATCGTAGTTCATTTCTTCCACAAATTTTTAGGATGCGACCCTGTTTTTTCTCTAGACCGCCCAAATGGGTTTTCAATCTAGGTGGGTATATTCTTTTAGCACCCTTTTTTTTTTTTAAACAAAGTAACGACGGAGCTTATCACCATTGACTGGGTGCATAAAGGGGTTGCCGTCCAAGTCTGCAAGCCTCATTGCGCCCCCTGAAAAGACTTCTTGTACCACAAAGGAACCAATCCACACGGGTTCCCATTTTCCATCGGGATTAGACCTCCCGGGGGTTTTTCCTTAAGGACTAAATCTTCTACCTGAATCTCTTGGGGCTTTACCTTCTTATCAAAAGCTCGCGCCATTCTTCCCTGGTAGGCACGGATGTGTTCCATGGCCCTCAGGCGACGTTCGTCCAACAAGGCCAGCTCATCATGTCGGCTTCGAAGCCAATCGACCTCGTGGATCTTATTTTCCAACAAATTCTTAGTGACGGTACTTCCAATTCTGCGGGGAGCATGGCTTCCATACCATACGTCAAAGCAAAAGGAGTTTCTCCGGTGGCTGTTCTGACCGAAGTTCGGTAGCCCCACAGAGCTAGGTGTAGCTTTTCGGGCCAATCTCTTCCCCATGTTGCCATCTTTCTAATGATCCTCTCAAGCGTTTTATTGGCGGCTTCTACCGCGCCATTGGTCTGGGGTCTGTATGGGGAGGACTTGTGACGAGTAACTCGGAATTCTCCCAATAATCGATCGCATTCACCCTCGAAGTGCGAGCCATTGTCGGTAATAACCTCGTTCGGGACTCCGTACCGGCACATGATATTCTCTTTGATAAATCCTGCCACCTTCTTGGAGGTGAGGATCCGGTATGACTTAGCCTCTACCCACTTTGTGAAGTAATCCACGGCTACCAAAACAAACTCGTGACCATTACTACCAGACGGGGAGATTTTCCTGATAACATCTATGCCCCATGTTGAGAAGGGCCATGGTGTAGTCATGCAGTAGAGATGATGAGGCGGTAGGTGGTTGAGGTTGGAGAAACGCTGACATTTATCACACCTCCTTACGAATTGCATGCAATCTGTTTCCATTGAGATCCAGAAGTAACCCATCCGCAGAATGGTTTGCATTAATGCCCTTGCGTTCATATGAGGACCACACACTCCACCATGAGCTTCTTGCATGAGTTCTTTTGCCCTTTCCCCACTTATGCATCTAAGGAGGAGGCCCTGATGGCGTTTTTTGTATAGGATGTCCCCCAGGATGACGTAGTTGGATGCCAACCGCTTGAGTGCCGTCATACCTTTGGCTTTGATCCCGTGCAAATACTCTCCCTTTTCATTCATGAAGGAAGCTTCTCCTTCTTTGAGGAATTGGTAAATCTGGTTGTACCATGGCTCCTTTACCTCTTCCAGGATTGCTCCGATTTCGAAGCAGTATGCTGGGCTTTCCTTTATCCCGACCCAGAATGGTTTTATTAATTTTCCCTCGGGGATTTCTACCAATGAAGCCAAAGTTGCCAGGGCGTCGGCGAAACGGTTCCGGTCCCTCGGCAGGTAATGGAAGCTGACCTCTTGGAATTGTGCTATGAGCTCTTCCATATAGGCATGATATTTTCGCAAACCGGGATCCAGTGTTTTCCATTTGTTCGAGACTTGGTTGATAATCAGGGCCGAATCACCGTATACTTCCATCTCCTTAACATTCCTTTCCAGAGCTGCCTCCAAACCGGCTGTGCATGCCTCATATTCTGCGGCATTGTTGGTGACATCAAAGTTCAATTTGATGGCGATGGGGGTGTGCTCGTCTTTTGGATTCACCAAGAGCAATCCTACACCATTTCCTCTTTTATTGGCAGCTCCGTCGAAGAACAATTGCCACCTATTTCCTCCCTCGAGGGTAAAGATTCCTTCATCTGGGAATTTTGGTTCGGGCCCCCTTTCTTCATTACTAGGGAAATCTGCCAAGTGTTCTGCCAAAACCCTTCCTTTGACTGCCTTTCTCGACACATAACTGATATCGTATTCGGCTAAGAAGAAGGACCACTTGGAAAGCCTCATAGACAAAGATGGCTTTTCCAATAAGCACTTGATGGGGTCTATTTTGGAAATAAGTTGTATCGTATGAGCCTGCTGTGAATACCCCTTTCCGATGAAGCGACGCATGGGAAGTATCTTGTGATTATTTTTATTTACAAAGGGAATATTCTTAACGACATTAAAATTATGAGAGTCGCCACGCCGTTTTAATTAAAGCCAAAACATTGAAAAAAGCATGTTTAATGGGTTCGGGGGTCAAATTACAACAAGAGAAGAATATTGGACGTTATCACTCCTATTGCCCGAATTGATCGGTCTTTCTATCATGATGAATGTGTTAGTAGTGTGTTAGTGATTTAGACCGGATCCGAAGATTGCCTACGTTCCTCTCAATGTGAGAAGCTCAGGTCAGCGTAGTTCGCAGAGAATTAGAATAGGCAGAAGAATCGGGATCATGCATAATGAGGGGGAATTACCTAAAGATTAGGGTTTAGAAGTAGTTCCTAGATCATCCTTGGGTCGATGAACCCTCGATCATCATCGGCTATGAAATAACATGTAATTATGAAGATCACAACCCTAAATATAGCATAAATAAGGTTTTAATCTATGAACACGAAGAACATGCGAAGAACATATTATGAACATATGAATGAGCATGCAAAGAATATGAAGAAACTATGAATAAACATGTACGAACATGAATATAAAAGATCTACATTAAAAATAATGCAAGAACATGAAGAAAAGGTTAGAAAACTTACCTATGTTGGCAAGAAATAAACCTTGATCTCCTTGAGTGTTTGAATACTTTAACTAGAGAGAAAAATGTGTTTAAGAACTCCAAAACTCGGACTTAGAGCTCTCAAAATCGGACCCCTAAACCAATAGCCTGGAGTGGTTTATATAGTAAACTGATGGGAGGATCTGATGGTCCAGATCATCCGGCGCAAGGTTGGCCGCCTGGCCATTGTTGAAGCCGGTTACATGTTGGCCGCGTGGCCAAGATCAGCGCGGAGCAATGTTGGCCGCGTGGCCAAGGCTGCCGGCTGACTTGATTCTTAAGCTAGGGTTTCACTGTTGCTTTATGGTAACCCTAAGTTGCCTATTTTGATGGATTTTGTCATAAATGAGATATTTTGGGAATCCAAGACAAGTCTTTGCAAGGTTTCTAATTCCTATAAAGTCCTTGTATTTTTGGGAAAGTCCTAATAAACTCATTTTCAGGTCGGGTACTAACAGTAGCCCCTCGGCGACGCTTCTTGCAAGGCAATGTGGGGTTGACGATAAAAGAAGGATCCGTCTGAAACATGAGTTTCAAAACAGATGAAAGGTATGGGAACGGCTGAACCTTGACAGGCGACCTACGTATCCGTGGGGGAATCAAGCCAAACGTAGTTCAAATCTGATGGGGAAATTGAGAATGATTGTCCTTTGATGGGAAACAATGTCTTCTGCTGGGGAAAATGCACCTGCTGGGGATGAGAGATGACCATGTCGGTCGGGTGGCTGGACCTTTTCAGGTTTCCTACGTATCCTCCGAGGAATCAAGCCGGTCGTAGTTCAGAGATATTGGGGAAAGACGAGACATCGAACTTCTACTGCGGATAATAAACCTACGGGCACTATCCTGTATGAAGAACGAACATTCGTAAGCATTGAAGTTATTTGGGAAAACTAAAGACTACGCTGTCTAAATAATCCCAAGATGGAATGGTAAACGCAATCAGGATCGCCGGGGTTCCTGCCGATCGCGCTAAAATAATAGATGATGGATCTCTCGCGAACAGAAACGCCGAGGCTTCTGCCAACCACGATTGATCAAGGATACGTATGTCATAGAGGCGCCAAAGTCTCTACAATCATACGAATCCTAAAATAGATGCTGGATCGCTCACAAACAGAAACGCCGAGGCTTCTGCCCATCGCGATCGATCTAAGATGCGTATGACATAGAGGCGCCGAAGTCCCTACAATCATACGAATCCTAAGCAAATATTAGGAAGTGCTTAAAATAATAGATGCTGGATCTCTCGCAAATAGAAACGCCAAGGCTTCTGCCCATCGCGATCGATCTAGGATGCGTATGTCATAGAGGCGCCGAAGTCTCTACAACCATACGAATCCTAAGCAAATATTAGGAAGTGTTAAAATAATAATAATAGATGATGGATCTCTCGCAAATAGAAACGCCAAGGTTTCTGCCCATCGCGATCGATATAGGATGTGTATGTCATAGAGGCGCCAAGGTCTCTACAACCATACGAATCCTAAGCAAATATTAGGAAGTGTTTAAAATAATAGATGCTGGATCTCTCGCAAATAGAAACGCCAAGGCTTCTGCCCATCGCGATCGATCTAGGATGCGTATGTCATAGAGGCGCCAAAGTCTCTACAACCATACGAATCCTAAGCAAATATTTGGTGAAGAATGGAAATTTTAAGGGGATTTCCATTCCCAAAGGTATCGAATATCAGTCAAAATAGCGCTAAGGGCACCTAAAGTGAATCAAAGGGGAATGTACTAGGGGTAAACTGAAATTTTGCATGCGGAGGCAAAGATGATGGATTGTTACGAAGTCGCACACGGGATGAACTCTCGGGGAGTCACAAAAGTGATAGACTCTCGGGGAGTCACAAGGGTGACGGACTCTCGGGGAGTCACAAAGGTGATAGACTCTCGGGGAGTCACAAGGGACTTTTTGGTGAGTCACAAGGGCAAATGACCTTTAGGGAGACGCGAAGGAGATGGACTCTCGGGGAGTTGCTAATATGGGAAACATGATCTGGGGTCCGCTTATCCTAATTTAGGAGGGGATGAGGCTACGAGCCATTGAGACCAAGGTGTTAGGTAAGGGACATTTTTCTGGGTTGCCTAGAGGTAGGACCTAAGGCTTTTTTTAAGGAAAGGGAATAAGGAAGATGGTGATCTCCTAATCTTGAGATAGGGATGCCAAAGATGTCACGGCTTCTTCGGCTTTAGATTATATCTTGGAAATAATGTGGGTTACCTAGGCTTACAGGCTAGGGATAGGAGTTCATTTAAGCATGAGGAGAGTATTCTATCCTAGGCTTAGTGCTAGGGCTTGGAAAGGTTGAGGTTTGGGAACTTCCTAGATGTTAGGGTTTCGGACAAGGGTTTGGAAACTGGTGTTTAAGGACCATGACTCTCCTAGGTTTGGGACTAGGGTTTAGGAATTTCCTAGGTCTAGGAGGCTAGGGCTTGGAGTTGTGGTAGGCTCAGAGGTTGCAAAGGCATTGGCTTTTAGACATAAGGCTGGGAGTTGGAAAGGTTGTGACTTCCTAGGCTTGAGACCATGGACCGTTGGGAAGAGGGATTGCTTTTGTGGAAGGTCCACTAAGCTTGATGTTAGGGTTCACCATTTTCCGGGCTTGGTGACTATGGCTTGGAAATGTTCGTGGTAACCTAGGCTTTAGGCTAGATTTTAAGGCTAAGGACTGTAAACTTCCTATATTTTGAGACTAAGGTGAAGGAGTTTCCTAGGTCTAGGACTGGGGTTTGAAGGGAATGTTGAATCCTAGGCTTGATGATAGAGTTTAAAGAGGATAATTTCTACCTAGGCTTGAGGCTAGGGTTTTAGAAAGAATGCGACTACCTAGACTTGAGGCTAGGGTTTAGAGCGAATGCGGCTTCCTAGGCTGAGGCTAGGGTTGATTATGTTTGGACAGGGCATTGTATCCTAGGTTTTGGGTTAGGGTTCAATAAGACGGGGGATTAAGATTGTAAATTTCCTAGGTTTCGAGACTAGGGTTTCGGGAATTTGGAAATGATGTTGCATACGGGGCTTTGGAAATTCCCTAGAATTTGGGCTAGGGTTAAAGGAAATGTTGTGGTTTCCTAGGCTTAAGGCTAGGGTTTACAGAGGATATGTGACTACCTAGGATCAAGGCTAGGGTTTAGGAAGGGTGTAGCTACCTAGGATCAAGGCTAGGGTTTAAGAAGGATGTAACTTCCTAGGCTTTAGGCTAGGGTTTGAAAGGATGTAATTACCTAGGCTTGAGGCTAGGGTTCAGAGAGAATGATATGACTACCTAGGCTCGAGGCTAGGGTTTAGAGAATGTGTTTACCGAGGTTTAAGGCTAGGGTTTGGAGACCGAAAGCATTTGAAGGTTTGTCTTGGTTTAGACCGAGCAAGTTTGAGGTCTAAGAGTGTTGCGGTTTGGGGCAAATGAGCTTGATACCTCGTGGCTGGATAGGCTCGATAGATTAGACCTAGGCTAGAGTGCTAGGGTTTAGCTAGGGTAAGACTCAGACATGTGTTTAGGAGACCGGGGCCTAATGGAATGGTAGGCGTGAGATCTAGGAGATCGAAGGCTAGGCAGGGTAGCGTTGGGACATAAGGCTTTCAAGCGGGTAAGTCCTTTGTCCTAGAGAAACCGCGTTACGGGTTAGGATCAAGCAGGCTTGAAGTCGGCCAAGGAGCAACGGATTGGGACCAGTTAAGGGTGTAAGGCGGACATGGCGGGTTTGGGTCCAAAGGTGTGCTAGGTGCGAACCATGTGCGGGAGATGGTCTGGATATGTGACCACGTTGGCGCTTTAGGTAAAGGGATTGAGTGTCCAAGACTTTGCTCGAGTACAATAGGTGCCTAAGTTGGATTGGGTATGCTTAGGACCGAAGTTTGTTTTAGAGGTCATTGCGCGTGACCAAACTCGTTCGGCGATTGTGAAGGTAGGCTAGGGATGGGACCCAAAGGTGTTAAGCGCACGAGTTTTGACCGGACGGGTTTTGATATCTTTATGGCATGTCACGGTATGCGGAAGATCCTATGCGTTCGAGCATGTTTGAGGTTTGGACTCGTGGGGAAGAAAGGTTTGAGATCCATGGAGTTCAAGGGTGGACCTCGTAGGTGGCGAGGTTTGGACTCGGCTCGGATTAAGTAGGTTAGAGACCTAAGGGGTTGAAGGTCAGACTAGGAAGTCCTTTGAAGCTAGGGAATGACACTAGGTTGGTACTTGGTAGGTTTAAGAGTGGTAGGGCCATGGCTTGGATATGATGGGAGTCGGGAGACGTAGATGCGGTTCTTTTAATTGGACCAAGTAGGCTTGGGAATTAAAGAGTTCCAAGGGTGGAGATGTAAGGTGAGAGACCTAGAGGGTAGAAAGTCTTGTGACCTAAAGGTTTAGGGGTTGAGGCCTAAGGTATGGACCAGACATATCATGGACTTCAAGGATAAGTTTGGTAGACTCGAATGGTCTTGGGATCTAAGGGATCGCTCAACAGGTTAGACTGAGTAGACCTAAAAGGTTTGAGCGAGGAGGATAAGAGAGCTATTGCTTAGACAAGGTAAGGATGAGTATGTGTTGGTAGGTTTGAGATCTAGGAGATCGGGTAGGCTCGGGACCGGTAGGTTCGGGACCTATGGGTCACCCTAAGGATTTGGCTTTGGTTAACTGGTTTAAGGTCTGAAGTTTTGGGTAGAACCGGTTTGAGGCCGGAGGGGTCATGCTACGAACTTGCGGAAGGTCGAGCTAAGAGGTTATGATGTAACGTAGGTAAGATTCACCGGGTAGGTTTGGGACCTAGGTAAGACTGATCGGGTAGGCTCGGGACCTAGAGAGTTTATGGTGTAACTTAGGCAAGACTGACCGGGTAGGCTTGGGACCTAAGGTTTTGAACCAGGTAGGTTGGGACCTAAGGGTATCATATTGTGTAGGAAATAGGGTGAAGGACCGAGTCAACTCAAGAATCACGAAGATGGGTCTCAGATGGATCGAGGATGTTTTTACAATTTTGTGGAGACCGAGCGTGCGGGTTTATAAACAAAGTGTCGGGGAGGAGAAAGCTTTATGAAAGTGTTATGATCTTATACAGATGCCTTATAATTAATTATGATTCTAATCAATCCAAATAGGTCGTCGCGTGCCGAGTTTGACGATGAGGGGTGCCCTTCTTCTAAGTGTATCCTTGTTGACGCCTCGGTATTCTCTGGGAAACCACATAGTCGACCCATTCCGTTGGGGATTATCTAATTTGGTGAGCGGGTACCCTCCCTCCTTTGAGAAACTCTACGTCAAGCTTGAAGATGAGGGATGCCCTTCTTCTAAGTATGTGCTTGATGAAGCCCGGCATTCTTTGAGAAACCTTATGGTCGGTCCTTTATTGTTAGGGAAGCCCCAGTTGCGTAGAGCGGGGTATCCTCCCTCCTTTGAGACATCCTACGTCGAGCTTGATGATGAGGAGTCCTCTTCTTCTAAGTATGTGCTTGATGAAGCCCCGGCATTCTTTGAGAAACCTTATGGTCGGTCCTTTATTGTTAGGGAAACCCCAGTTGCGTAGAACGGGGTATCCTACCTCTTTTAAGACGCACCCATTTTTCTGCCTAGACCGCCCTTGCGGGTTTTCAATCTAGCGGGCATCTCTTTTGCGTCAAATTTTTTATTTTTTTTTTTTTTTTTTTTTTTGAAATCATTCAGTCGACTCAAAAAAGGAAAAAAGAATTGTTTGAAAACATGCGGGGGCATTTTGGGGAGAGTAAGAGAGAGAGAGAGAGAGATAGTACTCACATTTTGACTCTTTGAGCAACTGAGGGTATATATGTACAAAAGGGAGGAAGCCCCTGCTTTGACAGAAAGTAAGTGTTTGAAAACATGCGGGGGCATTTTGGGGAGAGTAAGAGAGAGAGAGAGAGATAGTACTCACATTTTGACTCTTTGAGCAACTGAGGGTATATATGTACAAAAGGGAGGAAGCCCCTGCTTTGACAGAAAGTAAGTGTTTAGCTCTTTCCTAGATTGTAGAACGGAAGACTTGTCGAGACATTTGAAAATTGTTTTATTCAAGATTCTCATTTGATTGCTCGAGAATGGACCTCGTTGATTAGTTAATGAGTTATGGTTAATTGGTAAACAAGTAGCCTCAAATTAATAAATGTTTTGATCAATTGTGAGTGAAGAAGTCAGGAGTAGAAATATGGGGGAAGAGAGAAGAGAAGGAAAATTGGCTACGAGGTGGGTTGTGTATATTTTGGACCGAACCGGGAGGTTGCCTACGTTCTCCTCAAGGTGAGGAGCTCAGGTCCGCGTAGTTCGGGGATGACCCGCTTGACGATGGTGTCGGGTTTCAGTGGGTATGTGTGGGAGGAAAGAAAAGAAGAAAGAAAGTTGGCCCAAGGTAGGTTATGTTTGGCTTTGAGTGGTTGCCCGATTGACGATGAAGTTGGGTTTTGAGTTTAGGGGTGTGAGGTTCGTTTGAGGTGAGTTGTTTTTTGTAGCTCATTGCGGTGGATTACTCCTTTGTAGTTGTTGCAGTGGATTGCTCCATCGTAGTTGTCATGGGTTGCTGCCGTTTATCTACTTTGTAAGGAAAGAAAGGAAAATAGAACATTTGAGGTGAAAAGAAAATGGGACTTTTACTTTTCCATGGTGATAGCCCCTTCTATTTTTCTTTTTTCTTTTTTTTTATTTTATCTCTTTGTGCACACCCTCTTTTTTGCCTAGGCCGCCCTTTCGGGTTTTCAACCTAGCGGGCTTCTTTTTGGTGCAATGCTCTAACTTTTGCCTAGGTTGCCCTTTTGGGTTTCAACCTAGCGAGCCATATTTTGTTTTTTTTTTTTTTTATTTGTACATGAAACATTGGGCAAGACAAGCCCCTAGTTTGCTTTCGCCTCTCTCGATTGCGAGGTAGCTTCCTTATAGTTCAAGCGGCCTTTTGCTGGCGGCGGGCGTCCTAGCCCCTTGATTTTCACCGGTAGAGCTCCATTGGATTATCACGTGCACCAATGAATGACTTCGTGCACTTGTCTTATATTTGCGATGGAATACGGACAGCCCCAGTGTAACGGCATGTAGTACTCATGATGGGTACAAACCAATCCTTTAAATTGTGGCAGCATGGATGTCTATTTGATGATGAGCAACCGCAGTCCATTTCTTTGTCACTACCTTATAAAAAAGGGGTCTATTGGTGGGATGAGAGGCGTATGAGAATAGTGTATGTGAGAAGGTGTATATAGAGAGTGTACATGAAGTGTGTACAAGGGGTGAGTGTATAGAGAGAGTGTATGGGGGTAGAATGTAGAGAGAAGAGAAAGTGATTCGTTCATCCCAATTGATCGAAGCATTTGTTATTTTGAGATTAATCGTTTACTTAGTTATGTGAATGGTTTGTGGGTCCATTTACCTTTTAATGAGTCGTCATTAATGAGTAAGATTAAGATTAATCCATCACATAAAGATATAGCAATCAAGCGAAAATGGTGAATAAGACAATTTTCATGAAATTGATATATGCAAGATTATGTCTCAAGTCTAGAGAGAAAAGAAATAAAGACTCTTTTATTATTTGAAATAAAAACGACTAATCCGGGGTGGACTTTTACTTAAAGAAACAAAAATCGTCCAAGGTGGACTTTTGACTAAGGACACTCTAGAACCTACGAAGACTGAATGACCCTTTTCTTTTCTTTTATTTAAAGGAGGTAGCCCAATTTCCTCTTTTGCCCATGCCCATGTATTCCGTTGGCGGGTGATGGCTCCGCTGTCAATGAGGCTTTGAATCTTTCTCCTCAATTGGACGCAATCTTCGGTGTCATGCCCAATTAACTGGTGGTATTGGCAGTGTTTGGAGGGATCCAAGCATTGCTTCACCCTACTTGGTTCATAGTTGATCAAAGGAGACAACTTGCCGGCTTGAACTAGACTTTTGAAGAGTTTGGCTAACGGCATGCCTAAGTCGTCGAATTCGCGCTCGTCCTTCCTTTCACGAACTGTCTTTGAGGGTGATTTAGGTACCGGCACCCCTTGTTGATGAGTAGTCATAGGAGGCATCCCGACGGGGACAGTCTGTGGCGGCCCGTATATTTGAGGAGCGTACGGGTGTTGAAATTGAGCAAGAGGGAGAACTCGGCCGAGGTAATCATAAATGCAATAAATATCAGAGTGAAGGCGCTTCTCGGTGTCCTTTAGAGCCTTGCACATCTCCTTTTGGAAGCGGTCGACTTGCTTGAGGAGGACAGTCTCAAAGTAGGCTTCTTGTTCGTCGAGAGCGGTCCGGAAGAGGGTTGCTTGCTCGTTGAGGATGGTCTCGAAATGGAGCGCTTGCTTATGAGATCAGTACCGGTGTAGAGGATTGTCTCGGGATCTTGGGTAGCAGCTTCAGTTGCAACTTCGATGTTCCTTGCAGCCGACATGATGCAGAACTCTATGACATGAAAGAATTAGACTCGCATTTAATGATAGGGCATCGTTATAAAAATCATTTTTTGGAAAAGATTCGGTCTCCACATTTTTGAAATGCATTTTGGTAAAAAATTGAAAGTTTGACCGGGCCGAAGTTGCCTACGTTCCCCTTATCATGAGGGAGAGGTCCCACACAATAAGAGGCTCAGGTCACCGTAGTTCGAATCAAGTTAGACTTTTAAAAAGACATGAGAGGTGACCATAGGGGTCAATTTGATAGAGTCTTTTTAAGATAAAGAGCGATCTTGAGGTCAAAAAGCAGGAGATGACTCGGTCCTTAGTCAAGCATGGGTGAGGAAGACCTATAGGAGTTGGTTTTGATTGAGTCGGGTATGGTTTGACTTATGGTTTGACCTAAATTTGACCTAAGGTTTGACCTAAGGTTTCAGACAAGAAGTGGTTCAAGCTAGAATGCAACGATAATGGTGGGTTGACCTAGATGGGTAATGGATAGGTCGACCTAAATGAGAAGGGTTGGATTGACCTATATGGTGAATGAATCAAGATAGCGGGTTGTAGCGGGTTGCCTATGGGATGATCTAAGTGGGATAAACATGGTTTGACCTAAGCGGGTCGAATGTGAGTTGGTTGACCTATTCGGGTTGGTTGACCTAGGGAGATCGGTAGATATATTCAAGACGGGCAAGTCGACTTAAGCGGGCCAAGGATTGACCTAGATGGGTCAAAGGTAAAGGGGTAGTTTTAACCTAAGACGGATGAGTTGACCTAGATGGGTCGAGGATGGTGTGTGGACCTAAACGGCTCGAGACGGGTTGACCTAGGTTGGTATGGACAACGGTGGGTCAAATAATGACCTAGGTGAGTCAGGATGACGGTTTGACCTAAGCGGGTTAAGGTCAAAGGTAATTGGGTTCACCTATGGGACCAAAGATTGACCTAAGAGGTCAATAGAGGATAAGGTTGACCTAAGGATCAAAGGTTGACTTAAGAAGTCGAAAGGTGATTGGGTTGACTTAGGGAGTCAAAGGTTGACCTCAGAGGTCAAAGGCGGATAAGGTTGACCTAAGTGGTCAAAGGTTGACCTAAGAGATCGAGGGGTGATAAAGTTGACCTAAGGGGTCCAAGGTTTGACCTATGGGGTCAAAGGCAGATGAGAATGACCTATGGGGTCAAAGGTTGGCCTAAGAGGTCAAAGGCGGATGAGGTTGACCTAAGGGGTCAAAGGTTGACCTAAGAGGTCGAGGGTGACCTAAGATGTCGAAGGTGATAAGGTTGACCTAGGAGGTCAAGGGTTGTCCTAAGAGGTCGGAGGTTGATAAAGTTGACCTAGGGGGTCAAGGGTAGACCTAAGAGGTCAAAGGTTGGTAAGGTTGACCTAGGGGGTCAAAGGTTGACTTAAACGGATAAGATTGACCTAGGGGGTCAAAGGTTTGACTTAAACGGATAAGATTGACCTAGGGGGTCAAAGGTTGGCCTAAGAGGTCAAAGGGTGGTAAGGTTGACCTAGGAGGTCAAGGGTAGACCTAAGAGGTCAAAGGCGGATAAGGTTGACCTATGGGGTCAAAGGTTGACCTAAGAGGTCGAAGGTTGACCTAAGGGGGTCAAGAGCGGAGAAAGTTGACCTAGGGGGTCAAAGGTTGACCTAAGAGGTTAAAAGACAAATGAGGTTGACCTAGGCGGTCAAAGGTTGACCTAGGGGGCCAGAGGTTGAGAAGGTTGACCTAGGCGGTCAAAGGTTGACCTAGGAGGTCAAAGGTTGACCTAAGGGGTCAAAGGCGGGTAAGGTTGACCTAGGAGGTCAAAAGTTGGTAAGGGTTGACCTAGGGGGTCAAAGGTAGATAAAGTTGACCTAGGCGGTCAAAGGTTGATAAGGTTGACCTAGGGGGTCAAAGGTTGACCTAGGAGGTCAAAGGTTCAGAGGGTTGACCTAGGTGGTCAAAGGTTGACCTAGGGGGTCAAAGGTGACTTAGGCGGTCAAAGGTTGACATAAACGGATAAGATTGACCTAAGGGGTCAAAGGTTGACCTTAGGGGGTCAAGAGCGGAGAAGGTTGACCTATGGGTCAAAGGTTGACCTAAGGGGGTCAAAGGTTCAGAGGGTTGACCTAAGCGGTCAAAGGTTGAGAAGGTTGACCTAGGCGGTCAAAGGTTGAGAAGGTTGACCTAGGCGGTCGAAGGTGAAGGGTAGACCCAAGTGGATCGCAATGATGGCCCAACGGATGAGCGATGGACCTTAGAGGTCGCCTAGATGCAATGCACATTTTATTTTGCGAAAAGTTTTTGCATTTTTTTACATCCTAAATGGGTGATCCGAGGAGTGTCCTAATCTCTATGTGTGGGTTGACACGGGTTAGGTAAAAGGTTCCCACCGCTCGCGGAACGTACACGGTGAGTGGAGTAGACGAGTGACTCGAAAAGAGGGCGGCAGTAGCGCACAAATTCCCGCACATCGAAAACTCCGGGTAGTAGGGACATGTGCAGTGCTGACACGGACTAGTGGTAGTGTGTGGCAAGAAACTAATTCTTTTTAAGGAGAAAAGAGAGAAGTTTTGAATGTTTGAATGATGCAATGCAATGCAAGAGAAAGGGAAGAATAATGTACAAGGGAGCATAGCAAGGTTTTGTTTGACCCTAATACTAAGATGAAAATAACAAGGGTACAGAAATACAAGGTACAAGTATTAACATGGCGGGGTGCACGGGTGCATGTGTAAACATGGCAAGTATGTGAGGTGCATGTATAAACATGGCAAGTATGTGCATGTGTAAACATGGCAAGTGTGTGTAGGGTGCATGTGTAAACATGGCAAGTGTGTGTGAGGTGCATGTGTAAACATGGCAAGTGTGTGTGAGGTGCACGTGTAAACATGGCTAGTGTGTGCATGTGTAAACATGGCAAGTGTGTGCATGTGTAAACATGGCAAGTGTGTGAGGTGCATGTGTAAACATAGCAAGTGTGTGTGAGGTGCACGTGAAAACATGGCAAGCGTGCATGTGTAAACATGGCAAGTGTGTGCATGTATAAACATGGCAGGTGTGTGCATGTGTAAACATGGCAAGTGTGTGCATGTTTAACATGGCAGGTGTGTGCATGGAGAAACATGGCAGGTGTGTGCATGTGTAAACATGGCAAGTGTGTGCATGTGTAAACATGGCAAGTGTGTGCATGTGTAAACATGGCAAGCATCATGATGTGACGAAAGTTAGACCCACTAAGTTTGAAAAAGTTTCAAAGCAGTCCCCAGCAGAGTCGCCACTGTGAATACCCCTTTCCGATGAAGCGACGCATGGGAAGTATCTTGTGATTATTTTTATTTACAAAGGGAATATTCTTAACGACATTAAAATTATGAGAGTCGCCACGCCGTTTTAATTAAAGCCAAAACATTGAAAAAAGCATGTTTAATGGGTTCGGGGGTCAAATTACAACAAGAGAAGAATATTGGACGTTATCACTCCTATTGCCCGAATTGATCGGTCTTTCTATCATGATGAATGTGTTAGTAGTGTGTTAGTGATTTAGACCGGATCCGAAGATTGCCTACGTTCCTCTCAATGTGAGAAGCTCAGGTCAGCGTAGTTCGCAGAGAATTAGAATAGGCAGAAGAATCGGGATCATGCATAATGAGGGGGAATTACCTAAAGATTAGGGTTTAGAAGTAGTTCCTAGATCATCCTTGGGTCGATGAACCCTCGATCATCATCGGCTATGAAATAACATGTAATTATGAAGATCACAACCCTAAATATAGCATAAATAAGGTTTAATCTATGAACACGAAGAACATGCGAAGAACATATTATGAACATATGAATGAGCATGCAAAGAATATGAAGAAACTATGAATAAACATGTACGAACATGAATATAAAAGATCTACATTAAAAATAATGCAAGAACATGAAGAAAAGGTTAGAAAACTTACCTATGTTGGCAAGAAATAAACCTTGATCTCCTTGAGTGTTTGAATACTTTAACTAGAGAGAAAAATGTGTTTAAGAACTCCAAAACTCGGACTTAGAGCTCTCAAAATCGGACCCCTAAACCAATAGCCTGGAGTGGTTATATAGTAAACTGATGGGAGGATCTGATGGTCCAGATCATCCGGCGCAAGGTTGGCCGCCTGGCCATTGTTGAAGCCGGTTACAATGTTGGCCGCGTGGCCAAGATCAGCGCGGAGCAATGTTGGCCGCGTGGCCAAGGCTGCCGGCTGACTTGATTCTTAAGCTAGGGTTTCACTGTTGCTTTATGGTAACCCTAAGTTGCCTATTTTGATGGATTTTGTCATAAATGAGATATTTTGGGAATCCAAGACAAGTCTTTGCAAGGTTTCTAATTCCTATAAAGTCCTTGTATTTTTGGGAAAGTCCTAATAAACTCATTTTCAGGTCGGGTACTAACACCTGCATGTAATGTTTTAACTTTCTCACGACCCATACCAATCATGCGCAAGTCTTCTCAATTGGGGAGTAGTTGAGCTCGCTTCCCTGTAGCTTACGGCTCACAAAGTAGATGGCATTTTCCACCTTTGAATCTTTCTTCTCTTGGGCCAACATTGCTCCTATCGACGCATCAGTCACTGTTAGGTAAAGCAAGAGCGGCTTGTCCTTGTGCGGAGGGCATAGGATTGGCGGTTGGATGAGGTAGGCCTTAATCTTGTCGAAGGCTTTTTGGCACTCCCGTTCCATTTGACCTCGGCATTCTTTCTTAGTAGTTTGAAGATGGGCTCACAAATGGGAGTGAGTTGGTTTATGAAGCGGCTGATGTATTGCAACTTTCCCATGAAGGCTTTTACCTCTGTTTGGGTGCGAGGCGGCCTCATTTCTACAATTGCCTTAACCTTTTGAGGATCAATTTCGATGCCCCGTTCGGTGACCATGTATCCCAAAACCTTGCCACGAGAAACCCCAAAAGTGCACTTGGCCGGATTAAGTCTCATGGAGTGCTTCCTAAGCCTGTCAAAGAACTTTCTCAAGTCTATCAAATGTTGCCCGTCAGAACCCTTAGAATGCACGATCATGTCATCGACATACACTTCTATTTCCTTATGGATCATGTCGTGGAAGAGTGCGATCGCAGCTCTTTGGTAGGTAGCCCCAGCGTTTCGCAACCCGAAAGGCATCACGGTATAGCAAAAGGTTCCCCATGGGGTGGTGAAGGCAGTTTTTTCCTGGTCCTCCTCTGCCATCTTAATCTGGTTATACCCGGCGAAGCCATCCACAAAAGACTTAACCTCAAATCTAGAGGTTGTATCCACAAGCATGTCGATGCTCGGGAGGGGAAAATCATCTTTGGGACTTACTTTGTTGAGATCCCTGAAGTCGACGCAGCATCGAACCTTTTCGTTGGCCTTTGTGACCGTCACTATGTTGGAGAGCCATGAGGGGTATTCTATCACTCTTATAAAGCCGACCCGAAGCAACTTTTCAATCTATTCTTTGACCTACAGGGACCATTCTGGTTTGATTCGCCGAAGCTTTTGCTTAACGGGTTTCACCTCGGGGTCTATGGGGATCCTGTGTTCCACGATCGAAGCATCCAACCCTGGCATATCCTTATAAGACCACGCAAACACATCTACATACTCTTTGAGTAGCTTAACCAGAGCTTCCCTTTCGGCCCCTTTGAACTATTCCCCAATCTGTGTCTCCTTTGGCTCATTTTCGGTTCCCAAATTCACCTAAGTCAAAACCTCTTCGGCAGCTTGGGCACGGTTTTCCTCTTGATCAACAACCTGCTTTGATGATTGTTTAATGTTGGATTGTTTAGTGCGTCTGCATTATTAGGTGATTCATTATTAACCATTTTCAGATTATTAGTTAATTTATCATCTAATAAGTTGGCAATGAGGGGATACTCGGAAAGATCTATCATTTCATTCAATGCAAACGGGAATACAACGTTGGCTACAAGTTCATAATCCTCGGGCGTGAGGCCCTCGGAGGAGACAGACTCGAATTCAAAGACAAGAGATTGGGGAGACTCAACTACATTGGACCCTATGACATTTGACTCTAGGGACGAGGGACTAGTCCAAGTTTCGTGGTAATTTCTTCTTTGCTCGCCACCGGTCCAGAGAAGGTTACCCAATTTTTCAGAGGCATGTCCGTCGGCTTGCAAGAGTGTGCGGGTCAAGGGTTGCAAGCGGTCCATCTTCAATTACGGCAATCATTTCCTTTTCGAAGTCAATTAGGTCAGGTGCAACCAAGTCTTCTCCGAACATACTTTGCATTACCATACCGTTCCACTCATTGCCCATAGCATCCTCGGCGGCGCCCTTAGGAACTTCCTCCTCAAACTTGTATTTGCCATTTTGTCCCCAGACGGATCCCCTTTTCTTGCTAGCTCCCGTCACAAACAAGGTTTCAAACTCTTTTACTATTTCGGGCACCTCCTTGAAGGTGTATTCGTGGCTGATAGTAGTATCAGTAGGATTTTTTATCGTGGGCGTATCCAGAAATGCCCTCCTCACGGGGTTTGCCACCACCCTTCGGAACCTTTTGAGATCCTCTTGCAACTTATCCCAATTGGTCATCATCGGCTCTCTTGGCTCTGGGGGTTCGACTTGAACTCCCCCTTCACAAAGTAACGGCTCATATCAAAGGTATAAGGACGAAGGTTGGGGGTTTTAAACGGAGTCCCTTGAGCCCTGGATTGGCTTTTCTTCCGAGCCACTTCTTTGTCCATCCTGAGGTCTCCGGGGGTGGGTTTGTATCCCAAGCCATGAAGCGTGTTTTTCTCTTTGATCTCAACGATCTTGTGAGTCCCTTGGAGCTTCCTTCTTAGTCCGAGCCCCGGGAGGTAGCGCATCAGACGCATCATTCTCATCACAGGAGGAATCTTATCTTTGGTGAGCGTGAGATCTACACAACAGATGTGGGTTTTGGGTGGTATTTCTGTGAAGCCAGTCAAAGCCATGCCGCTTCCCTCATGCTTAATTTCTAACACAGGAATCCCATTGGTGTTGGTTCCTTCTGCGGTCACGCTCTCCCCATATATAGTTGTCAAGTTACCCCCTTGCACGTATTTCACACATTGATGGAGAGTGGAGGCGACCCCGTTGACTTTGTGGAGCCACGGGCGTCCCAATAAGGCAGTGAAGGATATGGGGATGTCGAGCACTTAGAAGTCGGTCGGCATCATTTGTTTCCCAAACCAAAGGTTCAAAGTGGCCACCCCTAAGACTGAGCGGGCCGTGGAATCATAAGCCTTGACAGTGATCACGGAAGGCTTTAGGTCGGTGGTCTCAAGGCCAAGTAGGTCCATCATCTTGGCGGGGAGGACATTCATGGCGGAGCCGTTATCGACCAGAACTCGAGGGAGGCGGCGATCGTCCAATTGTACCGTAATGTAAAGGGCCTCGTTATGGCTAGCCCCAAACTTCGGCAAATCCAAATCTGTGAATGTGATGATATTTCCATACTGAACACTTCCGATCATTTGTACGGCCTCCTCGGGGGTAGCTGTGGTGGGTACCATAGTGTGGGCCAAGCATTCCTCCAACTTGAGCTTATGAGGGTATGAGGAAGTAAGGAGGGACCACAAAGATATGTTAGCTTGTGTCCTCTTAAGTTGGGCTAAGATGGGATCCTCTTCTCCGGAACCTGGGGGTTTTTCCTCGTCACCAAAAAGGGGAGGTGCTCGGTGTTCCGGTGGTGGAGGTTTTTTAGGGTTCTCCGTGTGTACTTGCCCTGATCGAGTTAATACACTCACTTCCAAGGGGTCATCGACTTTTATCATCTCATCTCCGATAGGCGGAGGGTTTTGGGTACCGTACGGCCATGCCTCCCTCCTTAACTCATTTACCGTGACCATTCGTTTTGGGGTGGATGTTGACCCACAAACTTTCCCTAGGGAGATAGGGTGGTGGTTCTGGCTCTTTACGGCTCCCACAGTTTCACGAAGCTTTTCCAGGGTGAGCATGCAACAATAATCATCTGGGAACGCTGACCCGTCAAACAGCGGCGGTGGCGGAGATAGTGGTGGCAAAGCTAAGAAATCATCCAAGGCTGGAAATTCCTCTTTCCCAATTTTGGGGAGAAAACACAAGGAGCCATATTTGAGGATACTTCATCATCATCACTTTCACATAGGATCCGGAGCTCCTTGTGAGGTAGAGAACGAACGGCTTCTTTCATTTGGGTGAGATAATCAATCGTTTCTGGGATCTTTGCTACCTCGGACCCGTTTCGTTTAATTGTCCTCTTGCCCGTAGATGAACTACATGCCTCAATGATATGGAAGCAATCGTCATGGGAAAGGCCATCCCCATTCGAGCCTTGGCTTTCGCTGTCCAACGTACTCTTAATGGACTTTTCCATCTCCTCCATACATTGTTCAAACGTTAAATTATGTTCGGTGAGTGTTATTACGACCAATTCATCGGCATTTTGGTGGGGTACCCTTGCACTCATCACATTGGCGATCATAAAGTCGGATGGGCATCTCATATCTCCCTCTTGCACACACGCCCATAAGGCTTCCTTCCATTCTTCCCCAATCTGAGCCATTGGGACGTTGAATTCCAAAAGGTTCACAGGTGTAGGCTCCTCAAACTCAATCATATTAATGCCTTGGTTGTTGGGGAAAGGGTTATTAATCACACTCGGGCCACGGGGGTGTTCAAGTTTTCCTTTGTCGATGAGGTCGAGGATGATGCGTTTTATTATGGAGCAATCATCGGTATTGTGGCCATGATAATTGTGGAAGGCGCATCTTTTGTTTTGGTCAAAGGGTTTCTCGGGATTCCTTGGCTGATAGTTGACCAAAGGTTTTACAAGGCCTTGCTTGACTAACCCTTCGAACACCTTACTTATAGGCATTCCGAA
Source organism: Campanula takesimana (assembly GCA_026119855.1). Classification (NCBI taxonomy): domain Eukaryota; kingdom Viridiplantae; phylum Streptophyta; class Magnoliopsida; order Asterales; family Campanulaceae; genus Campanula; species Campanula takesimana. The sequence goes on from JAOWBW010001658.1 coordinate 205,404, forward strand.
ATCCTCAAACCTTACGTACTGACGCCTTTCTGCAGTCCCACCCTTTTGAGAGGCTTGCCTTGAGCTTCCTTCTTGGATGCTGTTAACCGTTCCCAGGGTTCCTTTCCCTTTACCGGTGGTCGGAGGGCGGTACCTATAGGAGTTTTCGCTATTTTGGGCCGGAGACTGTTCATTGAGAGCCTTCTCAAATTTGGATCCTGCGGTTACCATGGCTCGGAGATTGGGGTAGAAGTGATGGCTGATCAAAGCTCGCAGTTGGGGTTTCAAGCATGACTGAAATATATCCAACTGTTCATCCTCGGTGGGAGGATTGGAAATTTCTCCCAATTTGTAGTTCCATCTTTTGTAAAACTCACTGATCGGCTCTTCGGTCTTTTGCAGTGTGCTTTGCAAATCAGTGCGATTGGTTTCCGACTCCAAGTTAGAACGGTACTTGGTGAGGAATGCTTCCTTAATCCAGTCCCATGTGGTTCGAGACTCATCCTTTAAGTTGAAGAACCATTTGAGTGCATTTCCCCTTAAGGACAACTGAAAGTGATCAGCCATTTGCTGCACGGTGCAACCCTTCGCCCTCATTGCCAAGGTGTAGGCATTGAGGTGAGTCTGGGGACAGGCGGTCCCGTCAAATTTGTCAATTTCCGGCATTTTGAACCGATGAGGGAGGGGGACGACCTTATCGGGGTCCGTGACTCCCGAGGTGAACTTCCTCTCGTTCATTCCCTCGAACCTTTCCTCCATTTGTTTCAGCTTCTCAACTATCCATCCCACTTGAGGGTCCACATGGGGGTTGGAGTTAACGGATCCCATGATTTGACTTGTCAATGGCACTGCGTTGGGAGGTGAAGTGGTGGAGGGAACTATCGGAGGAGGATTGGTAGGTGGCAAGTGGGTGTAGACATACCCTGGCGCCAGGTTGCTTGTTGGGATATATGGTGGGGTAGTTTTGGATGTTTGGGCCATCGGGTAGTAGAGTGGGTAAGGCACTTCTCTGGAGATGGTTGGCAGGGCCGGAGGTGGCAAGCCGGCAGTAGCTGGGGCCAAGGGTGCTTGACTGTTTGGGACCGTGTCATATAGATTGAACCCCGGTGGGTACATGGAAGCGACACCCGGTGGGACAAGGGGAACATGAGTGATGGGCACATTTTAATGAGTGGCGGTTTGAGAGGTGGGACGTGAGGTCCCCACATTTGGGTAAGTTTGAGGGGGCGGGACCCGACTGTACCCTTGAGGCGGCACATTCTCAATTCCTTCTTCGTCAGTGATTTCCACAAAGCCTCCGTCATTTTCAAACACAACGGCTACCCCTTTCTGTCTCATGATCTCCGTAACCCTGTTCTGCACATCCTCGAGGCGTTTTCTGTCATTCTCTTCCCGGGCCCTGGCGGCCTCTAAAGCCTGTACCAACTCTTCCCTGCTAAGACCGTTCGGATCTGTGGCGTTGTCACCCCCACTACTACTTCCTGCCGGGCTAGTCATTTGGAAAAACCTCAATGAAGCTGTCGGTGAACTGTCCGACTCGGCACTAATCAGGCGATGACCCGGAACTCTGACCCACTTTTTATGTGCTGCGGAGAAGGAGGTTTATTTCAGACTCAGGTATGGACTCGGGTCGGTGTTTAAGGGCAGACAGGCTTTAGGCTCATGCAACATGAAAGTTTATTATTATTGATTAATTATGTTCACGTTTACTTAAAACTGATTTATTCCTAACTGGTTGGAAAAGATCGCTCTTCTTTTTCGCAACTAATTTATAACCCTGGATCAGTAGAGGCCATCACTACGCCTATAGACCCCTCGTTTTTCACCTGTATTGCACGCTCCCAAGGACGGACTATCCCGGGCGAGGGTCCTATAGGGCACGCGGCTTCCACCGATCAAAAGAAGTGAACCTAGGGTCTAGTGCATCGTAAGGTTCCCAATATGCGGGTCATCCTAATCATGGTTAAGCCCCAGTCGGAATCGAGACTTTTCTCCGAAGGCTACACCGAAGGCAGCGCCGACATTCCGTCATGACCTCATTTTGAATAAGGCGTCTCGATCCTTGACCATGGGCTTAAGGATGATTAAAATAACTCGTTCATTAGGGCTTAACGACACAGTGTCACCCTATCCTTAGTACATGGCCCTTGCTAATTGCGGTCGTCACTAACACACGAGTTGGAGGCTGGTTAGGCCACGCTTGCATTTTATCAAGGAGTCACAACTCGGGCATTAATTTGGCCACAATTAGCTTTGAGCACGTATCAAGGATGTGGTGACGTGAACTAGACCAAAAACCAACCATAGTCACGGTATTTGTGTGTCACGGACAAGTGTGGTTGACTCAGTTCGGAAGGGAAGGTGGGATGGACCCGTGCGCGCATCGAAGGGAACAAGAGCGCCCATCGAGCTGCATCGTGGCATCCACCCGGGTTTAAAGGGTAGTTGGAACGTGCACGGTCAAGTGCGCGTAGTGTGAAGTCATTCTATGCTCCTTTTTTTTGAGTAAAAAGAGAGATTTTCAATTCGTTTTTCGATATCATGAGCATGGCATAAGCAAGGTATGAACAAGTATGAACAAGCATGAATTGAGCAATCTATACACAACAAATTAAAGAATATAAGCAAACAAAGACCAAAACTTGTACATGTACCAAGTTGTGCACAAGAAAGAATTTTGAATCAAACTTTTGCAAAAGAAATATTTTACATTGAAACCCTTTTATACAAAGCAATTTGTGCACAACGAGGAGACTCAAGAAAACCCTTACAAAAAAAGGGGTTATGCACGACGAGGTTTTGGAAACCATTTTATTGACAAAAGATCATGCATAACCAAGTTTTATTACCTTTTAAAACCAAGTTTTGGCCAAAAGAATGAAGGTAATGTGCACAAGTAAGACTGTAAATTTGGAACCTGGACAAGTAGAAGCAGAGGGGGCACCCAGAATGTTGCAGCCCTGCACCAAACTGTTAATTGGCAACATTCTGGTCCCTACCCAAAGTAGCCGTACGGCTAAAGCAAGAGGGTGAAGATTTTTCTCAGTTTCTCCAACTTCTGATCATCAAGCCCCAGTTTATTGTGTTTCCAGAACGTATGTACTCAAAACAGTTCAAACAGAAACAGCAAACACACACAAATATGCAAGAAGTCAACTAACGGGAACGGGAGTTTGACCCACACAAGAATGCCCCCAAACCTTCTAGAAAGAAGTCCGAAATCACTCTACTCCCCAGCGGAGTCGCCACTGTAAGGATCCCGTCCTCGGGGGCGAAACGAGCAAGGTTCGCACGAGGACAAAATGCCAAACACGGGAACCGGTCAAATTTAACGGAGTAGCCACATTTTGTTAATTTTAAACCAAACAAAATGACAAAGGTCTGAGTTAAAAGGTTCGGAGGTCAGGTTACAACTTGGGAGGAGTTTCTACGTCCTCTCAAGTTGCCTCGGACAAAACCGAGTCTTCCTAGGTTAGTTAAAATGTGCATATGTGTGTGTGTGTATTTAACGGAAAGATTCTGTCTTTGATTTTATTTGAGAAAACTTGACTGAAAAGGGGGCCTTGAGTGATAAGATAAAGGTCAGAGGGCAAAACAGGCAATTTTGCCCTCCTACCTAAAGTAGCCGTACGGCTGGAGGAGGCGATTCTGGGGTTTTACAGTTTGCTCAAGAACAGTCCAGTTCAGAACAGAAACAGGGTATTCTGTCTGAAGCTGGACAAACTGTTTGTGATGCCAGTTTGCAAGAAATCATTTTACAAGTTTTATAACATCATTCCTATGCTAAATGATCATCACTTGGTCCCCAAAAACAAGTATTTGGGTGTGATCATGAGCAATCATAGGAGAAAATCAAAAAAGTTGATGAATGTCCCCTTTGGACCCAAGTTGGTCATTTGGTGAATAAAGATTGGAACTTTATCACCAAGATGACATTTTATGACGTAAAATCCTTCCAAGAGTCAAAATAACATATAAAGATTGAATCTTTATGACCCAAAAGTGGGATTTTGAGGCTAAACCAAAGAGGAAAGTGATGAACACTAAGGTTTCATCATCCTCATGATTATCATGGCCAAACAAGCATACCATTTACATGGATAAGGAATATAAATGACAATCAACAAGTCTATGAGTGTCTAGGTTTAGAACCTCTTCCATACAAGGTATGGAGGGCACCTTTGGACTTCTCATAGCTTGGACAAGATAGTAATGTAATAGATAGATATATATAATGCTTAATAATGGACAAGCTTGCAAGAAACAAAAGGTGCTTGAAATGGACAAGTCTTTGCATGAATGAAGAATAAATACATGTATAACCAAGATATAAGAAAGAAAATAGGAGTAAGATGAAGAGAAAGGAGGGGGGAGGTGGCTTTACCTATGATGGTTAAGGCCAATCTTCCTTTCTTCTCTCCTTTTTTGTATGTGATCACTCACTCTTTCTCTGTGGCAATTCCAGCAGAGTGACCTCTCTAATGTGTATTTCTCCCCCTGAAATGATCAGCAAGGGGTTATATTTATAGGGACTGAGGGCGCCCAAACCAGCCGTACGGCTAGGCCCCTCTAGTCCCCAAATCATCCGTACGGCTCAGCCTGGCAAGCTTCTGGATTTTTCCAATTTTATACCAGAGTAGTCCTGGAATTTATAGTTTATCCTAGGGAGGTCCTGGCCTATCCGCTTATCCCTGAAACGGTGCTAAGGCTACCTCTAAGATAGGTCGGTTTCAGATTGGGGTACTTACACAGGGGCTTCTCTTAAGATGCATAAGCACAGAAAGAGCAAAAGAGCTCATGCGGGAGGTCCACAATAGGGTATGTGGCCCGCACATGAATACCAGGGCATTAATGCAAGTCATCCTACGGATGGGATACTTTTGGATCTCGATGGAAACCGATTGTATACAATTCGTGAAGAAATGTGACAAGTGCCAGCGGTTCTCCAACCTTAATCACATGCCGCCCCACCATTTGTATTATATGACGACCCTTGGCCTTTCTCCACTTGGGGCATTGATATCATCGGAAAAATCACTCCCCCAGGAAGCAACGGCCATGAATTCGTCTTGGTGGCCGTGGATTACTTCACAAAGTGGGTTGAAGCCAAGTCATACAAAGTCCTTACCTCCAAGAAGGTGGCACTATTCATCAAGGAGAACATCATGTGCCGATATGGGGTCCCAAATGAAATCATCACAGACAATGGCTCACACTTCGAAGGAGAGTGCGACCAACTGTTGCAAGAATTCCGGGTCACTCGCCACAAGTCTTCCCCATATAGGCCCCAAACCAATGGAGCGGTAGAAGCCGCCAACAAAACACTCGAAAGGATCATTAAGAAGATGGCAACACGAGGAAGGGATTGGCCTGATAAGCTACACCTAGCGTTGTGGGGGTACCGAACCTCGGTCAGAACCGCCACAGGGGAAACCCCATTTGCTCTGACTTATGGGATGGAAGACATGCTCCCAGCTGAACTAGAAATTCCGTCATTAAGGATTTTGTTGGAAAATCAAATCCACGAAGTGGACTGGCTTCGGAGCTGACATGACGAGTTAGCCCTTTTGGACGAATGCCTCTTAAGAGCAATGGAGCACACCCGTGACTACCAAGGGAGGATGGCACGAGCCTTCAACAAAAGAGTGAAGCCTCGAGAGATTCAGGTCGGGGATTTGGTGCTCAAAGAGCCAGGGAGGTCTAACCCTGATGGGAAATGGGAACCCGTATGGATTGGCCCTTTTGTGGTATGAGAGATATTCTCAGGAGGCGCAATGAGACTTACAGATTTGGATGAGAATCCCTTCGTGCACCCGGTTAATGGTGATAAGCTTCGCCGATATTATGTTAAAAAAAAAAAAAAAAAGGAGCAAGGTTTGCGTCAAAAATTGTTGGAAAGAACTACGATGACCTGAGCCCCTTTAGTCTTACTTGTAAAAGGGGAACGTAGGCAGCCAACTATTGGTCCGGTCTAAAAAATAAATAAAATCCAAATTTTGTTTCTCCAAGGGAACTCATTCGATAACCACTTTCATTACGGTTAAAACACTTCTTTGATGAGTTCAAGCACAGTCTACTCTTGACCTCGGGCAACAGGCTAAAAGACTAATAAAACACTTAAGAAAACTAATGTGTCTGCAATGACAGTGAGTGGATACTTAGGACTGTAAGGCCATCATTGACCTTACCCCTCCATTTCTTCTTTTGACTCCTCCGAGTATTTTTCCTTTTCACATCGAAAAGCTTGATCTCGTTCCTCCCTAAATTGGGAGCCCGCCCGGCACTTCAATTAGGCCGGTCACTTTTAAAGCTGTGTCAACCGCCATGCGGTCCCTAAAGTCCTCGAGTCGTGCCTCGATTCTAGGTATCACTGCCCTCCTCCTCTCAGCGAGAGCTTGATAGTCTTCAATAGCGTCTCCAGTAAAGTTATGACCGCTCGTCACGGCCTCGGCCTCCCTCAAAACCCTACTAGGGACACAGTCTCCTCCAAGATGTCCCCACGCCTCTCCTCAATGAGCCTTTGAGTCTGTCCCATGGTCTGCTCGTACCAATCCAAGTAAACAGTGGTCAGAATCGTGCTAGCTGCACTCCTGAGGAGTGCCCGAACTGGAAAGAGGGAATGGGTCCATAACTGGGAAAAGAGGAAAGTGGTGGAAGGGTCCCACATGGATAAGGCAAAAGCCTCAAATGCTCCGGATTGACATCTGACCACTCCAACACAGGAGTCTGTAGCAAGCCAACCCAAACTGCCGGCGGACCAAAGAAGGGACGTAAAAGGACGATCCCAAAAGGCCCGGCACCCGAACAAAGGGGGAACCATCCTAACATTCTCGCACAGAGTTAATGTGCCAAGGTGGCACCCACCAACAGATTTCTTCAGTTTTGAGACGAGCCATATGAGCTAGGGATGGCCAAAACCGGTTCCGGGCCCGGTTCTGGTTCGGAACCGCCGGTTCCGGTTCGGCAAAAGGGTGACCCTGAACCGGCCCGTGCTTACCCCGGTTCCGTTCGGTTTGGTACAATCCAGTTCCGGTTCGGTCCGGTTCTGGTACGTTTCCGGTCCAGTTCCGGTCTCCCCCTTTAAAATTATTGAAAAACAAAGGATTTTCGATCCGGTTACGGTTCCGGTCCAGTTCGGCATATATGTGACCCTGAACCGGCCCGGATGCCTTGCGGTTCCGGTTCGTCTGGTTTCGGTTTCCTCCCCGGTTTGCTCCGGTTCCAGGCTTTTTCGGTCCGGTTTTTTGGTTCCGGTTCGGTTTGGCCATCCCTAATATGAGCCTCCCAATCGCTCTGGGCTAAAACCAGAATGAGCCCTCTCAAAGAATACGACCATGGTTTGTGAGAAAGAGGAGCCTCAGGGACGGCCACTAACCTCTCCCTCAGCCATAAGGTAAGCAAAGCAGGGCTACCGCTGCGCATAAAACCGTCTCCCAAAGCCAAACAGTCCATACCATGGAGAGTCTCGCCTAAGACCAAAGGAACGATGTCTTTGCCCGCCAGACACTCCTCGAGCACACTCAACAAAACCCGGTGGCAAGTACCTTTGGAACCCACCATGTAGAAAAAAGCAAGGATGCATAGCCCGAAGGCATTCCAAGAAGCCTCATCGGAACGCTCCATGAACTTCTCAGGAAGGTCGGAAATATCAATAAAAGTAGGATTAATGACCATACATTGAGCCTCTTTGAAAGGAATGTCGAGGAGAGAGACCAATCTCTCAACACAAGTGGTATCATCAACTGAGGGAAGAGCGACGACCTCCGTGTCTATGCCACCCACTAGAGCTTTGAAATCTTCGTAAGTCGGAGTGATATCATTGTAAGAAAAACAGTATACATGCCTCCTCACGTCCCAAAAAGATGCGGCGGCCCTCAGAAGCTCGAGATCTGGGATGAACTCTTTGAGAGACCAAAGAGACTGGAGACCGAATTCGGACTTGAATATGTCCTTGTGACTCCCCATTTGATGCCTCATCCAAAGCCTAAGGTTACCTTCAAAACATTCTTAGTCAACTTTGGACAATTTTGGTGGCTTTTCCATGAGAAAAGGATCCATGGAAGGGAAATGTCGAAAATGGAAGGTGAAAGACTGCTGTTGGTCTCCAAACTGTGATGATCAAGAAGATAACCAGGCCTGGAACAAAATTTATTGGAAAAGCAACATCACTCCTCTAGCCGTACGGCTACTTTGTCCCTGGCAAAAATTAATGGTTTCTTGATTGAATAGCTTTGTGACATCACCCATTTAAAGCTCCATTTAAATCAGTCCCAGAAATGCACCAGAATTTCCCTCCCTTTTAGGGCTCATACAATTTGCTTTGAACCTAGAAAATTAATTAGGTTCCCACAGAAAATGTGTCTGGGTAGTCCATAGATGGACGTAAGACCAGCTTTGTTGAGATTGACCCGGCCGTATTTCGTAAGCCCAGGTTAAGAATGTGATTTACATTGGCCGTCCCTGACGTAAGCCCAATTAAAAATTATTTGATTGACCAAAAGAGAGTCAAATCTCAACTTCGACCAAATGAGTGTCGAGAAAATCCCTTCGTTTGACCAAAGGAGAGTCAAGCCCCGACTTTGACTCATTGAGAGTCAAATTGAATGTCCAAGAAAATTGGCCGTCCCTGACGTAAGCCCAGTTAAAAATTATTTGATTGACCAAAAGAGAGTCAAATCCTGACTTCGACCGAATGAGTGTCGAGAAAATCCCTTCGTTTGACCAAAGGAGAGTCAAGCCCTGACTTTGACTCATTGAGAGTCAAATTGAATGTCCAAGAAAATTGGCCGTCCCTGACGTAAGCCCAGTTAAAAATTATTTGATTGACCAAAAGAGAGTCAAATCCCGACTTCGACCAAATGAGTGTCGAGAAAATCCCTTCGTTTGACCAAAGGAGAGTCAAGCCCCAACTTTGACTCATGGAGAGTCAAATTGAATGTCCAAGAAAATCGGCCGTCCCTGACGTAAGCCCAGCAAAGATGAGAATTAGGTCCCCCGAGCGACCATTGTGAGATGAAAATTAGGTCCCCCGAGCGACCGTTTTGAAATTAGAATTAGGTCCCCCCCAAGTGGCCCCATGTGAAGCAAAACCTAGGTCGCCCGGATGGCCCATCCTGAAAAAAAAAAAACTTAGAATGAGAAGGGGAGTCCTTGACGTAAGCCCATGTTCACTTTGCCTCTGACCAAATAAGTGTCACGCCCGAGTCCTTGCCTCTGACCGAATGAGTGTCATGCCCGAGTCCCTGCCTCTGACCAAATGAGTGTCACGCCCAAACCTTTGCCTCTGACCAAATGAGTGTCACGTCCAAAACATGCCTCTGACCAAATGAGTGTCACGCTCGGACCTTTTCCTCTGACCAAATGAGTGTCACGCCCGAACCTTCGCCTCTGACCAAATGAGTGTCATGCCCGAACCTTGCCTCTGACCAAATAAGTATCATGCCTGAGTTCCCCACCCGACCTCGACGGTCATCTATAGGTTTGAGTAGCCTCAAAATCTCTCACCCCTCTTTCGAACTACGATAAGCTTGATTCCCTCGACTAGGGATACGTAGGAATCCTATACCTCTAGGTCCAGCCATAGAACAAATCGGCTATGCCGTCCCCCATCAAAATGGGATGCTTATAGGTTTGAGTAGCCTTAAATTTTCTCACCCAAATCAGCCAAGCCGTCCTCCCATCCGATTGGGATGCTTGTTTTATCGACAACCCCGCTTTCTTCAAAAGCGACATTGCCGAGGGGCTCTATAAGTACCCCAATCTAAAATCGACCTACTTTAGAGGAATTCTTAGTACCATTTAGGGATAAACCAATGGGCCAGGACCTCACTAGGATAAACCTGATGTTCCAGGACTGAACTGGAATTAACCTTGGAAAAATCCAGAAGCTCTCCAAGTCGAGTCGTACAGATGGTTTGGGCACATGAGATCCCTAGCTGTACAGATATGTTGGGCACCCTCAGCCTCTATAAATTGAACCCCATGCTGATCATTTTAGGGGGAGAAACAACATAAGAAAGATTACTCTGTCGAAATCACTCCAGTAGTGTGAGAGAAGAGTGAAACAAAGAGTGAAAGAGAGAAAGGAAGATTGGCTAAACAAAATAGGTAAAGCCACCTTCTCCCCCTCCCTTCTCTTCATCTATAACTCTATTTTCTCTTTAATATTTGTTTAAGTTTATGTTAATCTTTACATTACTTGTAAGACTTGTCCATTCAAGCACCTTTATATTACTTGCAAGACTTGTCCATACAACCAACTTTACATTTATGCAAGACTTGTCCATTCAAGCAAATATACATATATTACTCTATATTTCTCTTGTCAAAGCCATGAGATGATCCAAGGTTCCCTCCATACCTTGTGTGGAAGAGGTTCAAACCTAGATGATCATGGCTTGTTGATTGTCATTTACATTCTTATCTAGTTAGAATGATGCTTTTGTTGGCAATAATGATCATTTGGATGATAAAGCTTCCATCTTTATCATCCAACATTGATCTAGCTCTAAAGTCCCTTTTGGGGTTACAAAGATTCAATCTTTATGTGTTAATTTGATTCCTTAAAGGTTAATAAGTCATAAAAATGCCATCTTGGTGATAAAGTTTCAATCTTTAATCACCAAATGGTCAATTTTGGCCCAAAGGGCATGTTCATCAACTTTTCTCAATTCCAAAGATTGCTTATGATCACACCCAAATACTGTTTTGAGGAAGGAATAAGTGATGATCATTTAGCATAGTAATGTTGTATTTAAACTTATAAAGTGTCTCAAACAAACTAGAATCAAAACAGTTCTGTCCAGTTTCAACAGAATGTTCTGTTTCTTCTCTGAAACTGGACTGCTCTTGACTGAACTGTAAGATCCCAGGAAACTACCTGTCCATCCGTACGGCTATGTTGGGAACAGGGGGGCAAAATGTCTGTTTTGCCCTCTGATCCCTATTTTCTTAATAAACAGACCCTGTCAGTTATGTTTTTCCAAATAAAACCAATAACAGAAACTTTTCCGTTAAATACACACACACACACATGCACATTTTTAAACTAACAAGGGAGACTCGGTTTTTCCGAGGCACTTTGGGTGAACCGCAAATATGTTCTTCTCAAAGTGTAACGTGACCTCCGAACTCACCTTCTCTAACCATTTTCATTTGTTTGGTTTAAAATTAACAATGTGGACTCTGTTTCTTTTTCGTTAGGAAAGTTACCCGTGTTTGGCATTTCTTCCTCATATGAACTTTTCTTGTTTCGCCCCGGGGACGGGTTCCTTACAGCAGTAGCACTAGAATAACTGGCATTTCCAAGAACAACATCTTTAACAGTCTTTGTTATGGCCAATGTCTCCCCCTTAATGGTATAAATCATTTTGCAGGGAAGTGAACATGCAGATTAGCCTGAGAAGATTTTAGATCAATGACCTCAGCGTTCAACTGAGCAATGGCAGACTGGTTTTTTGATTGAAGTTTAGTCAAGGCTTGGACCGCGGTAAGGAGTGTGGCAACCTGACCTGCAGTAGCTGGAACTTCATCATTCTTAACCGGAGATGGAGGAGTTGGAACTGGAGAGCGAGTAGGAGACATAACCTGGGTGCGGTCAGCAGACTTAGTTCTATTCAAGAGTCTCATCAACGGTCATGTCGATGCGGTCTGTTTCACTGATCATAGGTACTCCCTGTGCGGAAGCCTCAGGGCGGTCGAAAGTGGGACTATCAAGATTAACATCAACATCCTTGTCTTTGTCATCACTGTCCCATTGCTGACTACCATCATCATCACCTTGCTTTTCCTCATCTTCACGGTCACTTTCTGCACAACTACGAAACAACCTCAACTTCTGAACCACTTGAAGACTCCTCTTTAGTTGCCTCACTGTCAGATTCATCTCTAAGTGAGTAGACTTGTCGTGCAACAATGGGCTTCAGTTTCTGATCAACCTTTTTCAAAGTGAGAGCAACCTCAACCACATTTTCAGTAACATCATGAGGAGAGCCAGTTGGAGTAAACACTGGAGATGCGGCAGGCTGAACAACAACCTTGGCCTTCTTGATTACTTTGACAGGACTCAAAGAGTAAGTTCTCTTCTTCTCCCCCTGAGATGTTGAGGTCGAAAGGGTTTTGGATTTGATGACAGATGGGATGGTAGGTTTGGAAATCTTGGATTTATTAGGTTTTGATGGTACGGCAAGCGACCTTAGTGGAGCGGTCGACTTGTGAGGAGGGGAAAGAGAGTAAGTAGATGGTTCCTTGAATTTGATACCAACAGCAACCGAAGATTTCTTAGCGGCGGGTTCAACAGCAATGCCCTTTCCTTTGCCTTTGACAGGAGCGGTATGGCAATGATTCCTCATCATCGTCATCATCTTGTTCTGAACTAGTGGCAGGCAGTGAATGCTTCTGTTTAGAAGGGGACTCATAAGGCTCATGAGGATCCTTAGCCAGGTAGGATTTGTAGAGAGTATTACCAAACCGAAAGCAGAAGTTGGTCTTCATTGTGGAACGGGTAAAAAGTTTGTTTTTGGATATAGGTAGAAGGAGTTCGTGGTTCTTCGCAATTACTTTGCGGATCTCTTTGATGTGGGTTAAGAGAAAGGTGATGAAGTGACTGTGGGAACGGTACTTGATCTTCTCCTTATCCTTTGCTTTGTTGAAGGAAACAATGTTTTCCTTTATCGCATCGTAGATTATTTGACACCAGTCCATGTTCTTGCCCAGATTAATCGCTGCAGAAAGGGTCCACTGAGTTGTGTTGAGATTTGCTTGGTTGCCGGTCTTGCAATTGATAGAATGGCCAACCAGATGACTTATATGGTACATAACCTCATCAAATTCCTTTCGAGGAACTTTGGTGACATGAATGTGACCAACCAATCCTTTCGCAAGTGCCTTGAGTTCATCATCAGCTACGGTCGTGGCATAAGTAACACCAGCCGTCTTTTTTATCCCAAGGACTTCACTAATATTAACGACGTCCAAAGTCATTTCAATGCCTTCTATATCTGCATGAAATAACTTCACCATCTTGCCTGATTTTCTTCGACCGGACTCCTCTGATGCGGTCGCAAAGAATTGATCCACAAGAGCTGGGACATGAAAGTCTTGATCGAATGTGAAGAAAGGTAGTACTAATGTTCTCTCAAATCTTTTAATGAGGTTTCTTCCAATAGCATCCTCTTTTAAGTCCTCGAGGTCCATTAAAAGACCAGGTAGGAAATGATTGGTATCCTGAAAAAAATTGAGGAGTTAGGATAAACAGAAACAATAAACTGCGGTCGCTTGCTAAATGATGCGGCAAGTGACCAACGGTAGCGTACTGACGGTAAGGGATACGCGGTAAGCATAATATGCGGTCGACATACTTAACAAATAAAGATTCACAAACAAAGAAATTTGAAAGAAAGTAAAATCGGAGAATCAAAACACGCACAAACACCTTTTGAGTGTGTGTTCCCAAGAAAATAGATCAAAAATGAAAAGTTCAAGAACACCAAGAACATAATGAAGAACACGAAGAATGTTACTGTAGCAGAAACCCAGATTTGCACAAACAGAGCCAAAAAAAAAAAAAAAAATATATATAAAATAATATATATTTTGCCTCAAAAAAACCCGATTAAACCCAAAAAATCATCAATTTCAACAAATAATCAACTAAAATGCCAGAAATCGAAGTAAACACAAAGGGGGGCCGAAAACTTCTAAACCCAGTTGGGTAAGAAAAACTTCAAAATCACCCAAATAAAGATGAAAAATCAAACATTGAGATGTATGAATATGAATTATAACAAGAATCAAGCAACATATAAACTTAGAAATCATCAAAATCAAGATAATGGGAAGAATATAAAGAGTTTTTGATAAACCCACCAAGAACAATAAAATATTCGAAAATTCATCAAATAAAGAGATATAGAGGTCGGAAATCATACCATTTTGGATTTCTAAGATGAAGGAATGAGAGAGGATGATTTCTTGAGTGATTTTTCAGTTGGAGCCATGAATTTTTATAGAGAAATAGAGAGAGAGGCGGACAAGATAGAGAGAGTTTAGAGAGAGAGAGAGAGAGTGTGTGTGTCTTAGAGAGAGAAAGAGTCAGAGAGTTGTGGGAAGAGAGATGGTGGGAAGGGAGTATATGGGCGGTTATGGGAAGTGGAGAAGTGGAAAAGTGGGGGGGGTTACCTCTGCAGATCAGATTTAGCAGAGAAAAGAGTCCTTTTGTCTCTAAGTGAGAGCTAATGACGGCGGAGAAATAATATAATAATGATTTGAATTAAATAAAAGCGAGGGAAAGATGAAAATTACCTTAATACCCTTGAAGTCAAATCATCAAAACTCTTAAATATCTCTAAGATTAGAATACTTACCTGGAATCCTAAGGTGCGGTAAGGAGAGATAGTGGTAACCGTATGTGTTTCGGTCGTCAACTTGTGAACTCGACCGTGATTAATGCGGTAAGGCTTCTACAAAGTAGTAAACTCATGTTATCATTTTCCCATGCAGTCAGGCATTATACGGTAGGCATGAATGACATCCTTGATCTCTTGCAGTCGACCATTAGCGGTCGACAGACGTTTGCGGTCGATACAGTTTTCCGTATACTAAGTACCTACTAATTATTGAAAAACTTAGAGAAACCAAAACATTAGCACAAAAATCAGAAGGACTAGATATTAAAGTTCTAGCATACCCATTTATCCTCTGAGAAACCTAAATCTCTTGAAATCCAGAGCCTTGGTGACAATGTCTGCAATTTGATTGTCAGTACTCACATGCTCTAGATGAATGTTACCTTTTTAAACATGATCCTTGAGAAAATGGTATTTGATATTAATGTGTTTGGTCTTCGAATGCATGACAGGGTTGTTGGACACAGCAATGGTAGATGTATTATTACAATAGATTGGACAATTTTCTTCTTTAATTCCTTAGTCGACCAATTGTTGTTTCATCCAAAGCACTTGGAAGCAGTAGCTATATATTCAGCTTCAGTGGTAGATACGGAGACTGAGGCTTGTTTCTTGCTTGCCCATGAAACGAGTCGATTTCCAAGGAAATGACAAGTCCACTTTGTGCTTTCCTGTCAATTGTACATCCTGCATAGTCTGCATCTGAGTAACCTATAAGATCAAATTCGAATCTTTGGAATACCAAAGTCCAAGGTTAATAGTCCCAGATAAATATCGAATAATACGTTTTACAACAATAAGATGTGCTTCTCGAGGATCAGCTTGATAGCGAACGAAAATGCAAACACTAAACATGATATCTGGCCTACTAGCAGTTAAGTATAGGAGAGAGCAAATCATACCTCGGTACTTGACCAACCTTCTTACCTTTCAAGTATTTATCCAACTTGTTACCAGTAGCCATAGAAGTGTCGTATGCCTTTGCATTATCAAGTCTAAATTTCTTTATGAGATCTTTGGTGTACTTTGCTTTGTTGAGGAAGATGCCTTTAGCACATTCTTTAATTTGTAGCCCAAGGAAGAATGTTAATTCTCCCATCATGCTCATCTCAAATTTGCTTTTCATTAGCTTCTCAAAACGCTTACACAACAATTCATTAGTAGAACCAAAAATAATATCATTGACATAAATTTGAACAAGTAAAGTATGATCATGATATTTAGCAATGAATAAAGTTGAGTCGATCTTACCACGCTTAAAACCTTTTTCTAGAAGAAATTTAGATAGAGTATCATACCATGCCCGTGGAGCTTGTTTTAGTCCATACAAAGCCTTTTGAAGTTTGTAGACATGATGTGGAAATTTGAGATCTTCAAATTCGGGCGGTTGAGCGACATAGACAGTTTCTTAAAGTTCGCCGTTGAGAAATGCACTCTTCACATCGATTTGGTAAAGCTTGAATTTTTTGTAAGAGGCATATACTAAAAATATCCTTATAGCTTCAAGTCGTGCAACGGGGGCAAAGGTTTCATCATAATCAATGCCTTCTTCTTGTCAATATCCTTGAGAACCCACCTAGCTTTGTTTTTTATGATGTTCCCATTCTCATCCATCTTATTCCTAAACACCCACTTTGTACCATCACTCCTTGATCCTTTGGTCTTGGAACTAAGGTCCAAACTTTACATCTTTCAAATTGGTTGATCTTTTCTTGCATAGCAACAACCCAACTTGAGTCTTGGAGTGCTTCATCAACTTTCTTGGGTTCAACTTGAGATATGAATGTGGTAAGTGCATCATAATTTGATCTTCTTGTTCTAACACCAGAATGTAGGTCACCAATGATATTCTGAATTGGGTGATCTCTGACCTCGCGTACTTCATGAGCTAGGTCTGGTTGAGTTGATGGTTGTTTGTAAGTCTTCGAGTGGTACACCATTTGTGTCATCCCAATCATAGGTAAGTTGAGGGATTGGTTCTTTAATATTGATGGGTGCTTCAGCATTTTCTCCATTTGGATTTGCTGCTGATGTGGTAGCATCAGGAACTTCATTTGAGGTAGGTGGAGGTGTGCTATTGAGGTAGATTGATTTCCTTGTGTTGACTGATTTTGTGGTCGACTTGTACCTGTCTCATTAAGCTCAACAAAATCATCAGCAACATTTGGAGCCAGATGTGGCTCAAGGAGAGAATGTTCATCAAAAGTAACATGGACAGATTCAACTATCTTAAGAGTGGTTTTATTAAATACACGACAATATTTTGAGTGTTTAGCATACCCAACAAATATACCTTCATCGCTCTAGGAGCAAATTTACCTCGATGTTCTTTACCGTTGTAGAGAATGTAACATTTGCAACCGAAAATCTTGAAGTAGGAAATGTTGGGGGTTCTTCCTCTCCAAAGTTTATAAGGAGTTTTGTTGTAGGTCTTGTTGATGCGGGATCGATTTTGAGTGAAGCAAGCTGTGTTGACGGCTTCAGCCCAAAAATATTGAGGTAGCTTCGATTCAGCAATCATCGTTTTTCCTGCCTCTATCAACGTTCTGCTCTTTCTTTCCACAATACCATTCTGTTGTGAACCTCCAGCAACTGAAAAGTTGTGGTCAATACCATGGTCGTCACAGTATTGAGCGACGCCGTTGTTCTTGAATTCTGTTCCATTGTCGGATCGAACACTGACGATGTCGTCTTCTTTTTGGGTTTGGAGCTGTCTAAAGAGCGCGGTCAAAATGTCATAAAAATCGTCTTTGGAGATCATCATTTTGACCCACGTATATCTTGAATAATCGTCTACCACAACTAATGTATATCTATTGCCTCCAATACTTGCGGTAGTGATAGGTCCAAACAAATCCATATAAAGTAGCTGCAAACATCTTGAAGTTGACGGAGTCGTCTTGCTGGAGAAAGACGCTTTTGGTTGTTTGCTTAGTTGACAAGCTGAGCACTTTTCATCGTGGTGATCAGCTACCTTGGGTAGACCACAAACTAGATTTTCTCTACCAATCATGGAGAGATAATTGAAGTTCAAGTGACTGAGTCGTTTATGCCAAAGCCAACTATTTTTGCTAACATTGTTTGCTACAAAACAGAGATTAGAAGAAATACAAGAAGAATTGAAATCAACAATGTAAACATTTTTCTTACGATTCCCTTTGAGCAAAGTGACGCCGGTATTGCCATCCTTGATAAGACAATGAGTTGAAGTGGAGTGGCATTGCAATCCTTTGTTGCAAAATTGTGAGATTGAGAGAAGGTTGTGTTTCAGACCAGTAACTAGACAAACATCTTGAATTGTTATTTTTCCTTTTCTGATGACTCCATATCCAATGGTCTTTCCTTTGCTGTTGTCGTGCCAAAAGTAACTGCTAGACCTTTTTCATTACGGACACTTTCCAATAGATTGATATCTCCAGTCATATGCCTTGAGAATCCACTGTCTAGATACCATAAACTTGTAACTTCATTGGAGTGACCAGCCATGAGGCAGAGGACCTACAAAATAAAAAATTAAGATCGAGGTCCCCTTTATTATTTTGGGTCCTAAAGATTAGCAGCTTTTGACAACCCACACTCTTGCCTCACAGAAGGGGGTTTAAGCCTTCTGGGATTGGGTGTGAATCTTAAAAGACATTCAGCGGCCTTGTAACCATAATCATCACACACAGAACAATGGTGGAAGCCACCCAACTGAGGGTTAACAAAATTCGTTGAAGTCTTGAGCACAACATCATTTACTGGTATGGATGAGGTCTCCCTTACAAAAGTTCATCCTCTTGAACTTTACCGCCTTGCCACCACCTGCGGTCGCTGGCTTCCATGCGGTCGCCAGCTTCCTTGGTGCGGTCGCCTGACCTCACGGCAAGTTAGTACGGTAAGGAGATTCAGGTACCTTACTGATGCTTGCCGCAGCAGGAGGTTCATTCATGGCAATACCTTTCAACTTTTGTGCCTTGCCAGTTTGTTTCTTAGGGTAGACATAGTTGAACACTAGTTTCTTCTTTGGTTCTTGTCCTTAACCCTTTGAAACATGATGTTTAGCCTTCGACCCTTCCAAAGTTTGCTGGGTAAATTTCTCATCTCTTTCACAACAAGATGCACATTTAAAGTTGTCACTAGTTTAGAATCCCAAGCCTTCTTTATCACCACTAGGCTTTTGAGATTCTAGTATTTGTTCCATAGTGACACGAGAATTGGTCCACTCATTAGTGATCCATTTAAGGTCGTTTATCTCAGCAACTAATTCGTCGTTTTTAACTTTAAATATGGAATTTTGTTCTTCTAAGAAACGGTTTCGATCAGTAAGAGGAGTCATGCTCTTGATCTGCTCCTTAAGGAGGTGAGTTCAGATTTTAGTAGATATTTCTCTGTCTTAAGCTGGAAAATTTCTTCAGTTGAAAGTGCTAAAGCTTCCTTCATGCCAGTAAACTTACTAATTACCTATTCAGCTTTCATAAATATCTTTTCTTGTTCCTCGGGGGAAATGTCAAACTTGATTTGAGGAGTGGTAGGTAGAGCATACTTCACTTTGGGATTGTGTAAAGCCTTCTTTGCTTCACTTACATCACATCAAGAAAATAGAAGATCGCCATTCTTTTGAACTGGAGTTAGGAATCCTTTTTCAGCAAGTTCATCAGCCGTATAACTTATCCTTTTAGGTTTTGCATTTGGTGAGAAACGATTTTCATGATCATTCTCATCTTCGGAATGAACGACCAAATAAATGTGACCTTCTTCAGAATCCTCATCGCTTTCATCAGAATCTGACTCTATCCAGATAGCTAACTCTTTTGTGGCAGAGTCCTCTTCAGCGACCATTCCCTTTTGCTTTGAGTATCTAGGAGTGAAGTTGCTTTTCTTCTTCATGTACTCGAATTGGGAATTGGGCATTCTGATGCGAAATGACCGGGTTTCCTACAATTAAAACAAACGAGATCTTCTTTCTTCTTGGAGAAGTTGGAGTACTCTTTCTTATTTGTTAAGATGCTCCTTGAAATCCTTGCTGGAGCCTTGCTTGATGATCCGGGCCTTGCTTATTTTCTGAACTTTTGAAATTTTTTCACAAACATAGCAAAGTCATCATCGTCCATATCTAGTAACTCAGATGTCGAGATTTTTGGATTTTCTTCTTCGACCATTTCTTCCTTTTTAGCGACCAACGACAAGTTCTTTGTTTTTCCTTCCATTTCTTCAATGCTGTGGAGCTTGATATCAAAAACTTTGAGGTTGGCATAAAGGCTTCTGATTTACATATCATCTAGTAGCTTGGTATCTTTAAGGGTGTTTCCTTTGTGAAAATATTGAGATCCAAGAGCAGCTAGGAAATTCACATTTCTTTCTTTCTTGGTAAGCTTCTTTCCAAGTGCGGTATAAGTACTCACTATTTCACAGTAGCGGTCATAAGTGGCTCTAAGTGATTCACCGGAGATCTTAGCAAAGTTGTTGAATCTTCTTTGAATAAACTTTTGCTCTCTTTGCAAGCTTGATCTCCTTCGATGTAATCTTCAATTGCATCCCAAAGATCTTTTGCAGTAGAACATTCCATGATTTGTCGACGCTGAGACGTGCTTAAGGTACTTAAAAGTATGCTTTTTGCTTTCACATCCATTCCAACCAATCTTTTCTCTTTATCGGTCCATTCAGCTTTTGGTTTCTTGATTGACGGTGTGTCTACATTGGTTTCTGGATTCGGATTAGATGTCATTGGAAGTATGGTCCAATAGTATGACAATCACCGAGTTGCTCGTCCATGGAGTAGAAGTGTGTTAGAATGTTGTGTTTCCATACATCAAAGTTATCTTCATCGAACGCTGGAACGTGAATGTAATTAACCGTTGCCATAGTTTTCTTAAAAATGAGGTAGAGTTGGTTTTGAAGTTAAAACGACTAGGTAGGCAAATAGTGCGGCAGGAAATATTGCGATCGAAAAAATTGTGGCAGCCAAGAGAAGGTAAGTGAAATTATAAACTTGGAAGTTTCACTTGCGGCAAGAAAAGATGCGGTAAGTAACTTTGCGGTTGGCTATATGCGGTAAGCAAGGTTACTGACTAGGTAGGTTGAAAATGAATGTTTGTGTCTGAGAGTTTTGGCAAATAAATATGTAGGTCTTTCATTGTCTAAAGATGGCTGGGAACCGTCAGAGATAGTAACTAAGGCAGTAGGCAAGCAACAAACACAATTAAAAAAAGTTTGTATATCTGGAAAGATCAAAACACTAAACGACAAACAAGATTAATATGAACAATAAGAACAATAGCTGAAAGTAAATTTGCATAATGTAAATTGCAGAAAGTAAATGACACGATGATTTTGAAAGGTTCGATCTGTTAAAAGATCTACGTCCTTTACCAAGATGGTCAGTCTTGGATTTTGAATGGAGGATATATTGATTCTCTTGATTACAGATTACAAAGATGAAGTATTGAATCAACACCTACTTTCTATGAAGAACAAATCCTAGACTTAGACCTGTGTATCCCTAATGATGCAATGTATGTGATTGATCAATCAGGGTGTGTGTGAGTAAGAAACAATAGCCCTATATAATCTATATGATTGAGAGCCTACTGAATCTTTAAGTGTTGTTGGGCTTGAGATTTGATGTGCTTGAAGGTTGCTGGGGAACTTTGAAGATTTGAAGGCGAAGGCTTGAAGATTCAAATGATTCTGGAAATCTTGAGTATGATCTTTAATCACCAAGTATTTCAACAGCAATTTCTCTCTTTGAATCTCAGCACACTTTCAATGAAGAAAGAAAGGGCTATTTATAGCTTGGGTGAGAGAGATAGCTGTTAGACAAGTTTAGAAGATGATGAGCTGAAGCATTCTTATTGGAGTTCATTTCTTTATCTTCTAGTTGCAGAAGTTAGTGGTCAAGATGTACTATCTTGTACCAGACATAACGACCAAATTCAAATTTGAATTTTGCACCGTTTAAATCAAACTTGTCTTTTCTTGTCTTCACTTGGTTGTGCGGTAGCCAGAGTATGCGGCAGCTTTGGCTTGCGGGTAGCATAGCCTTGCGGTCTCCATAACCATGCGGTCGCTCAATAAACGGTCGCTCAATAAGCAAAAAGTAGGCAGACTTGGCTATTTTCACATCATCAGCAGCAGCAGCATTTCAAAATTTGAGTGGCTGATCTTCTAAGCATAACTAAACTAAAAATGGACTTAACTAATGAATTTATAAAACTTCTTACAATAATACCTAAAGTCCATTAAAAGTAAAATAAGGTTATGGGATCAATCAAATCTAGGTAATATGAGTGGTTTATAATATGCATACCCAACAATTTGTCCTTCGAGCCATGTCCCTGGGCCTTCTACTACCATTTATTTGAGGGTAGTTTTAACGAGAGTACTCAGGTGTTGACTTTGTTGAGAAGTAGGCAAAGGAGGCCAAAATTATTGCCCCAATCTCCAGCTCGGTGAGCAAGGTGTCCGGGTGGAACCACCACGTTATTAAGGTTGAAAGCCGTCTTGGCTGGGAGTTCCCTGTTCCAACCAACACCTCTAGGGCCCCCGATACTTGCTACAAAGCTCCTTGGTGCGACGATTTGATCAAGAGGCTTGAAGAATTCGCAGCTGTTCAGCAACTAGCCTGGTCGGCCTTCGAAGCTAACCACGGATATTATGTTCAGGCAGGCATCATGCCGAGACCTTGGGAGGGAGTAATTTGATGGCGCCTGTCACAAGAGGCAATCGGTACCCTGACTGGGTTGTTCATCCCATTTTGTGTTCTTCCGGGACTGTGAGGTTTGCCAATCTTAAGATGAGCGCTGCTTAAAAGTCCAGACCGTTGTTGGATGTAAATTCTCGTCATTGCTTTTGTAATCACCTTATCAGTTTCACATGCTTGCATTCTAATTTTGGCTCTTGGTTGACAGATTTGACCATGGAGGATGAAAGAGAGTTGTAGCAGGAATACGCTGTTGATTCTGACAAATTGCTGAGCAAGAAGAGGCTGAAATCCAAAGCTTCCGGCTGTTCCAAGAGATATGCTGAGATGGGGGGCGCGTTAGGAGGTAATGACTGGGAAAGAGGCCGGTCCTCTTCCAACCACTGATGTGGTCAGCACAGGGGGTCGAGCCGAGGAGACTGTTGGTGGTGCGGCGTTACCAGGGAGAGATCCAGTGCGTAGCCCAGTTAGGGAGACTGCTATCGAGGAGGCCAGGGCGACGGCTAGTGATGATCCATTGATCCAGAAGCGTGCCCGGGACGAGGTTGAGGATATCCCCGTCGAGCCGCTGTCCAAACGACGCACTTCCACTGTTCCTTCTGCCGATGCTCCGTCTACCCTTTCCTCAGAGGAAATTGATGCTTTGGTTGCTGAATTTTCTGGCGTTAGTCTGATGAGAAGTCTGGATGTCACTGCCCGTCCAGACCGATGATGCGGCTAGGTCGGCCAGTATTGCACCGGGCTCATGATGCCGGCCTCTTGGATAAGATGACTTCTGCCCCGCCTACCTTCCCAAACTTGGCCGAATGTAAAGGCCTGATTATTTCTGAGGTGATTGTCTAACTGGTTATCTTGTTTTCTTTGCTTCCTTTCTTGACATTAGTTTCTTTTTGCAGCTTGCTACCATTGCTACCATCGCTCATCATGAGTCGGCGCAGTGGTCGGCTTCTTCAAAGAAGATGGCCGATCTTGAGAGCAAGGCCAATCGAGCTTCTGCGAGATGTGGTCAAGCCGTGGAGTTGGTCAACAAGGCCCATGACAAGGTCAAGAAGGTCCTTGCTGAGAAGGCCAAGGCAGCTGAGGAGGTGGCGGCGGCGGTCTAGTGATGGTGGTTGCCGAAGGAGTGATGGGTGACCTACCGGTGTTAAGGAAGATGAAGAGGGAGGGAATGCGTTCTTCTCAAATCTAACATGGGTTAGGTTTTTAACAAATGTTGACATTGTTGGTTAGTTTTTTTAAGGCTGGAGGGGTGCCGGAGAAAGTTGGCCGGAGTAGTGGCCGGGGCGGCGGGTTAGAGAGAGAGAGAGGGTTGGAGAGAGACTGTGTGAGTGTTGCTGAATGAGGGGTAGGGGAGGGGAAATTAGGGTATTATTAGATGGAGGGGTATTTTGGTATTTAAAAGCTATTTTTGACTGGGTCAAAGGGGTAATGGGTTTTGATGGAATTTTGATCTAGAATTTGGGGTAGATGGGCTTAAGCAAAAGGGGTGGGTTTTTTAACTTTTTGATCTGTGCCTAGGGTCCTTATGGAATTAATCCAACCCAAATCCATGCCATGGCTACTTGCAAGTTGTCCTATTTTGTTTTGCCCCCAAAATGTTAGCTTTTGTAATCAGGATAAAGACACTGCATACACCTGTATGTAGGGCAGGGCAACCCTAAACATTAAAAGATATAGGTTGTGATTTTGATGGCATGAACAATTATTACAGAAGTGGACTAGACATATCCATTCATTTCTTATTTTAAGATGCATGAACCCACACACCTGTTTTCAACCCTCCTTCCCCTCTCCAAACATCAAAATTTCTTGCCAAAACAGTGCTAATTAAGTATTTCACTGGCCAATCAATATGGGGAAGGAGATGAATAAAAGGCGGATTTGGTCGACCGTGGTTGTACTATTTGTTTGATGTGCGTAAGAGCAGCCAGTCAAGTCACACTCGGTAGCTCGGTTTCGTGTAATGCCACAAACGGTTCAGGGTGTGGAGGCGGTGAAGTTGAAGAGGTGGAAGAAATGGAGTTTCCGATGGATTCAGAAATCAACAGAAGGCTTCTTGCTGGAAAGGGGAGATCATTAGGATTTTGGTGTGGTTTTGCAGAGACCAGATATTTGTAATGCACAGAGAATAGGCAGTTGCATAAGCAAGCAGATCAACAATGGAAAAGAAAGACATTGTACCTTAAATGACAAGTCGTGCCGCTGAAACTCAAAGAGAGATTCAATCTGAACAAGAGTGGTATTTATTGGGAAATTCTTCTCAATTATATCTCTATGATAAAATGTTATGTATTTGTTGCAATATTTGTGTGTATCAATTATCATCTCCTTTTACAGCTAAAAAATAAATAAGGAAAACCATGTAATTATTTTCTGGATTCATACATGAAGTGTGACCAATATGAATTTAAGAAATTTAACCATTATATTTGCTACCTGCTTTACTTTTTTAGTTATTTATTTATTTAATATTGTCCTAGTCTAATGGAAATGGTTGCTTTTTTTTCTGAATCGGGGCTTAGTTGCTTGTTACAGACTTGATGAAACATTTCATGCCTTGATAGACATGCATATACAATCTAACCACTCTATGAAACTGGTGAATAATAATTCAATACAAAGAGGTATTAAATTGAATACTTATGAAGAAGAGTCGAATGGGTGACCGCGACCAATGCAACTGGAAAAATTGTATTAATGATGCATGGGTCACATCTTATAATAAAAATAAGTACCTAACATATTACATCTTATAGTAAAGATTATGACTTATGATCGGTCTGCAAGTGCCCAATATCCGGCCATAGACAGCGCGTCGCCCTAGAAATACTTGTCCAGCGCAAACATTTTGAATATTGGAGCTGCATTAATGCTTTTACTAGCAAAATTGAACTTGGACTGATAACTGCTACAATCTCCTTTTTTTTGGCAATAGATGATGGTTAATTGCAATTTGGTTCCTGACTTTTTTAAAAAATTTGCAGTGTTGATGCTGTCTTTCAATTTTCGTCAATTCGTATATTCAATTTGTTATTTTGTTCCAATCCGACTAAAAAGTAATTGGGTGTTAGTTTTCTACAATTTTATGTCATGTGACTAGTACATAACGTTTTAAGATTTTTGTGAAGCTACACATATCCGATTGGTATGATTTTTTTTTAAACATAAGCTAATATTTAAATTTACAGTATATATTTTTTTTGCAATTTTTTGGTAAACTAGATATATTATATTAATTTGTAATTTAAATAAATGAAAATATTTAAAAAAAACAGGGGACTGGGAAAAATAATCTGAAAAAATTACTATTTTCCACCATCCTAACGTTTACTTTCCTCCACCCCTACTCCACGTTCCGCATCACCCCTTCCACATGCACT
This sequence comes from Campanula takesimana, assembly GCA_026119855.1. Classification (NCBI taxonomy): domain Eukaryota; kingdom Viridiplantae; phylum Streptophyta; class Magnoliopsida; order Asterales; family Campanulaceae; genus Campanula; species Campanula takesimana. Next base: position 230,849 of record JAOWBW010001658.1, read on the forward strand.
CTTCCCCCGATTCATTCTCCTCTTTTCCTCTCTTTTTTTTTTTCTATAAAATATTTAATGAATTGATAATCCACATATAGCATTTACTTCATATGAAACACATTTGGGGCTAATATCTTGTTTAGATTATTATTTCAAGAGTTTTATTTTTTTCTTAATATTTAAAATTAATATTTAATACTCCCTCCGTCCCACCCGAATTAGGATTTTGGGTTAGCACGGGGGATTAAGGAAAAAGAGTTAGTGGAGAAGGTGATGTGTAG
>JAOWBW010001659.1:0-50945 GCA_026119855.1 Campanula takesimana
GTTGGATGAATTTTGGGTGTTTAACCATTGCAAATGGTCGCATAAGCTGTATTGGTCCATGTCATATTCATGAGCTAATTTACTTACTTATTCTCTGTTAAAATTTGACTTGTATATGGAACAGTTATACATTTTTCTTTTAAGTTACACTAAACCAAAAAAAAAAAACTGAAATTGATCCAAGACTTTTCAGCTGTTTGATCGACGCGAAAAAAGGTTCGTGCCTCTCTCTTGCTGAGGATTTGTCGCGTCATGTGTGTAAACCAACTATTAATGTGCAAATGTGCGGGTGGTTCTAGGCCTACCTCTCCCTACAATTACGTACTGTAACTTTTTTTTTTTTGTCATTTGATGATATATGTGATGAAAACCTTCAACATCACAAGAGAAATAATAAACATTTCGACCAATAATTAAAAGTCCATTAGCTAACAAGTAACACATCATATTATAGGCAGGAAAGTAACAACACTACCATCAGAGGTAGGAATATATAGATGCTTTGAAGAAGCCCATTAGTTGACTGGAAAAGAGAGATAGAGATTATGTTGAATATGGTAAGAGTAGTATTTTAGCAAGTTGATGTGTTTTGAGTCATATACTTTTGGGTATTTTTAAGTAAAGTACTCACTCTGTCCCAGAAACATTGTCTCATTTTGACTTTTTATGGTCAACAAAAATGAACTTTGACCAAACACTAGTGTCAATCTAATCATTCTAGTGAAATTCTAAAATGTGTTTGTAATTGTATGTCAGTGACTTTCTGAGAACAAGTGTTACCTCAAGTGTTAGGTAACACCCCAGATAACACTCAGTGACGGACAACACATCCGAGAATAAAAACAGTTTGTAAAAGAGTTTTGCAGCAGACAAAAGCACAAGAATTATTTTTCTCAAGTTATATAAATATAACTTGAGATGCCTAAATTGCGAAAACTTTATAATCAATATGAGTACCAATTACAAAGTCAAAAGGTTCCCTATAGCTAATACAATATATGATCTATGGAATCAAAAATAGAAACAAAGTACGATGATCCTATCCTATCCAAAACACACTCAAACCCGAAGTATTTGAGTGTTAAAAGAGTGTATGGGAGAGAGGACCTAACGAGCCAAGAAGTACTTTGCTCTTTGTGCTTTGGATGTGTGTAAAATTTGGCTTCATTACAAAGTGTTCATCCTAGCACTATTTATAGCCTTCAATACTTGATGGCTACACAAAGAAACAGCCTTGGGGCTGCCTTCCACGTTGTGAGAGAGTGGGAGAGTGAGTGGGTTTGTTCTCCACAAATTGTGCAAAGACTGGTCCACTTTCCATCATTTTCTCAACCGATTTCTTTGTGCCCAAGTCTAAGCTTCGCCCACTTGTACTCCATGCTTCTCCATGCTTGTACTCTCTTCTTTGATCAGCAACAAATCCTTTGAATGAGTCTTTCCACTTTTTTCCATATTTAACACATGTTAAATATGTTTGTAACTTCTCCATTTTCAGCATTTATGCATAATTCTCTTTTAATTTCTTCTCCATGTATTTAGCTCCTAAATCCACCTTATTATAACCTGAAATATGGACTAACATCTAGACAATAATATTAGGACATTAGTATGAAAATTATATTAGAAAGAAATATTCGTCAGGCAGCACTAGACTGTCAGTGGCAACATCTGAGTAACACCTCTGCACTAACAGTGTTATTGATAAATCACTTAATGATTAATCAATTACAACTTTTAGAGTTTCACTAGAATGATTAGATTGACACTAGTGTTTGGTCAAAGTTCATTTTTGTTGACCATAAAAAATCAAAATGAGACTATCTTTCTAAAACAGAGGGAGTATAAAGTAAAAATGATAAGCATATCTTCATATTATTTTTTCACTAACAGTAAGAGCACTTATTCAGCAAAGAAAACTAGGGATATGGCAAATTATTTATACAACCAATAAAGTACATTATATTACTCACTCCGTCCTGATTTAAGGTTCCTACTTTGACTTTGCACGGAAATAAGAAAATGTAAATGTTGTTGAGTATGAAAAGTAAAGTAGGAGAAAGAAAGTGGATATGAAGTTTTTATGTGTGAGAATGACAAATGAGTCTCATTTTAGGTGATAAAGTAAAGTAAGAACCTTAAGTTGGGACAAACTAAAAAGGAAATTTAAACCTTAAATCGGGACAAAGAGTATCAAATATAAATTTGAGTTGTATATGACTATTGTTAATATTGAAAATATTATAAATAAAAACTATATATTATACGGGTTTGGGTTAAACGGATTGGGGTTATGGCAATCTCAAATCGGTATCAAACACTGATTTTGAAAAAAAAAAATATTTCCAAACCCTTCGCATTAAAGGCAGGACATTTCTGAGTTTGGGAGAGATGAGTTTTTTTTTTTTTTTTTTTTTTTTTTGCCATCCCGAACAAAATCCTTATTGCGCTAAGCTAATCTGATTGTGAAAATCTCATAATAAACGTGTTTTACACTCGTATTAGCATAAACGTGTTTTCGAAACGCGGAGTGGCATTTTTGTAAGCGGAACTTTTTTACAACATGTGGTAACATTTTTGTAAATAACCGGAATATACAAAAACTCAACACACTTTTTGACACTGTAACATGCATTTTTAAATAATACAACAGACACTTTTTAACAACTAGACAGACACTTGTTTCGAAACTTATAAAAACTCACCTGACACTTTTTGACACTCTAAGAGGCATTTCTCAATACTACAACAGACATTTTTCAACACTAGGACAGACAATTCTTAACAGTACAACTGGCAATCCTTAATACTACCACAAAAAGTGTTTGTTTGAATATTTTATAAGTGTTAATAATAGAACAGCCGCAAGATAATATTAGAGCAGACAATTATAGAAAACCCGTTTGTTCTATTTCTTAGTGTAAAACAGATTTTTTAAAACGATTCAATTAGGTGAGTGGGCAGTTGGGGGGCCCATAAGCTCACAGTTGGGGCCATAAGCTCCAGTGAAGTAAAGCAAGACAGATGGATAGAGGGATACTCACATGCATCTTCATCATATTTGAAGATTTTGTGATATCTTCACAATATCTCATTCGATTCTGGCTTGATCCCGTTCCATTCGATCTCAGTCCGCTCTACGCAGTCTGGTCCATCTTAGTCTCCAACTTCCCCCCTCAAGTTAAGGACCTACAACGTAGATACTAAACTTGACAATATGAAAATTAAATGGGATTTTTTTCTTTCGTCTAAGTCGCATGTGTGGTAATAATAATCACACAAGTATCTGAACAACTCAACATATAAGCTACTATCCATGCAGCCGAGACTTTCTTCCTTTGTCATGCTCGGTTCCTTTTCTATGTCGACATGAAACATGTCTCTCCTCAACATGTTTGTCGTGAACATCTCATGATGTGAAGAGGATTTCCATGGGCTCCTCCTGCCGTGTGTTCTTTCTCTGCCCGCTGCCAATCATGGCATAACAATTTCAGTTTTGAGCCTTGCACCAACGCGTTTGTCCCGCACAATCCGTGCCACGAAGGATTATTGACCGTCTTTCATAGATATCAAGCAATCGAAACCATAGAATCAGATTCGTTGCGGAAGCATAGTGGTTAATTAGGCCCCCTAAATATGGCGGAGAGAGTGATATATTATTCTGTTCATCTCCCGAAATTACAAAGGCATAAGCCCATATTTATATACAAAACCCTAACAAATCAAATACTAAATGTAAGGGATTCCACCTACCATATCTTTTCTACCTACCTAAGAAAAGATACACACAAAAATATTGTAAGATATATGAAGATATTATTGTCTCCGACGAAAATGGAAAGAGCAAGAGGCGTTGTGCGATGGGTAGGACTCAGGAGAGATACGAGAGACAGGTAATCTGATTCATAATAATCAAAATTTTCTATTAACTCTAGTTTGCTGTTATAGTTAAGAAGTCATTAAAAGGGAGGGTAGGGGTGTACACTGGTTCGGTTCAAACCGCGGTTTGAGATCGAACCGAACCAAACCATGCGGTTTGATTTGGTTTTCAAGCACTAATGGTTCGGTTCAGTCTCAAATATGGCAAATCACATGGTTCGGTTTGGTTTGTGGTTTGACCTTCCCAGACCAAACCGAACCGAACCAAACCGCGGTTTGAGACCGCGAGACCGAACCACCAAGCCGAACCGCCAGACCAAACCACATTACATAAACTAATCCTAGCCCAGTTTCACATCTTATTTAATTTTTTTTGTATATTTATTATTATTAGATCATTACATAGACTAATCCTAACTCCTATTTTGTATTTTATTTAATATTGATTTCATCGTTTGTTATCTTCATTGCAATTTGCGAAACATAAATTACCAATTTCTCTCCACGGTCTATATTATAAAGTGTTTTTTTTTTCCTTCCCTCTCTCTTCGTCTAGTCTCTCTCGTCATCCGACTTTCCTCTTCAAGATCCACATCTTTCGCACTTCCTCCGTGATCACGGAAATTAAAACAAATGTAATAATGAGTTACGGTTTGAATCGTGATTTGAACCGTAGTCTAAACTATGGTTTGAACCACGTAATTAAACCGCGGTTTGAACCAAACCGAACCAAACCATAGCGGTTTGGTTTGGTTTGTAATAATTCATGGTTCGGTTCGGTTTGGAATTTTCACAAACCGATGACTAGTGGTTCGGTTCGTAAATACCCCCAACCGAACCATTTACACCCCTAGGTCCCATAGAGTCCACCTCCACCTGCCACATCATTTGTGAGCTTTAATTTGTGAGCATTTTTTGCTTCTAGCATTACCCGACACACCTATTTATTATATTTGAGAATAAGATTGTTATTTTATCCATTTGTTGTCTATTATGTCAATGTCAAAAACTTAAATGAGAATATTATACCCGTCTCATAGTAAAAACGAGTTGACCCAGACCCATGAACCCGGGGTTTAAAAAAGAATATTTTTGTGGTATTTTTTCGTTTGCTAAAAGTAATACTTACTATAACTAAATGTAACAAACGTGTCATTTATATGTAACATTTGTTTATTCATAAACGTAACACATACGTATAGAAAAAATTATAGTTCAACCATTTATACTTTAAAACTAAAACTAACCATGACCAGAGGTATACAACAATTGAAAAAAAAAAAAAATTCATTTTTTTTTTCATTTGTCAAAAGTAATACTTACTATAACCAAATGTAACAAACGTGTTACTTATGTGTATTGACATGCCCCCAAGCCCCGAGATTCCCTAATAGAACCTCGAACCTGGTGCGCGTGACTAACAAGAAACCAGAAACTGAATGACATCTGCTTATATCAACCTGACATCATATATATAATCAAGAGGAACGAGCTAAGATAGCTCACAACGAGTTCTATACCAAGAAATTTAAACCAAATGTGGTTATACACAGCGGAAAACATGCCTAGCACATAAGCTGGCATTACAAGAACTATACAAGTCTACCCAATATACTGAGTCTAAACAACTGATACTAAATCATTCTCACCAAAACTGGAAAGGATAACAATCCCCAACAAGACAACCTGCCAAGTAGGCCCTGCTAAGTCGAGCCTCACAACGTATTACCACTTGCTTTCCTGGGGGGGGAACAAATAAACAAGGAACGGGGTGAGATAATCTCAGTAAGTTACTAGATACAAGTACATAGAATGTTATCATGTAATCATGCAAATCAATAAGATTATCAAGTAATCATGCTCAAGATGTCATCAAGTAACAAGTATATGAGAGCCTAAGCCAACTCATCAAGTAGCTAGCACATAAGGCTAAACTAACACGTTACAAAGGATATTCCAACCTTATTCCTCCCAAGTAAACCATTGTTGTCGATGCTTATTGCAGTTGACAAATCACGATCAATCAAGTTGCTGTTGTGCAGTACACAAGAGGACCCGGTAACCAGTGTCACTAACAAGAAACAAGATTCACGAGGTGTTCACGAGTTTTAGCATTCACTTTTATCAGGCGTATTGCTCTAATAAAGGAAGCTATGCCCTTACTATGGCTGTAGTAAGGGGTCAAGCGCAGATACATAGGCACCCGATTATCACTTTGGCCCCAGCCTCATGATAAGCGTGAACCTATACATCTCCGAGCAAGCAAGGTGACCAGCTGGACTCAAACAAGAATGCACAAGTAGGTATTTACTTGAACTACGATAGTATAGAACTAAGTCCAAAAGTAGTGGACTAGCTCTTCAGGAACCATGTAATCATGTGCTCACCAAATACAAGTACACGTATGCTATATTTGCAAATACAAATCAGTATAACAATGGCACATAATGTGTCCACGTAACACAATCAAGCCAAATTAGAGTCTATTAATAACAGACCCCAACCAAGTAGTAGGGTATGTCATTTTATGTCACTTTGTCATATGCCATATTTGCACGTACATATTCATATAACCTTTAACACACTAATGTGTCTATCACGATACCCTTACTTTCAAGTAGATCCCAACATCTTAGACTCTAAGCGCGTAGTCGAATAGGTCGTATTGTACCTAGTCACAATCATATCTAGCGTATATGTATCGTTAATAATCGATACATTTTCCAACACCTATTGTGTTCTATAATCATTGTTTTATGAATTATCTTCATATTACACTAGTCCCTATTTCTTTAGGAAACCTATCTCAGGACAGGATATTTCTTTATACTTTATATACTTCATTGAGTATATGCACGATTAAAACCAATTACTAGCACATTAGTGCTTGTTCATAGCACTTTCAATACACACGTATTAGATTCAAGTATGTCTTAGAGTTGTTCATTCTCTATCTAGTTCCACATTCTAACTCTTTGGTTATTAATACCAAGTATCAAGTAGTCAACAAGCCACATTCTATCATGTAATTATGTGCAAGATTTGCACATACACACCAAGAATAGTTCTAACACATTAGTGTTTGTTCATAGCACTTTCAAGTTCATTACCATACACACGTATTGGTTTCAAGTCATGTACAAGATTTTATCATCTTACCTTCAAGTTCTCAATCCAATTCTTTGGATGTTCAAGACATGTACAAGAATTAATTATCTTATACTCAAGTTATTATTCCATCTTTGGATATTCAAGTCATGTACAAGATTTAATTGTCTTATACTTCAAGTTCAAGCTAAGTGGATGAGTTATACATCTCATACTACATGTTTTAATCCTATACTTTGGATGTTCAAGCTCAAGACATTGTTCTAATGCCCCTAAGGTACACAAACATTGGTTTCAAGACATATATAACACATTAGTGCTTGTTCTTAGCACTTTCAAGACAATTAAAAGAGTTCTTACTCTTAGGATCAAGTTCTCATTTTAATTCTATGAGTACCATTTTCAATACCAAGTTCTAATGCCCCAAAAGGTACAAATACACTTGCTAGGACATCTTATACTAAGGCTCTATGCCTTAATTGGGGTTATTTCCAACTTATACAAATTTTAAAACAAGCTTTTTATTTTCAGGGCACCCGGGCGGGCGCTCAAAATGGACCGGGCGGCCGCACACTAGCAGGTGAATCCTTTGAAAAACATTCCAGAAAGATGGGCGGTCGCCCAATAAATTTGTGCGGTCGCACACTGCACATTTCTCGCCAATGCTCATTTCTTTTCCAGGTTGAATAATTCTCCGGCCCAAGCGTAGGAGTATACTTTTACTAATACTTAGAAATACCCAAGACATACAAACAAGTTCAAACATTTCTTTTACCGTCCCACAAATAATAGGAATAATTTTCTTTTATTCCACTTAAATATTTCACCGTCCCAAAAGTATAAGTATAATTTTTCTAATATACTAATATACTCATTTAGGGATACTTTCACTCATTTAACCGTCCCACAAGTATATGTATAATTTTCTAATATACTAATATATTCATTTAGAGATACTTCCATTCATTTCCCCGTACCACAAATAATTGTACAATTATTCTAATAATATTTAAATCAAGTTAATATTTTGCCGTCCCAAATTTAGGAGTATAATTATAGTAACATATTCCCAGGTTCAAATTTCACTTGTTCCACGAATTGACTATCAACATAGTAATACTCCCTTCGTCCCAAAATTACAAGTATCACAAATATCATTCAAATCACGAAATTAACAAGCACAAGTATCAAGAATAACATATAGGCATGTTATTACAAGCAAGGGGATCTAGTGACTTACCTACTCCGAAATCAAATTCACCCAAACTAATTTCTGTTCGGCAGGAAATGCTCTACTCACCGCCCTGATCATTTATGCGAAGTCGGATTTTCGAACAGAGGCATAATTAAGCAAGAGGAGTCGAGAATAGGGTAAACCCTAACTTTCTTTATGAAACAGAGAGAAAGTACGAGAATTATTTGGGATAACCATCATCTGAGAAAGGCAACCCCATTTTTATCCTTTCAACTTTCAATAAATCGCAATTAGGCCCCTCAAGTTTCAACTTTGACATAAAGGCCCTTCAAGTTTCAATTTGAGCATTTTAGCCCCTAACTTTATTTTTCACAAATGACCCTAATGTTCCAACTTGGACCATTAGGACTTAAACTTGCTCAATTAGTTAAATAATTAACTCAATTAAAATAGCATATAATTATGCAAGTCAAGAATTTAACAGGAATTAGGATGGGCGTTACATCCTCCCCTCCTTAAAGAAAATTCGTCCTCGAATTTTACTGATCGAAATTATAACACATATAAATAACAAATAGAACTCAAGAATAGCAAGAATATGGTATACCACACCAAATTATCAATTACCTGCGAGTATTATTCTCACATAAACTTCTCGATACCGTGACTTTCCCATGAAACTTTCACAAGAAGTATTCGTGCTCAAGACAAGAATCAAGTATCCATATAAGCAATTATTCATATACTAGGTAATTCGTGTGATGGAATTTCCGCTAAATCGCAAACTCATACAATAGCCACAAGGAAATCCACTTCACATGCTCGCAACATATGATCAAGAAGTAACCTCGGTTTAATATCCAGAGTGCTCAAAAAATTTACCATAATCAAGATGTAAAACAAGATGTAGAACAAGAATCCCTGTCATATATTATATCCACATGTATCCCATGTAATCAAGATGTATCGATCATAACATCACAACACATAAAGTCAAGCAGATTTGATTAATCAATCCACTATAACCAATATCATCGGGACTTATCTATTAAATGATAATCCTTCCACGAAATCCATCGCAATATATTCATATATTCACAAATCTCGAAGGACTATAACAAATCAAACGATCTCTGATATTCTGCTTTCAAATAATCGCAATTCAAGGATTAGTTGAATACTCAGAAATTTTCTCCCATTCAGTACCATCAATCATGAAATACAAGTCATTATGTTCAATGAATCCGCTAATACAATAGCCTAGGATCACAATCAATTTCAAGTCATGAGTAGAATTATTCTATTCATAAAAATGCAATCTCCTCAAGCATATACAAGTACGTTACCATTTTGAATTAACACACGTTTTATCTCTTGTTCGAGCTTCACTATGCATAATGAATTTATCATATCCACTATATCGGTGAATATTGACACATACACGATAAAATAGTAACACTGGTCATATCCTCCAAATAACCATCATATTAGTCGAATCCACTAGGCAAGGTCAAATACTGAAGTTGTGGTCATCCATCATTTCAATATATAAAAATTGGCTTCACGTTTATCAATCCATCGAAAAGTGTAGCTTTCTGTCTCAAATAGTTAATGATAGAGCTACCTTCGAAATTCATTAATGAATCTCTAACAAGATCAAGAAAATCTCAAGAACATGCGTACCTCGGTTGTTTCCACTTATATAGGTCAATAAAGATACTTACTTCAGGCATCCACTTCAAGGTAATAGATCCTCTAACTCTTTCTATTTTTTGGAAACAATTGTTTCTCTCAAGAAATTTCAATACAATCAATTCTCAGTCTGCAACTTTGTATACACCAACAGGTCATTAATCAATTCATCGCAAAGAAATCAAATTATGGTTTGAAGATATCATTCATCAAATCCATCAATACTGCTAGATCATATATCAATCGAAATAGCATAATCACGAATTCATAACAAGCATACCTGATATAAGAAGATGTCTTCAGTATATCCTCATAGTTGACTTTCCAAAGTAATGGTAGCCACTTATCAATCAAACACTGAATAGACCACTGATTAACTTCAGGGATCAAATAAACCATCCAACACGATAACAAGTACTTGTTCATTATAGTCACCTGGTTGAACTCTTTGCATTCAATATGAAATCGCAAAGTACCATATCTCTTCATGCCAATCAATAAAGATACACCCCATGCAGATATACTAAGCTGGGTGAATTCTCTATCAAGAAATTTCTCAAGTTGAACCTTCAACACTTTTACTCAACCGATGTCATGAACATTGATTTAGATATCAGCACTATATTTGTACTGTAGCAACTCAAGATAAGTCAAGGTTCTCATCATGTATCATGTACTACTCAGTAGAAATTATATCTGAGATCTCACAAAGAATGATGTATCCATTCTTCAATTTTGGTGTAGACATTTTTCCATCAACCACATATGCTAAATATTCAGCACAACCTTGATATCATTTTCGAGCTTTCAATGCAGAACATGAATGTTATATATAGATCTATCATGCTCATATAAATAGTCAAGCATACTAGCATAGAAATATTAACCCTCTATTGTGGCAAACAAGAAAGGCCTAACATATAGAACCAAATCATAACACGTAAAAGCCAAGCCATAACACGTATCACATCAATACCCCATGCAGGTAACATGACCAAGTTAACATATAATGTATAGGGCGTTATCACCCACACTTCTATCAAGCTCTTATAAATAACGATATCAAGTACGTAGTCTTTTACTAGAGCATACGCCTCCACGTAAATCAAGAAATGAGGACAAGCATGCATATATAGCACGAAACAATGTCCACTGCACAATATAGATACGCCTAAGTCTTTAAAGACTCGCGCTCTCGATTCTCAAACCATCTAGTGGGGAACACTATCAACACTATCAATACCAGTCCTATGCCTGGTATAAAAACAAGTCGAAGCTCGACGTCAGTAGCACACCCAAGACTAACCCAACCTAGGCCATAGACCTTATCCAGGCTTAGAGCTAAACCATAGCTCTGATACCAAAACTGACACGCCCCCAAGTCCCGGGATTCCCTAAAAGAACCTCGAAACTGGTGCGCGTGACTAACAAGAAACCAGAAACTGAATGACATCTGCTTATATCAAACTGACATCATATATATATATACTCAAGAGGAACGAGCTATGATAGCTCACAACGAGTTCTATACCAAGAAATTTAAACCAAATGTGGCTATACACAGCGGAAAACATGCCTAGCACATAAGCTGGCATTACAAGAACTATACAAGTCTAAACAACTGATACTAAATCATTCTCACCAAAACTGGAAAGGATAACAATCCCCAACAAGAACAACCTTCCAAGTAGGCCCCTGCTAAGTCGAGCCTCACCTCACAACGTATTACCACTTGCTTTCCTGGGGGGGGGACAAATAAACAAGGAACGGGGTGAGATAAATCTCAGTAAGTTACTAGATACAAGTACATAGCATGTTATCATGTAATCATGCAAATCAAGAAGATTATTAAGTAATCATGCTCAAGATGTCATCAAGTAACAAGTATATGAGAGGCTAAGCCAACTCATCAAGTAGCTAGCACATAAGGCGAAACTAACACGTTATAAAGGATATTCCAACCTTATTCCTCCCAAGTAAACCATTGTTGTCGATGCTTATTGCAGTTGACAAATCACGATCAATCAAGTTGCTGCTGTGCAGTACACAAGAGGACCCGGTAACCAGTGTCACTAACAAGAACAAGATTCACGAGGTGTTCACGAGCTTTAGCATTCACTTTTATCAGGCTCATTGCTCTAATAAAGGAAGCTATGCCCTTACTATGGCCTGTAGTAAGGGGTCAAGCGCAGATACATAGGCACCCGATTATCACTTTGGCCCCAGCCTCATGATAAGCGTGAACCTATACATCTCCGAGCAAGCAAGGTGACCAGCTGGACTCAAACAAGAATGCACAAGTAGGTATTTACTTGAACTACGAGAGTATAGAACTAAGTCAAAAAGTAGTGGACTAGCTCTTCAGGAACCATGTAATCATGTGCTCACCAAATACAAGTACACGTATGCTATATTTGCAAATACAAATCAGTATAACAATGGCACATAATGTGTCCACGTAACACAATCAAGCCAAATTAGAGTCAATTAATAACTGACCCCAACCAAGTAGTAGGGTATGTCATTTTATGTCACTTTGTCATATGCCATATTTGCACGTACATATTCATATAACCTTTAACACACTAATGTGTCTATCACGATACCCTTACTTTCAAGTAGAGCCCAACATCTTAGACTCTAAGCGCATAGTCGAATAGGTCGTATTGTACCTAGTCACAATCATATCTAGCGTATATGTATCGTTAATAATCGAATACATTTTCCAACACCTATTGTGTTCTATAATCATTGTTTTATGAATTATCTTCATATTACACTAGTCCCTATTTCTTTAGGAACCTATCTCAGGAACAGGATATTTTCTTTATACTTTATATACTTCATTGAGTATATGCATGATGAAAACCAATTACTAGCACATTAGTGCTTGTTCATAGCACTTTCAATACACACGTATTAGATTCAAGTATGTCTTAGAGTTTTTCATTCTCTATCTAGTTCCACATTCTAACTCTTTGGTTATTAATATCACGTATCAAGTTGTCAACAAGCCACATTCTATCAAGTAATTATGTGCAAGATTTGCACATACACACCAAGAATAGTTCTAACACATTAGTGCTTGTTCATAGCTCTTTCAAGTTCATTACCATACACACGTATTGGTTTCAAGTCATGTACAAGATTTTATCATCTTACATTCAAGTTCTCAATCCAATTCTTTGGATGTTCAAGACATGTACAAGAATTAATTATCTTATACTCAAGTTATTATTCCAATCTTTGGATATTCAAGTCACGTACAAGATTTAATTGTCTTATACTTCAAGTTCAAGCTAAGTGGATGAGTTATACATCTCATACTTACATGTTTTAATCCTATACTTTGGATGTTCAAGCTCAAGACATTGTTCTAATGCCCCTAAGGTACACAAACATTGGTTTCAAGACATATATAACACATTAGTGCTTGTTCTTAGCACTTTCAAGACAATTAAAAGAGTTCTTACTCTTAGGATCAAGTTCTCATTTAAATTCTATGAGTACTCATTTTTAAGAACAAGTTCTAATGCCCCAAAAGGTACAAATACACTTGCTAGGACATCTTATACTAAGGCTCTATGCTTAATTGGGGTTATTTCCAACTTATACAAATTTTAAACAAGCTTTTATTTTTCAGGGCACCCGGGCGAGCGCTCAAAATGGACCGGGCGGCCGCACACTAGCAGGTGAATCCTTTGAAAAACATTCCAGAAAGATGGGCGGTCGCCCAATAAATTTTGTGCGGTCGCACACTGCACATTTCCCGCCAATGCTCATTTCTTTTCCAGGTTGAATAATTCTCCGTCCCAAGCGTAGGAGTATACTTTTACTAATACTTAGGCAATACCCAAGACATACAAACAAGTTCAAACATTTCTTTTACCGTCCCACAAATAATAGGATAATTTTCTTTTATTCCATTTAAATATTTCACCGTCCCTAAAGTATAAGTATAATTTTCTAATATACTAATATACTCATTTAGGGATACTTTCACTCATTTCACCGTCCCACAAGTATATGTATAAATTTCTAATATACTAATATACTCATTTAGGGATACTTCCATTCATTTCCCCGTACCACAAATAATGGTACAATTTTTCTAATAATATTTAAATTAAGTTAATATTTTACCGTCCCAAATTTAGGAGTATAATTATAGTAACATATTCCCAGGTTCAAATTTCACTTGTTCCACGAATTGACTATCAACATAGTAATACTCCCTTCGTCCCAAAATTACAAATATCACAAAAATCATTCAAATCACGAAATTAACAAGCACAAGTATCAAGAATAACATATAGGCATGTTATTACAAGCAAGGGGAGCTAGTGACTTACCTACTCCGAAATCAAATTCACCCAAACTAATTTCTGTTCGGCAGGAAATGCTCTACTCACCGCCCTGGTCATTTATGCGAAGTCGGATTTTCGAACAGAGTCATAATTAAGCAAGAGAAGTCGAGAAGAGGGTAAATCCTAACTTTCTTTTATGAAACAGAGAGAAAGTACGAGAATTATTTGGGATAACCATCATCTGAGAAAGGCAACCCCATTTTTATCCTTTCAACTTTCAAGAAATTGCAATTAGGCCCCTCAAGTTTCAACTTTGACATAAAGGCCCTTCAAGTTTCAATTTGAGCATTTTAGCCCCTAACTTTATTTTTCACAAATGACCCTAATGTTCCAACTTTGACCATTAGGATTTAAACTTGCTCAATTAGTTAAATAATTAACTCAATTAAAATAGCATATAATTATGCAAGTCAAGAATTTAACAGGAATTAGGACGGGCGTTACACCTATAGTGTTTATACATAAATGTAATACATATGTATAGAAAAATAATAGTGTCAACACTTTACACTTTTAGAACTAAAACCACTTGTTTTAGTAATATTGTAAAAATAAGAAAGTAACAATTTCTAGTTTTACTAATAACATCTATATCCAAACACACTCCCTTAGTACAACTCATGTAACTAATACTCAATTTTATTTGTAGAATAATTTAGGGTGTATTTGTTTGGAACTATTCCATCTAATAGCACTTACTTTAAACATATGTTCATACTGCGATCTTTATTTATCCTTGTCGAAGTGGAAGCATGCATCTATGTAACTTATTTACAAAATCATCTTCCATTCCAACAAGCATCAAGAATGCATCCTTAGTTCTTCTCAAGTACATAAGGATGTTCTTGACCACTATCTAGTGACTTTCACTAGGATATGATTAGTATGTTCTCATCATACTCCAAGTATACGAGTTATCCCGTCTAAATACATAATATGACATACATGATAGATCAAATTGCCAAAGCATATGGAATCCTAATCATGTATTCTTGCTCATTAGTCTTCCAATAAGACTAAGTCTTGCCAAGAACATTGTCATTAGACAACCTTGCAAGTTTTTCTACAAGAGTCTTGCATACTGAACAATTCAGTACTTTGTCTTTATAAGTACTTTGACACAAACCAATCAACTTCCTAGATTTATATCAATAGATATTCATTCCAAGACTAGTAATAAGTCTATGCTCCCACTAATTTTCTAGCAAACACAAGTGTCATTTTTTATGAATTTCAAACAATTTGAACACTTCATCAAAACGATTTGTCTCAACTCCAAGAAGCTTGCTTCAATCCATCCTATGGATTTCCCCAATTTACATACTTTATTAGAATTTTCTAGATTATCAAAACCTTTAGGTTGTATCTGATGGATGTGTTTTTACCCATCCAAATGATATACATTTATGACTTGTTAGATTCTCAACCTTGGGTGTTTTGATGGTTTTTTGAGTGTATATGAGTATAGGAAAGGAGCGAAAGAATGAACAGATTTACGGGCATTAAAGCGCAAAAAGGAAGGATAAAGAACAGACCATAACATAAATATAAAGATATGTGACCTCTGATCAATCAAATCCATTGGATATTACTCGAAAAGATCTTTCCAATGATAGTTTACACGTCCAAAACGGAGTCCGGATGAAGAAGTTATGGCCTCCTGAAGATTGCGCGTAAAATGTACAAGCCGCGAAGCCGGAGGGTGCGCACGCCCCCTTTTAAAGGTTTCGCGTGCCCCCCTTATTATAGAAGGTCAGATTTGTGGTATTCATGAGGGTGCGCACTCCCCATTTAAAAGGGTGCGCGCGGCCCCTTCTCCGAATCAGATTTTTGAAGATTTCCTCCTTTGTTTAGGATTGTATTTCATTTCCATATTTTGAGATATTGTACCCTAATATAAAAAGAAACACTACAGCAGCCATTAGTGATCTTATGCTTTCTTTTAGGTTTTCTTTAGTTTGAAGCTTTGTAAACAAGATTGAAGTATTTTCTTTTTGAGATTCAAGATCCAGGTTTTATGTTCTTAATTTTATTACTTGTATTCACTATGTTGAATATGAGTACCTAAGTTCTTAATTCATGGGTTGGATGTAAAACACTATCTAGTTCTATGTTATAAACGTTTTATTCATATTTATTTTATTCTAGTTGTTCAAAGTATTTTAATCAAGTTTCTAGGGTTTCAATAATTGAACTATTCATTATTGGTCTTTTTAACAATTCAGGGTTTTAACTCCGCCATTGATTTGGGGATTAAAGCGTAGACCAATGCTTTGATTAATATATCTATTTGATGTCATGATAGAAATCAAGTGGGTGTAGGTTTATTTGTTCTTAGAACTTAATATAAACAATTACATAGACTTGATTTTCGAAGTGTGATTAGCTAGAGAGAAATAGATTGCAATCCGGCCGCCTCACCGTTCCAATCTTTACAAGAAGTGAACGAACCCTGGAATGAAATCAGTAACTTTATTTCAAAATAACATAGAATGATGATAGTGTGAAATCCAACCCGTGAATCTCTTTAATCTGTTTACATTGTTGCTAGTTGACCATTGTTTTGTTAATTTAATATTTAATTTCAGTTTTTAGTTAATAAAATCAAATCAATCAAAACGCCCTTGTTACTTTTGCACTAATTAAATTCACTTTATAATCATACAAGTCTCTGTGGTTCGACCCTTACTTTTGTATACTGCTGCTTCGGCACTTGTACACTTGCAGGTTTTTATTACACGAGGATTTTCTCAATCTAGTTTTTGGCGCCGTTGCCGGGGACTTGTTGTGATTTACAAGTTAATTTAATTGGTGTAAATAATTTTTTTTATTTGTTTTTCTTAATTTTTTTAGTTAGATTTTTTTTATTATTATTATATTTCTTTATTGTATATAAATTTTATGTGTAGACTCAAAGACGCATAGTATGTATGAGTCGTGTCTAAATTGTGGATCTTATTCTCAAGCTACTAATCATTGTCCATCTAAGACATATTTTTTTGAGTATTATCCACAGGTTCAAACAAGAAACTATTTTGAGTCATGGAAACCCCAATATGATCCTCCCCCATACTCTTATAGTCAAGGGTGGGAAAATCATTCAAACATGACTTGGAATAATCAAGAGCCAACATACTGTGTCTCAATACCTCCACAACCTCTAAAACAAGCATGGGAGGAGACTATGGAAAGGATGGAGGAACTCATGATCACAATGTTAGAGATGCTGAGGAACCATGAGCTGGATACTACTCCTATACATACTCAAGCGGAAGAGCAACCTTCAACCCTGGTTTGGTATCTAAATACTGACGGGGAAGAGTGTGTCTATGACTCATTTTTTGATTCATATTTTAAACCACCACCACAAGATGGAAAGCAAACCGTGGAGGACGCAAAGGAGAATTTTGTCTATAAAATCTCTAATGTTTCTTCTATGGATGAGTCACTCGAAGAGAAACCTTTGGAAGATGCAAAGGAGAATTTTGTTTATGAAATCTCCAATGTTCACTCTAAAGATGTTTCCTCTTTTGATAATGCGAGTGGTTTTACAGAGGATGTGGAGGAAACAAAAATGGTGGAGAAAACATGGCATGAGATAGCCATTGAGGAGCTTGAGTTTGCTTTATATGGTGATGAGAAGAGGGATAGTGAGGAGGTTCATGATGCGAATGAGACTACCCGTAGCGATCCCAATGAAAACTTGATCATCCTTATGGTACCCCTTCCTTCTTGTGATAGTGTAAAAGGTGGTGAGAGGCCACAAGTGGAAGAGCCCAAGAAACGACAATGCCAAAAATTCCCTTTGGTGCTAAACGACAAAAGAAAAAGGCGATTATACATGGGGCTCGCGTCGAATATAAGGACCCGCAAGAATGATAGGTTGGCCAAAGGAAGGAAAGTGAAGTCCAAACGGGGCAACAGCCGGGCTAACGACCTTAACCAAATGCGCTTGTTGGGAGGCAACCCAACTAGGTAACATTTATTTTGCTTTCATTTTATTTTTTTGATGTGTCATGCCATCCTTTGAACCTAAAGCATGTCTTAGTTCCTTTTGCTATGAGGACATAGCATGTTTTGAGTTTGGGGTAGGCATCTCTCCGAGTTTGTGGGTTTATAGGGGAGTGTATATAGTTGTCACCCTCCAAAAAAGTAGAAAAATTTAAATATTTGTTCTTTTTATATTTTGGGATGTTGGCCATGGTCGGTGATGATTCAAGGGTTTGTTTTTATTAGCCATCATGGGTGCCATTGTTTAATCTAGAGTTGGGACTGCATTAACACTACTAAAGGCATGATTGCATCACCTCTCACTTACATTATTTTCATGATCATGTTACCAACTTAGGAATAATTTATGGGATCACTTGGTGTATGCTCGGGGACCCTAGAACATCGTTGCATGGTTGTCAATAACAAGTCAATAGGTTATTCAGTATTTATGGCATTTCTTTCTCAACCCTTTTGTTGGCCTTATTTTGTCTATCTAGTCACTAAATAAAATCATCGCTAGAACACCCGTTTGAGCCTAGTAATGAATGAAAGAATGGCACATTAAGGACCTCCGTTCATCTTCTTTTGTTACCAGATTTCCTACCCTTTTGCACTAAGAATAGGTTAGACCCACCTTGACGAGGAAGTGGACTAGGGAATGATGGGAATTTATGGTTAGAAATTGGGAGAATTATTTGGGGAATTATGGTTTATGGCCAAAGATATGAAATGGGTGTATATAATGAAAAGAAGGGGCAAGCACACAAAAATATCGTGATCATTGAGGAGTGTGCAAAGTGATTATATAAGCACACATTTGTCTTGTGTAAGTATTAAAAAAAAAAAAAAAAAGAAAAAAAAATAGAAAATGCTTGTGCCCTTAATATATTGAAGTGATGATTTGGAAAAGGCCGAAAGAAATAGGGAAATATATCTCACCCCATGTAATTATATAAAATTTCAAGTTTGGGGGTGAGACAGTGTGGGAATTGGGTGACCGGAGAGTTAAACTTATTGTGAGGATGTACACATTGGAGAAGACTTCTTAGTCCACTTTCTTAACTTCGTATGTCCTTACCTTCATTTGTAACCGTGAACCTAGCCTCGCACATTTGTGTGCTTAAAACTCTATGCCATACGTTCTTTCAATATCGGTAACCGGGTTGACAACTGTGTATACATGATTATGAGTGTCCTTGAATGGGGTTGTGTATAGTCATCATCATGTGTGGATTAAGAGCATTAACTTAAGTGATCCTATAAACTAATCTTATTTTAGTCACATTGATCACCAACATCACTCATCCTATCATGCTGCGGTGGAAAATCAAACGAGTTAGTAGTGTGTATGTGTTGCAATTTGGTTTTACAATGGTACCTATTTGATGGAACTTGTGTGAGAGGCCCTGAGACTTTTGGCTAACAACTCCCATATGTATTGAGAACATCCCAAAAATATTTGTTTTTATAGTTTTTCAGATTTTGTAGTTTTATAGTTTTATTTTTGTTTTATTTTACTCGAGGACGAGCAAAAGATAAGTTTGGGGGTATTTGATGGATGTGTTTTTACCCATACAAATGATATACTTTTATGACTTGTTAGATTCTCAACCTTGGGTGTTTTGATAGTTTTTGGAGTGTATATGAGTATAGGAAATGAGCGAAAGAATGAACGGATTCACGGGCATTAAAGCGCAAAAAGGAAGGATAAAGAACGGACCATAACATAAAATATAAAGATATGTGACCTCTGAGAAATCAAATCTATTGGATATTACTCGAAAAGAGCTTTCCAATGATAGTTTACACGTCCAAAACGGAGTCCGGATGAAGAAGTTATGGCCTCCTGAAGATTGCGCGTAAAATGTACAAGCCGCGA
Source organism: Campanula takesimana (assembly GCA_026119855.1). Taxonomy (NCBI): domain Eukaryota; kingdom Viridiplantae; phylum Streptophyta; class Magnoliopsida; order Asterales; family Campanulaceae; genus Campanula; species Campanula takesimana. The sequence goes on from JAOWBW010001659.1 coordinate 20,111, forward strand.
AGCCGGAGGGTTAGAACGATCAAGTTTCAAACTTGATTATTATACATGGATTGCCTTTTAGATTCTATGACTCCAAGTCATTAATCTAAATATGGAGTGGACATTGCATTTTGATAGGTGGTAAATTTGTCATTCTCAATGAAATTTACCTAAATACTTTCAATTTCTAGAAATCCAATATTTCTTGTTATAGATTGTATCCTTATCATATATGCAAGTAACTCGTGTAACTTGAACGAATTTTCACAACTCCTTGTGAAAGTTTGTTCAACTTCCATCTTAGGTTCAATATTATTTTCTAGGTCTCCGAATCAGATTTTTGAAGATTTCCTCCTTTGTTTAGGATTGTATTTCCTTTCCATATTTTGAGATACTGTACCCTAGTATAAAAGAAACACTGCAGCAGCCATTAGTGATCTTATGCTTTCTTTTAGGTTTTCTTTAGTTTGAAGCTTTGTAAACAAGATTGAAGTATTTTCTTTTCGAGATTCAAGATCCAGGTTTTATGTTCTTAATTTTATTACTTGTATTCATTATGTTGAATATGAGTAGCTAAGTTCCTAATTTATGGGTTGGATGTAAAACACTCTCTAGTTCTATGTTATAAACGTTTTATTCATATTGATTTCATTCTAGTTGTTCAAAGTATTTTAATCAAGTTTCTAGGGTTTCAATAATTGAACTAGTCATTATTGGCCTTTTTAACAATTCAGGGTTTTAACTACGCCATTGATTTGGGGATTAAAGCGTTGACCAATGCTTTGATTAATATATCTATTTGATGCCGTGATAGAAATCAAGTGGGTGTAGGTTTATTTGTTCTTAGAACTTAATAACTCTTTAAACAATTACATGGACTTGATTTGCGAAGTGTGATTAGCTAGAGAGAAATAGATTGCAATCCGGCCGCCTCACCATTCCAATCTTTACAAGAAGTGAACGAACCCTGGAATGAAATCAGTAACTTTATTTCAAAATAACATAGAATGATGATAGTGTGAAATCCAACCCGTGAATCTCTTTAATCTGTTTACACTGTTGCTAGTTGATCATTGTTTTGTTAATTTAGTATTTAATTTCAGTTTTTAGTTAATAAAATCAAATCAATCAAAAACCCCTGGTTACTTTTGCACTAATTAAATTCACTTGATAATCGTACAAGTCTCTGTGGTTCGACCCTTACTTTTGTATACTGTTGCTTCGGCACTTGTACACTTCCAAGGTTTTTATTACACGAGGATTTTATCCATCAGTATCCAATACATCCTTAATTTAGTTCCCATTAAGGAACAATGTTTTGATATCCATTTACCATATTCCATATTAGAAATATGAAGGTATGGCAATGATAATATTAATATCTTAAAGCATGACTACGAATGAGAAAGTTTTATCATAGTCGAAATATGAGTCAACTTTTATCATTTAGTCTTGCTTAATTAGTATGTTCCTCACTACCCATGTTAGTTTTCTCCAAGAAAACTCAATTCCATTCTTTGGTATTTACACCTTAGGTTAGAACGATCAAATTCCAAACTTGATTATTATACATGGATGGCCTTTTAGATTCTATGACTCCAAGTCATTAATCTAAATATGGAGCGGTCATTGCATTTTGATAGGTGGTAAATATGTCATTCTCAATGAAATTTACCTAAATACTTTCTATTTTGAGAAATCCAATATTTCTTGTTATAGATTGTATCCTTATCATATATGCAAGTAACTTGTGTATAACTTGAACGAATTTTCACAACTCCTTGTGAAAGTTTGTTCAAGTTCCATCTTAGGTTCAATATTGTTTTTTAGGTCTCAAACCATTCGAAATATATTTTACTCACATTGGTCCTTTTAGAGATAAACAATTTATCTTGAAAAGTACCATCATAAGCAACAAACAATTTGTTTCTTAGAAGTAAAATAATATCCTTAAGTTTCCTCAGGTTATCCCATGAAAATACATTTATTAGATTTAAGTGTGAGCTTGTCATAGACAAGTCTTTTCGCAAAAGTCTCATCATCTTAAATCTTCATGAAAGACAAACCAAATTTTCTTTCTTTCCATATCACATATGGTGTATGATTATAGCGGTTTCCAATGTATAACCCCAAAATAATGGAAGATCAATTCGACTTTATCATCTAATGAACCATATCCAATAAGGTTATATTCCTCCATGTAGACACATCATTCCAAAATTGTGTTCTTCATGGAGTTGATTGTGAAACAATTTCACAACCTTAAAGATGATTGTCAAATTCTTAGTTCATTTTGTTGGGTTTCGTAGTAACATGCGCAGCGAAATTCCGCATTTAAAATTTTATGAAACCCAAAGCCATAGATCCATTCATATGATTAAGTCAAATACATCTACAATGAATACTAGAATACTAACCCTTGAAGCGTTTGATTTAACAACCTTGAATTCGATGGAGTTTTTCAAACTTGATCATGAACACAATCACGAACAAGATCACGAACTTGGAGGTGATAAGCTTCACCTTCTAACGGTATCCACACCACGAACAAATAACAAGAAGCTCTTGATCTTGGTTGCTAGACCAATTTGTGAAACACACTTTCACAACAATGAACTATATGGAATTAATATGTGAACTCTTGTTTTTCACTTTTATGATCTTAAAACAAGAATAAAACCTCTCAAACACTTTGGAGACTTTCACAATGCATAGAACTAATTAGGTCTGTTTAGAGACTGTTTATATACTTATTAAACCTATTCCAAATAGGTAACAAGTGACTAAACCTGCAAGAAAACGGAACAAAAAATCTTTTCATCAGGCAGACTAGGTCCGCTCGGGTACATAGCTTGGTCCGGCCGGATCCCTCAAGGTCCACTCGGGTCCTTAGGGTGGTCCGCCCGGACATGTCTTTTTCCAGTTTTCTCCTCTAAATTCCTAATATTCCTTAAAGGCCCTTCGACCCAAATTCCATTTTAGTCCTTTTAAGATTCGTTCTAATGTGTGTGACCCTTTTGGATTGCACTAAGTTGGCAATGGGTATAAACCCATAAGATATGATTAGGTTCTAGCAAACCATCATACCTACCCAATTAGTGTAACTGTATAAGTTCGTATCCTTTATAGAACATATTACAATCTCTTTGTTTCACGATGTCTATTGAACGTAAGCCATGGTCAATGGTCAACTTACATAGTTCAATGCTTTCTCGATCCCGAATGTATTGATACTACAAATCTTATTTAAGCACGGCCATGCATTTCATCAATACCATTCATCGAGTGTCCAAAGCTTGACATCTCTCTTGATGAGGAACAAACCTCATCTTGACTTATTACTCTTCCCTACATGATTCCGATTACGCCAATCATATTCTTTATAGCTACCCGGTTAGGGGTAACGTTTAAATATGTCAAATGTAATGTTCATCAAGTGGAGGACTGTAATAACCTCAGGTCTAGAGATTCCAGTAATATAACTATATGAGATTTAATTATAACATTGTGACCATGACATAAATCTCATACTGGTCAGGCCAGTATTTTTTCTCCAACAAATACCCATATATTTAATTGTATCCCATACACCATAATCATCATATGATTATCTATTAAACTTATACTAACAATTAATCATAATTATCAGGGACGGGGATTATTATAATAAACATGCAAATGATATAATAATCAAACATTCAATATCTTTATTAAATCATAATCAAGAGATAACATTAATCGTTCAAATAATGTGCCTAGAGCATACAACACCAACACAATTATTCATCATCGTGATCAAATCGGAATCTTTGAATAGTTTTACCAAGTGGTACCAAAATCTTCTTTTAGCATTGCCATTTAATACACCATATAGATCAACATGTATTAAGTTTAATAAGTCACTAGCCCTTTTACTACTCCTAGTAGAAGGTGTCTTGGTCCAAGTAAATAAGATTTGCATATATCATATGATTCAAAATCGTATGACTTTAAAACTCCGTCCCATGGAATTTTAGATATGCGTTTCCCATTTATTTGATCAAAACAATAATGCCTCAAGAATTTAATTATTTTTGTTATAGCCTTATTTATTATTATTTTCTTCAAGATTTAGGATATAAGATTTATTTATATGATTTAACAGTACGATAAAGCAAATCATAATAAATACAGCACTTTTCTTATCCAAGAAATAATTATCTTTCATTATCTTATAACAAAATAATATTTTCTACTTAATGAGTAAAATCACTTCTTAAGTGTTCTACGAACAATGTTGCAACTCATGCATCATTACCATTCGTAGATTAACTTTACCTTTCATAAGTAGTCTTTCTATTTACTAATTGTTGCACATTTATACAAATGTGGGATCCATATACGGTATTCAATACCTAATAATTAGAAGTAGAAAAAATAATTTTATAACATAAATATCCGAATGGTAGTCTCACTACCATTCACTTTCTTTGATCATCCAGAATTTTATTACAATTTGTAAATGGTCAATCTAATTGCCATGTTACCAAATTGCATTTTAGAGTTATTATTTTAGCCACAGTTATTTTCTTTAGGTTTGACAAAATTTGTCTTACTTTTATCTTTTAATTCCCTTTTCTTTTAAAAATTAATAAAGTCAAAAAATCAAATTTTTCGACTTAGATTATCACTTTCCGTACTAAAGTTCAGATATCGAGAGCACAAACTGTACGGCCGAACTAAGCCATAAGGCAACCACATTTCTGTACATCATTCAGAAACTTAGAGAACGGTCCATACGGCCGAAACTAAGCTAAAAGGCATCCACATTTCCGTATGAATCTGAAGTTCGTTTCTAAATTCTTTGTCTCATACTTTTAACTGATTTCAGCAATCCGGAACAATTCAGGATTCTGATTTCAGTTTATCTGAATTCTGAATTGACATCATTTTTCAAGAAACACAGTTTTGAAAACCAGCCATCTGAAACTAGATTCAATCCCAGATTCAAATTTTGAACATCATCTGCTTGGCCGAGTCTTAAGACCCGCTTGGCTGTGCACCACGAAAAGTAGATTTTAAATTTCCAAAATTTTTATCCTAAATTTGCCTTCCTTGATTCAATTAGAATTTGGTGTTCACAGTGATCGAATCATCGTAATCATCAAAACCTAGAATAAACAATTTATTCATGAATCTAAGATCATCAACAAGTTAATCAAATTAAATTTTGATGATCCTACGGAACATACTAATCAAATTAATATTGCAATTTAGGTTACTTAGGATTATTAAGAATGTATAATTTCCGTTCTTGCTTTAGAATAATTCTTAAGCTCATGATCATATTAAAAAAATAATTTCATTCTCTTTTAACTTTATCCTTTTAAAGAACAAATCGCAGTAACAAACATAATTAAAGTTTAATATAACATTCTACACAAATATGCAAATAAATATACACCTATATTTCATACCAATCATTTAAGAGATAAATAGTTGTATTTCATAAATACTCCCACTAAATTATATAACCTTCTTATACAACAATTGTATAATATAATTTATGTGGGCTAAGATCAAACTTTAATTTAATTTTAAGTCCGCTTTGGCGATACTACTCAAAATTAAATTAATTAGGTAGATAACTCTTATCAATCACATCATATGTGACTCTTAGATCTTTTATGAGATTTTAAGTAGACATCTTACGTCAAACATGTTTTAATCCCATCTCGTGTCTTAGCCCATAACCCTTATGATAGCCTAATTAAGTCAAACCATGATAGACGCATAGGAACCACTCTTTCACTCATCTTGTTCATACAATGATAGAATCAATGCACCTACACTTTGGCGTAACCCACACAAAACTACCCGTGTAATCCCAAGTGTCTATCATGGATTGGCACATGACTTAAATTTTCAAGAAGGTTCTTTCATATAGTAACGCGCAAAACAAAGGTATAATTAATCTAATTAATTAATAAATGGATACTATGTGAATATAATTATGAATTTCAGATTTTCATAGAGTCCTACTCTGGGTATAATACATATTGAATAATGAATTCTTAAATAAAGTCCAACTCTATTAAGAGTACATTACTTCATAGAATCCAATTCCATGAACAATACGTATTCTACAATGCATCTCCAAGTCTGAAAAACACGAATTCAAAAATCTGCACTGCACGCGAACTGCACGAATTCATGCATTGCACGCGAACTGCACAAAATTTTGCACAAAAATTCTAGAGTGCACATGCGATGCACGTAATCTGCATAAAAATCCTGGACAAAAATTCTGCACAAAAACGTGTATTGCACGTGAACTGCACGAACGCAATTTATCAAATCTTGATCCTTTAAGGATTCAACTATTTATGATAATCAAATTATCATAAACATCAAACCCTAAGAACAAACAATTTGTTCTTCAAAACCAAGAATCATCAATTCAATAATCTAATTAAAGAGATTGATGATCCGATAAATAGATTAATCATATTAATCATGCAACTTGAAAACTTTGTTCATAATCATGCTATATCATATATAATTGTTTCTCCAAACAATTCACATAAATCCCTTATTCTAAATTCACATCATGCTAGATCCTATAATCAAATTTTATATTTAACATGATAATATTAAAATAATCATACATGAACGGGGCTCTGATACCACTGTTGGGTTTTGAGGCACCATGCGCAGCGGAAACGACAACAAAAATTAGCAAAACCCTATAGCCCATGGATCCATTCATGATGATTAAATTTATAGGAAGATGAATTTAGAATACTAACTGATGTTATGTGTTTTAAAATCTTGGATCTTCAAGTCTTCAAGCTTTAGATTTGATCTCCTCGTTCTTCGGATCATGATCACAGGAACACGAATTTGAGATACTAAAGCTATCATCCACTATGTGTATCCACATGCGAACGAATATCTAGAAAAATTCTAGATCCGGACTGCTAGATCCATCTATTAGAAAACACGTTTTTCTAATCATCAAAGGCTATATGAATAATATGCGTTCTTGATCTTTGATTCTTAATCTTGGATCAAGAATTATGTTTCTCAAACATATTGGGTTGCATTAGTTTAATGGCTGGTGAAAAGATATATTTATAGTCCCTAGTCATTAACCCTTAATGACCTAGGAGACCGAAATCCCGTCACCCAATTAAAGTTACCAAAATCTGGCTCCAGGGACTCTGGCACGGTCGTGCTCACAAAGTGGCACGGCCGTACCATTTTGTGCGAACCAAATCTCCCAGATCAAATACTTGCACGGTCGTACTTTGTTCCTGGCAAGGTCGTGCTTTATAACTGGCACGGTCATGCCATGTCAATTTGACAGTTTTTCCAATTTTAGCCTTTTGATAAATTCGTTCTTTTGTGTGTGACCCCATAGGATTATATTAAGTTGGCAATGAGTCAAACCAAGGTCAAACTCATAAATCATGAGTGGACTATAGCAAGCCATCATGACTACCCAATTAATATAACTTAACGAAGTTCGTTTATCCTCATAGAACATATCACAATCTCTTTGTCACGCGATATCATATTGAACATAAGCCACAGTTTAAGTCAACTTAAGTGTTGGGTATGCATATTATAAACCACTCCTATTACCTAGATTTGATTGATCTCATAACCTTTTTTTATTTTTGTGGACTTTAGGTTTTATTGTAAGAAGTTTTACTACTTCATTAGTTAATTCCATTTTTAGTTTAGTTAGGCTTAGAAGATCATCCCCTCAAATTCTGAAGTAATGCTGCTGCTGCTGATGTTGTGAAAATAGCTAAGTCTGCCTACCTATCTATTATTAAGCGACCGTCCATTGAACGACCGCTCATTGAGAGACCGCATGGAGCAAGGCAACCGCATGCTCTATGATGGTTGTAAAAGTTTAGGCGACCTTTTAATCCTTAATGCTGCAAGAATGTATTGACCGCAAGTCTAAGCGACCGCAAGAATGGCTACCGCACAACCATATGAAGACTAAGAAAAGACAAGTTTGATTTAAACGTTGCAAAATTCAAATTTAAATTTGGTCGTTATGTCTGATACAAGATAGTACATCTTGCCCACTAACTTCTGCAACTACAAGACAAAGATATGAGCTCCAATCAGAATGTTCCAGCTCATCATCTTCTAAACTTATCTAACAGCTATTTCTCACCAAAGGCTATAAATAGTACTTGCTTTCTTCATTGAAAGTGTGCTGAGATTCAAAAGAGAAATTGCTGTTGAAATACTTGGTGAATGAAGATCATACTCAAGATTTTCAGAATCATTTGAATCTTCAAGCCTTCGTCTTCAAATCTTCAAAGATCCCCAGCAACCTTCAAGAACATCAAATCTCAAGCCCAGCAACACTTAAAGATTCATTAGGCTCTCAATCATATAGATTATATAGAGCTATTGTTTCTTACACACACCCCAATTGATCAATCACATAAATTGCATCATTAGGGATACACAAGTCAAAGTTTAGGATTTGTTCTTCATAGAAAGTAGGAGTTAATTCAATTCTTCATCTTTGTAATTTGTACACAAGAGAATTAATATATCCTTCATTCAAAATCCAAGACTGACCATCTTGGTAAAGGACGTAGATCTTTTAACAGATCGAACCTTTCCAAATCATCGTGTCATTGTTGGGTTTCGTAGTAACATGCGCAGCGGAATTAAGCATTTAAAATTTATGAAACCCAAAGCCCATAGATCCATTCATATGATTAAGTCAAATACAATATAATGAATACTAGAATACTAACCCTTGATGCCTTTGATTTTGCAACCTTGAATTCGATGGAGGCTTGAAATCTTGATCACGAACAAAGCAAGAATCACGAACTTATGAAGATGATAAGTTTCACCCTCTAGCGGTATCCACACCACGAACGAATATCAAGAACACTTGATCTTGGTTGCTAGACCAAATTATGAAACACGCTTTCACAATTGTAAGAACTATATGGAATTATGAATATTCTTGTTCTTCACTTTTGGATCTTAGAACAAGAAAATAACCTCTCAAAACCTTATGGAGGCACTCATAATCATGTGCTTAATGACTGCTGAAAGGATCCTTAAATAGGTCCTAATCCTTAACCCTTAAGGACTTAGGAAACCTAAATCCCGTCACCAAATTAGGCAACAAGGAATTCTGGCCGACTTGACTGGAAGGGTCGTGCCCTACAATCTGGCACGCTCGTGCCATCTAGTCCGCGCGAATTCCCCAGCCGCCCATTTTCGGCACGGTCGTGCTTGGTAATTTGGCACGGTCGTGCCAATCATGTCGACAGGTTTGCCTTGGTTTGGATTTATGGCACGACCGTGCCATTTTAAGGCGCACGACCGTGCCAGAGCCGAACACTGATATTTTTCCATAATTCCCATTTAGTCCTTTACGATTCGTTCTATTTGTGTGTGACCCTCTAGGATTACACTAAGTTGGCAATGGGTTCAAACATGAACCCATAAGATATGATTAGGTTCTAGCAAACCGTCATACCTACCCAAATAGTGTAACTAGATACAAGTTCGCATTCCTTTTAGAACATGTCATAGTCCTTTTGTCCACGATGTCATTGAACACAAGTCATGGTCAACAAGTCAACTTGTATTGTTCAATACTTTTCTCGATCCCGAATATATTGATAATCCAAATGACATTGATCCAATCAATCCATTTGAGTTTGGCCAAACATTTCACCAACATCATTCCTTCGAGGGGCCCAAGCTTGACATCTCTCCAAAGAGGGACAAATCCATTTGGCTTATTATTCTTCCCTACGTGAATCCAATCATGCCAATCATACCCTTTATAACTACCGTGTTAAGGCAGCGTTTGAATATGTCAAACATAATGTTCATCAAGTGGAAGACTATAATAACTTCATGTCTAAGGATTCAAATGACATAACTAATATGAGATTTATATATGACATCGACCATGACATAAATCTCATACCGCGGGTCATGTCCAGTACCTTGTTCCAAACAAGTACCCATAAATCTAACATGATCATCCCATGATCATTTAGCCTTTATACTAGTGCTTAACAAGCTCTAGGGACGGAGATTATTATAAGCAAACATGAGCAACAATAATAATCTTACTATCTCTTTATCATCATGAATAAAATGATAACTTATACAACATTTAACAACCGTGCCTAGGGCACCAACACCAACAATCTCCCACTTGCCCTAGGCCCAATTCCCTAGGTATCCAATACCCATGGACCTAACATGACCATCATGTTTAGCTTTATGGAAGTCCCATTGTTTAGCGTGTCTGTAACGTTATCATTAGTTGGTACTTTTCATATGTTTACGTCTTCTTTATCAACGATTACTCGAACGATAAGAAAACGTCTAAGTATGTGTTTGGATTTAGGATGTGCTCTTGGTTCCTTTGCTTGATCAATAGCACCACTATTATTACTAATAAGGTCTATTAGATTAGCAATGCTAGGAACCATCTCAAGTTCAACAATGAACTTCTTAATCCAAACAGCTTCCTTTGCAGCATCCAATGCGGCTATATACTTAGATTTAGTCGCAGAATTAGTGACTGTACTCTGCTTGGAACCATTCCAACTTACAGTTCCACTATTTGACATATGCACAAAAATTGATTGCGATCTATTATCATCTTTGTTGGTTTAGAAGCATGCATCCGAGATCATTTTCCATACCTTCATAGATTATAAACGAATCTTTAGTTCTTCTAAAGTACTTTAAGAATCGCTCTCATAGCCATCCAGTGAATCTCACCGGTGTCGGATTGATATCTACTCGTTATGCTCCAAGCATTAGATATATCCGGCTTAGTACTTATCATGGCATCATGGATCCAATTGCCGAAGCAAATGACATCTCATTCATTTTCTCATGCTCATCTTTTGTCCTTAGGATATTGAGTCTTGCTTAGAGGAAATCCATGTAACATTGACAAATGTCCTCTCTTAGAATTTTCCTTGCAGAATCTTCTTATGACTTTGTCAATGTATGTACATTTGCTTTAAACCATTTAGCTTCCTTGATCTATCTCTATAGATCTTAATGCCAATGACTTATGCGGCTTCATCCATATTCTTCATTGCGAAACACTTTCTTAACCAAGTCTTTACAGATTAAAGTATAGGAATGTCGTTTCCAATGAGCAATATGTCATCCACATATTAGATAAGGAATAGCACCATGCTCCCACTAATCTTCTTGTATATACGAGATTCATCTTCGTTCTTGATCAAGCCAAGCTCTATGACTTATCAAAACGGAGATTCCAACTCCCAAAAGCTTGCTTCAATCCATCCAATGAATCTTCGCAACTTTCATACCTTTTAGAATTTTCTTGACTATCAAAACCTTTAGGTTGTATCCAATACATCCTTAAGTGAGTTCCCGTTGAGGAACGCTTGTTTTGACATCATTTTGTCAAATTTCATATTCCAAATATAAACATGTGACTATGAATTGCCTTTTAGATTAGAATGATCAAGTGGAGTTGATATTGCATCTTTGATAGGTGGTAAATACTTCATTCTAAATGAATTTTACCTCAATACTTTCTATCTCGAAATATCCAATATTTCTTCTAATAGATTGTATTTTATCATGTGTGCAAGTACTTGTATATCTTGAACGGATTTTCACAACCCCTTGTGAAAACTTGTTCAACTTCCATCTCAGGTTAAAATATATTTTCTAGGTCTCGAACCATTCGAGATACATTTTACTCCCACTGATTCTTTTAGAGATAAACCACTTATCTAGAAAAGTATCATCATAGTCAACAAACCATTTGTTTCTATGAGTAAAATTATTATCCCCAAGTTTCCTTAGGATATCCCATGAAAGTATATTTATTAGATTTAAATGTGAGTGTGTCCCAGACAACTCTTTTCAAAAGGGGTCTCACCATCTTAAATCTTTATGAAAGACAAACCGAGTTTTCTTTCACCATTTAACCTCTCTTGATGGAATTCAGATTAGTATAATCATAGCGGTTTTAAATACATAACCCCAAAATAAATAATGGAAGATCACTTTGACTTTGTCATCCAACGAACCATATCCAATAAGGTTCTTATACTTCCATGCAGACATATCATTTAGAATGATATTCTTAGTGAAGTTAATTTGTGAAACCATTTCACAACTTTAATGATGACTGTCAAATTCTTGGTTTAATTATTCATCATCATGATCTAATCATAATTTTTGAATAGTTTTACCAAGTATAACCAAAATTCTCTTTTAGCATTTCTTCTTAATGCACCATATACATTGACATGTATTAGGTCAGGTAAGATATTAGCCTTTTTACCAATCATAGTAAAAGATGTCTTGATCCAAGTAAATAAGATTTGCATAAATCATGTGATTCCAAATCATATGACTTAAAACTCCGTCCCATGGAATTTTAGATATGCATTTCTCATTTATTTGATCAAAACAATAATGCATAAAGAATTTTAATTATTTATGTTATAGTCTTTATTACTTTGTTCTTCAAGATTTAGGATATAAGATTTATTTATATGATAACACAATGAAGTAAATCATAATAAATAAAGCACTTTTCTTATTCCAAATAAGAAATTAATATCCTTCATTATCTTATAACAAAATAATGTTTTCTACTTCATCAGTAAAGTCACTTTACAAGTGTTCTACGAACAATGTTGCAACCATTGCATCATTACTGTTTGTAGATAAAACTTTACTATAAGTAGTCTTTCATCTTACTAATTATTCTGGTATCCAATACCCAATAATTAAATTTAGAAAGAATAATTTATAACATAAATATTCCGAGTGGTAGTCCCACTACCATTCCTTTTATTGATCACCCAGAATTTTGACTACAATTCTAAATGGTCAATCCAATTGCCATTTTACCAAATTGCATCTATTAGAGTTATTATTATAACCAAAATTATTTCCTTTAGGATTGACAACTCTTGTCTTACTTTTCTTTTGGCATTTGGCCTCTTTCCATCATGAACTATGAGCATTGGAGAACCATTCTCCAATATCTTCATCTTCGCAGTTTTTCAGCATGTTAATGCAATTCGAAGAAATTCTTATTCATTTTAAGCATGTTATATTCCATCACTAAGTGATCATAACACTTAAACAATGAATAAAGAATGAGATCCATGGCTTGCTCCAATCCAATTGGACAACCAAGTTTCTCAAGATGCTCTACGTAGCCTTTATCTTAAGCATGTGAAGTTTCATTTATTGCCCTTCACTCATTTTGCAATGAGTGAATGCAACAATGATTTTATACCTCTCTTGCTTAGATTGCTCTTTGATACATGTAACTCAACTCCACGCCTATCTAATAGGCTTCTACAAGTTCCAAACTTTGTTGGAGTTTTGAGCACATAATCGCGAGCATAAGACAACTCACATTCCTAGAATCATACTCATGATTCTTGTGATTGTCTACTCCGGCATTGGTTCTTTTAGAAATAGGCCCATCAAGAATGTACAACCCATCTTCTTGCCTTAGAATGATTCTTAGGCTCAGGATCCAATCCATGAAGTTTGTACCATTCTTTTGAAGCATATCCTTATCAAGGATTAATCGCAACGATTTTAGTTGTCATCTACAACTTATGCAAAATTTCCAAAATTTTACAAGTACCAATCTCATTAAAGAGGTAAATAATGTATTTTCCAAAAATTCTCCCACTAAATTATATAACCTTCATATACATCCAATGTATAATATAATTTAAATGGGCTAAGATCCAACTTTAATTTAATTCTAAGTCCGCTATGGCGGATTACACAAAATCAAATTAATTAGGTAGACAACCCTGTCAATCATATCCCATATGACTCTTAGATCCTTTCATGAGACTCTTTTAAATTGGGCTAAGATCCAACTTTAATTTAATCTTGAGTCCACGGAGGCGGACCGCTCAAAATCAAATTAATTAGGTAGACAATTTCTTGTCAATCATATCCAATATGATTCTTAGTGATCCAATTTCAAAAGCATGTTTAATCTCATCTTTTGCCTAGGCCCAAAACTGTTTTGACGCCTAATTAAGTCCAACCATTTTAAACGCATAGGAAACTCTTATTCACTCATCTTGCTCATACAAAGATAAAATCAATGCACCTCGCTTTGGCGAGCCCACATGAAAGTACCCGTGTACTTACAAGTGTTTTAATCATGGCGTGGCAAAAAGGACTTAAAACTTTCTTGAAGGTTCATCACCATATAGCATACAACATATTTATGAGCACACAAGATAAACATGTTACGCATCAAGTTTAGCCACTAAATTAATCTCTATTAATTTAAGCACAACATTTATGTGTCATTAGTTTCTCTATAATCATGAGGATGAGACTATTTCAACTTTGGTTATTATCTCCAAATCAAGACAAAAAGAAGTGCGGCCGAACTAAGCCATTAGGCAACCACAATCCCGCACTAATTCAAGAAACCAAGAAAGTAGTCCATGTGGCCGAAACTAAGCAATAGATGGTCTCGATGAACGTAGGCCAATTGCATTCACAATTCCACATGGATCTTCAATCATTGAATCAAGAACTTTGTTTCTCAATTTTAGCAATTATGAACTCTTCATAATTCTAATTTCGTTTTATCTTTGAAACCTTCATTGCGATCAAGTTTGGGAAACACAATCTCGATGAACGTAGATTAGCCATCCAAACCTTGAACTAATCTTAGAATCACAAGACTAAAACAAATAGGAGATTTAAACCCAAGATCCACACCCAAAACCCAAACCCTACCCCCGCGCCAAACCCTAGGTCCGGCTGGGTCAAGGCTTGGGTCCGGTCGGACCCCTTCCGAAAAATCCAAATTTTTAAAGTTCCAAAATTTATCTCAAAATTGTTTTTCCCGATTCAATTAGGATTTGGTGTTCTTGGTGATCCAATCACCATGATCATCAAAACCTTGAATAAACGATTTATTCTTGAATCCCTAGAATATCAAAACTTTGATCCAATAAAAAATTGATAATCCAAACAATTTTAAATCCAACATAATTTTAATTGCGATTGAGCAGTGCGATTAAAGTTTATAAAACAATAAACCACATAAAACGCATAGACCACATAAACATCATAATCCCAATATTCAAATCATGCTAGGCACATAAACAATTTATATACACACAACATGATTATGTATTGAAATAATCAACATGAACGGGGCTCTGATACCACTGTTGGGTTTCGTAGTAACATGCGCAGCGGAATTAAGCATTTAAAATTTATGAAACCCAAAGCCCATAGATCCATTCATATGATTAAGTCAAATACAATATAATGAATACTAGAATACTAACCCTTGATGCCTTTGATTTTGCAACCTTGAATTCGATGGAGGCTTGAAATCTTGATCACGAACAAAGCAAGAATCACGAACTTATGAAGATGATAAGTTTCACCCTCTAGCGGTATCCACACCACGAACGAATATCAAGAACACTTGATCTTGGTTGCTAGACCAAATTATGAAACACGCTTTCACAATTGTAAGAACTATATGGAATTATGAATATTCTTGTTCTTCACTTTTGGATCTTAGAACAAGAAAATAACCTCTCAAAACCTTATGGAGGCACTCATAATCATGTGCTTAATGACTGCTGAAAGGATCCTTAAATAGGTCCTAATCCTTAACCCTTAAGGACTTAGGAAACCTAAATCCCGTCACCAAATTAGGCAACAAGGAATTCTGGCCGACTTGACTGGCAGGGTCGTGCCCTACAATCTGGCACGCTCGTGCCATCTAGTCCGCGCGAATTCCCCAGCCGCCCATTTTTGGCACGGTCGTGCTTGGTAATTTGGCACGGTCGTGCCAATCATGTCGACAGGTTTGCCTTGGTTTGGCACGACCGTGCCATTTTAAGGCGCACGACCGTGCCAGAGCCAAACACTGATATTTTTCCATAATTCCCATTTAGTCCTTTACGATTCGTTCTATTTGTGTGTGACCCTCTAGGATTACACTAAGTTGGCAATGGGTTCAAACATGAACCCATAAGATATGATTAGGTTCTAGCAAACCATCATACCTACCCAAATAGTGTAACTAGATACAAGTTCGCATTCCTTTTAGAACATGTCATAATCCCTTTGTCCACGATGTCATTGAACACAAGTCATGGTCAACAAGTCAACTTGTATTGTTCAATACTTTTCTCGATCCCGAATATGTTGATAATCCAAATGACATTGATCCAATCAATCCATTTGAGTTTGGCCAAACATTTCACTAACATCATTCCTTCGAGGGGCCCAAGCTTGACATCTCTCCGAAGAGGGAAAAATCCATTTGGCTTATTATTCTTCCCTACGTGAATCCAATCATGCCAATCATACCCTTTATAACTACCGTTTGTTTTAATTGCAGGAAACCCGGTCATTTCGCTTCAGAATTCTCAATTCCCAAATTCGAGTACATGAAGAAAAAAAGCAACTTCACTCTGAGATATTCAAAGCAAAAGGGAATGGTTGCTGAAAAGGATTCTGCCACAAATAAATTAGCTACCTGGATAGAGTCAGATTCTGATGAAAGCGACGAGGATTCTGAAGAAGGTCACATTTGTTTGGTCGTTCATTCCGATGATGAGGATGATAATGAAAATCATTTCTCACCAAATGCAAAACCTAAACGGATAAGTTATACGACCGATGAACTTGCTGAAAAAGGATTCCTAACTCCAGTTCAAAAGAATAGTGATCTTCTATTTTCAAGATGTGATGTAAGTGCAGCAAAGAAGGCTCAATACAATCCCAAAGTTAAGGAAGTTCTGCTTACCACTCCTCAAGTCAAGTTTGACATTTCCGCCGATGAACAAGCAAAGATGTTTATGAAAGTTGAACAGGTAATCAGTAAGTTTTTTGGCATGAAGGAAGCTTTAGCACTTTTAACTAAAGAGATTTCCCAGCTTAAGATGGAGAAAACTCTACTAAGATCTTAACTCACCCTCCTTAAGGAGCAGATCAAGAGCATGACTCCTCTTACTGATCGAAACCGTTTCTTGGAAGAACAAAATGCCATATTTAAAGTTAAAAACGATGAATTGGTTGCTGAGATAAACAACCTTAAACGGATCACTAATGAGTGGACTAATTCTCGTGTCACTATGGAACAAATACAAGAATCCCAAAAGCCTAGTGGTGATAAAGAAGGCTTAGGATTCCAAACTAGTGACAACTTTAAATGTGCATCTTATTGTGAAAGAGATGAGAAATTTACCCAACAAACTTTGGAAGGGTCGAAGGCTAAACATCATGTTTCAAAGGGTGTAGGACAAGAACCAAAGAATAAACTAGTGTTCAATTATGTTTACCCTAAGAAACAAACTGGCAAGGCACAAAAGTTGAAAGGTATTGCCATGGATGAACCTACTGCTGCGGCAAGCACCAGCAAGGTAGCTGAGTCTTCTTACCACACTATCTTGCCGCGAGGTCAGGCGAGCGCACCAAGGAAGTTGGCGACCGCAAGACAGCCGGCGACCATGGGTAGTGGCAAGGCGGAAAAGTTCAAGAGGATGAACTTTGTAAGGGAGACCTCATCCATATTGTTGTGCTCAAAACTTCGACGAAGTTTGTTAACCCTCAGTTGGGTGGCTTCCACCATTGTTCTGTGTGTGATGATTATGGTCACAAGGCTGCTGAATGTCTTTTAAGAATCACACCAAATCCCAGAAGGCTTAAACCCCCTACTGTAAGGCAAGTGTGGGTTGTCAAAAGCTGCTAATCTTTAGGACCCAAAATAATAAAGGGGACCTCAATCTTAAATGTTTATTTTGTAGGTTCTTTGTCTCATGACTGGTCATTCCAATGAAGCTACAAGTTTATGGTATCTAGACAGTGGATGCTCAAGGCATATGACTGGAGATATCAATCTATTTGAAAGTGTCCAAAATGAAAAAGGTCCAGCAGTTGCTTTTGGCGACAACAGCAAAGGAAAGACCATTGTTTATGAAGTCATCAGAAAAGGAAAAATAACAATCCAAGATGTTTCTCTAGTTACCGGTCTGAAACACAATCTTCTCTCAATCTCACAATTTTGTGACAAAGGATTGCAATGCCACTTCACTTCAACTCATTGTCTTATCAAGGATGGCAACTCCGACGTCACTTTGCTCAAAGGGATTCGTAAGAAAAATGTTTACATTGTTGATTTAAATTCTTCTTGTATTTCTTCTAATCTCTATTTTGTAGCAAAGAATGTTAGCGAAAATAGTTGGCTTTAGCATAAACGACTAAGTCACTTAAACTTCAAATATCTCTCCAAGATTGATAGATAAATCCAGTTCGTGGTCTACCAAAGGTAGCTGATCACCATGAAGAAAAGTGCTCAGCGTGTCAACTTGGCAAACAACCAAAAGCGTCTTTCTCTAGCAAGACGACTCCGTCAACTTCAAGATGTTTGCAGCTACTACATATGGATTTATTTGGACCTGTCACTACCGCAAGTATTGGAGGCAATAGATATATATTAGTTATGGTAGATGATTATTCAAGATATATGTGGGTCGAAATGATGATCTCCAAAGACGATTGTTATGATATTTTGACCGCGCTCTTTAGACAGCTCCAAACCCAAAAAGAAGACGACATCATCAGTGTTCGATCCAACAACGAAACAGAATTCAAGAACAACAGCTTCGGTCAATACTGTGACGACCATGGTATTGACCATAACTTTTCAGCTGCTAGAGTTCCACAACAGAATGGTGTTGTGGAAAGGAAGAACAGAAAATTGATAGAGGCAGGAAAAACGATGATTGCTGAAGCTAAGCTACCTCAATATTTTTTAGCTGAAGCCATCAACACAGCTTGCTTCACTCAAAATAAATCTCTTCTCAACAAGACCTACAACAAAACCCCTTATGAACTTTGGAGAGTAAGAACCCCCAACATTGCCTACTTCAAGATTTTCGGTTGCAAATGTTACATTCTCTACAACGGTAAAGAACATCGAGGTAAATTTGCTCCTAAGGCCGACGAAGGTATATTTGTTGGGTATGCTAAACACTCAAAAGATTTTTGTGTATTTAATAAAACCGCTCTTAAGATAGTTGAATATGTTCATGTAACTTTTGATGAGCATTCTCTCCTTGAGCCACATATGGCTCCAAATGTTGCTGATGATTTTGTTGAGCTTAATGAGACAGGTACAAGTCGACCAAAAAATCAGTCAACTCAAAGAAATCCATCTACCTCAACTGCACCTCCATCTATCTCACATAAAGCACCAGAAGCTACCACATCTGCTGCTACCTCAAATGGAGTTGAAGTTGAAATACCCATAAATGTGGAAGAACCAATCCCTCAACTTATCTATGATTGGGAAGGCACAAATGATGTACCGATAGAAGACTTAAAACAACCATCAACTCAACCAGACTTACCTCATGAAGTACGCGAGGTCAGAGATCACCCAATTCAGAATATCATTGGTGACCTACATTCTGGTGTTAGAACAAGAAGATCAAATTATAATGCACTTACCACATTCATATCTCAAGTTGAACCCAAGAAAGTTGATGAAGCACTCCAAGACTCAAGTTGGGTTGTTGCTATGCAAGAAGAGCTCAACCAATTTGAAAGATGTAAAGTTTGGAACTTAGTTCCAAGACTAAAGGATCAAGGAGTGATTGGTAAAAAGTGGGTGTTTAGAAATAAGATGGATGAGAATGGAAATATCACAAGAAACAAAGCTCGGTTAGTTGCACAAGGATATAGACAAGAAGAAGGCATTGATTACGATGAAACTTTTGTCCACGTTGCACGACTTGAAGCTATAAGGATATTTTTAGCATATGACTCTTTCAAAATATTCAAGCTTTATCAAATGGATGTGAAGAGTGAATTTCTCAACGGCGAACTTCAAGAAACTGTCTATGTCGCTCAACCGCCCGAATTTGAAGATCTTAAATTTTAACATCATGTCTACAAACTTCAAAAGGCTTTGTATGGACTCAAACAAGCTCCACGGGCGTGGTATGATACTCTATCTAAATTTCTCCTAGAGAAAGGTTTTAAGCATGGTAATATTTACACAACTTTATTCATTGCTAAATATCATGATCATACTTTACATGTTCAAATATATGTCGATGATATTATTTTTGGTTCCACTAATGAATTGTTGTGTAAGCGATTTAAGAAGCTAATGAAAAGCAAATTTTAGATGAGCATGATGGGAGAATTAACATTCTTCCTTGGGCTACAAATTAAACAATGTGCTGAAGGCATCTTCCTTAACCAAGCAATGTACACAAAAGATCTCATCAAGAAATTTGGGCTTGACAATGCAAAAGCATATGACACTCCTATGGCTGCTGGTAACAAGTTAGATAAAGACTTAAAAGGTAAAAAAGTTGATCAAACCTTGTATCGAGGTATGATTGGCTCTCTTCTATATTTAACTGCTAGTAGGCCAGATATCATGTTTAGTGTTTACGTTTGTGCTCGCTATCAAGCGGATCCTCGAGAAGCACAACTTATTACTGTAAAACGTATTATTCGATATTTATCTGGGACTATTAACCTTGGACTTTGATATTCCAAATATTCAAATTTTGATCTTATAGGTTACTCAGATGCAGATTATGCAGCATGTACCATTGACAGGAAAAGCACAAGTGGAACTTGTCATTTCCTTGGAAATCGACTCGTTTCATGGGCAAGCAAGAAATAAGCCTTAGTCTCCGTATCTACCACGGAAGCTGAATATATAGCTGCTGGAAGCTGCTGCTACCAAGTGCTTTGGATGAAACAACAATTGGTCGACTACGGAATCAACGAAGGAAATTGTCCAATCAATTTTGACAACACATCTACCATTGTTGTGTCCAACAACCCTGTCATGCATTCAAAGACACACATTGATATCTAATACCATTTTCTCAATGATCACGTGGACAAAGGTAACATTCATCTAGAGCTTGTGCGTACTGACAATCAAATTGCAGACATTCTCACCAAGGCTTTGGATTCCAAGAGATTTAGGTTTCTCAGAGGAGAAATGGGTATGCTAGAAATTTAATATCTAGTCCTTATGATTTATGTACTAATGTTTTGGTTTCTCCAAGTCTCTCTAATAAGTAGGTGCAAAGTCGAAGTTTTGCTTACCTCAATATCAGGTAACCGCATTGTGTCGACCGCACAATACAGTGCTGCCATTCATGCCCTACCGCATGAACACGCAACCGCAAGGGAAAATGACGATATATGTTTACTACTTTGAAGAAGCATTATCGTAACCTGACTCAACTCCTCTCAACCGAATCTCCAACGGTCGATGATACTACGATAGAGACTCAAAATCATGTTTCCACCTTGAATGCAAGTGTCATTTCTCTGAAAGACGAGTTGTTTGAGCTTATATCCAATCAAGATTCACTCCAACATCAAGTTTCCACTCTACCTTCCCAAATGATTGATACCATTAAGGGGGAGAGTGTGCATATAACAAAGGAAAGTCAAAGAAGTATATTTGTTTGAAACAATTTACTACATGTTTGTTTGAACTAGTTTATTAGTTTGTACTCCTATCCTTAACTGCCTTAATGATTTTGAGTACAAGTCATGTTTGTGTTGTTTGGTGCTTTTCATAACTCCCATATATATTCCTTTTTGATATGCATCAAATATTTCTATCTTCTAGGATTAGTCTTTTTATTTTCTTTTTAGGATGATAGAAATCTATAACATTGACTTACTGTGTGTGCATTGACTTGGGGCATGAACTTAATAAAATTAATTTCTTGAAACATGTTATTACCAAGTACAATGAATTAGTCTTTTTTATAGTAGGTAATGGTCTCAATCAAATAGGGGGAGATTGTTGGGTATGCATATTATAAACCACTCCTATTATCTAGATTTGATTGATCCCATAACCTTATTTTACTTTTTATAGACTTTAGGTTTTATTGTAAGTAGTTTTACTACTTCATTAGTTAAGTCCATTTTTAGTTTAGTTAGGCTTAGAAGATCAGCCCCTCAAATTCTGAAGAAATGCTGCTGCTGCTGCTGATGTTGTGAAAATAGCCAAGTCTGCCTACCTATCTATTATTAAGCGACTGTCCATTGAAAGACCGCTCATTGAGCGACCGCATGGAGCAGGGCAACCGCATGCTCTATGATGGTTGCAAAAGTTTAGGAGACCTTTTAATTCTTGCTGCTGCAAGAATGTATCGACCGCAAGTCCAAGCGACTGTAAGAATGGATACCTGCAAGTGTAAGTGTGTGTGTGTGTGTATGTTTTCTTGAAAAAACGGGAGAAACTGACTTTTAACGAAATCAGTTAAGTATTTAACAGAGAGGGTTTACTTTGCAAATTATATAACAGAAAGTGGCAAAACTGGAAAAGATGCTCCCCTGGACAAACCAGCCGTACGGCTCTATGGGGCTGTCCGGGAGGTTTTGACAGATTCTCATGAATCAGTCCAGTCTCAGGCAGAAACAAGGGATTCTGCTAAAACTGGATTGATTTGGGTCTGTTCAGCCTATTCGTTAGTTACAAAACATGAATAAGATCATCCCTATGCCATTGATCACTAGCTAAATACCAAAACAAAGATTCTTGGGTGTGATCAAGGCAATCGTTGGGGAAATATGAAGAAAGTTGACAAATTATGGCTTTTGAGCCAAGATCATCATTTGGATGGTTAAAGATTGGAACTTTAACATCCAAATGAATGATTCATTCAAGGAAAGCCTTGGGAAACAAGAAATCAACCTTTAGATGGATAAAGATTGAATATTTACCATCAAAAGGCACATTATTATGAGTTGGTCAAGACCTTGGATGGTAAAGTTTGAGACTTTACCATCCAAAGTTAATCAAACTCAAATAAACCAACATAAATGTAAAGACTTGGAAGTGAATTGCATTAATTTAAAGACAACAAAAGTAAAGACTTGAATGTAAAGTGCATTAATGTAAATGACAATAAAATACAGGTGCATTTAAACATAACAAGCCTTGATCATCATGCTTTGTAACCCACAAATCACACACTAGGCATGAAGGGCACCATTGATCACTCCAATGCTTGGTTCCATTTCAAAATATTATTTATAATGGCATAAAATAAGTAAATAGACAAAAAAAAAAAAAAGATGAAGAGAAGATGGGGGAGAAGGAGGCCTCACCAATATTGATTCTAGCCTATCTTCCTCTCTCTTTTCTCTCATGTGTATTGATCACTCTATTCGGTTATAATTTCTGCAGAGCTTTTGCTCTCTAAACAATTTTCTCCCCCATTGAAATGATCAGCAAGGGCCTGCATTTATAGGGACTGAGGGCACCCAAACCATCCGTATAGATTGGCCCCTCTAGTACCCAAACTATCCGTACGGCTCAGCCTGGCGAGCTTCTGGATTTTTCCAATTTTAATTCCAGAGTAGTCCTAAAATTTTAGGTTTATCTTAGTGAGGTCCCAGCCTATCAGTTTATCCCTGAATGGTGCTAAGAGTTCCTATAAGTTGGTCAATTTCAGATTGGGGTACTTACAGAGCCCCTCAGCAACGTCGCTTTCGAAAAGCGGGTTGTCGATAAAAATAAGCATCCCAATCCGATGAGAGGACGACTTGACCGATTTGGTTATATGGCTGGACCTAGAGGTATAGAATTCCTACGTATCCCGTTTACGGGGAATCAAGCCTAACGTAGTTCGGGAGGGGTGAAAAACTTTAAGGCTACTAAGAACTAGGTGGATATCTGTCATTCTCTCCCAGGGGAACGGGCATGACTCTTGGCGAGTCAGAGGCGAGATATGGTCAACTTGGATCTATGGAGAGGGTTGACTAAAATGGAATGGGCATGACTCCCGGGGGTCAGAGGCGGGGTATGGTCAACTTCGCTCTATGGAGAGGGTTGACTAAAAAGGCACGGGCATGACTCTCAGGGGTCAGAGGCGGGGTATAGTCAACTTGGCTCTATGGAGAGGGTTGACTAAATAGGCACGGGCATGACTTTCGTGGGTCAGAGGCGAGATATAGTCAACTTAGATCTATGGAGAGGGTTGACTAAAAAGGCACGGGCATGACTCTCAGGGGTCAGAGGCGAGATATGGTCAACTTGGATCTATGGAGAGGATTGACTAAAAAGGCACGGGCATGACTCTCGGGGGTCAGAGGCGAGATATGGTCAACTTGGCTTTATAGAGAGGGTTGACTAAAAAGGCACGGGCATGACTTTCGGGGGTCAGAGGCGAGATATGGTCAACTTGGCTCTATGGAGAGGGTTGACTAAAAAGGCATGGGCATGACTCTCGGGGGTCAGAGGCGGGACTTGGTCAACTTGGATCTATGGAGATGGTTGACTAAAAGGCACGTGCATGACTTTCGGGGGGTCAGAGGTGATATATGGTCAACTTGGCTCTATGGAGAGGGTTGACCTAAGGGATGGTCTTACGTCATTTTGGACTGCCAGGATTTGGGTTCCCTTATCCTAAAATGACCACTCTGGGGGACTAAGATTTTCTCAACCTGAAACGACCACTCTAGGGGACAAAGCTTCACTAGGCTTAAGTCAGGGACTGCCTAAGTGTATTTTCGCTAAGGAAATTTTTCACAAAATGTTACTGGGCTTATGTCAGGGACTGCCTCGCTAAGGCAAAATCTTTCACAATGTGTTACTGGGCTTATGTCGAGGACTGCCTAAAATGTTCTAGGTAAACCAAACAATGGGCTTACGTCGCGTGGGGACCGCCTTCTTATCTTTTCACACTTTTTAATTTTCACATGGCTTACGTCACGTGGGGACCGCCTTGTGTCTTTGCGAGGTTAATAGGAGCATTTTCAGACATTTCCCAAAGGGAGGGGCCTAAGTTCTACTTTGGAAACCTAGGGGAGGCTTTGTTCAAGGTGTTAGGGGACAGAGTGTAAATTTTTGGGCTGAGATTTTCCTCGCCCAAACCATCCGCATGGATTGAGGAGTCATCCCTTCTTTTACAATACGGATGGTCTGCTCATTTTTCTAAAACTCGATCGAGAAACAGAGAAGGCAGAGACGAAATTGATAGGGAAAATTCCATCAATTTTTGAATTTTGTTCCTTAAATTGTTCAAGGATCACACTATGGAGGGACAGGCACGCGCCGGTTACCCTAGAGGAACGGAGAGGAGGCTTGACATGGCCCGAAACTTCCGAGGCTACACCGTCGATCTCATGGATGCGGGAGTAGGTTTCTACAAGTCTCCTACCGTGCATTTGTGCCAAGGTGATGGGGTAAGTACTCCTAAGCCATTCCTTTCTTGTTTAATGCATTTCTTAAACCTAAGGTTTATGTTCATGCAAATTGGGGCTTTTTGGGCTTTTGGTACAATCTTGCGAATTTGACCTTTTTTCATGAAATTGGGATCGCAAAGGTCGTGGGCATGTGTTTGCTCCCTCGTTCGGGCATACCTAGCTACGCTTTTGACAATTAAAGTGTGATCCCATACTTTCGTACATAAAATGCTTGTACCTTAGGTTGGTCTAACCATTTTGACATGTTTACGTGCATGCTAGCATTGCCTAGGATTTTGTTACATGTTATGAATGGGATGGATTTGTTCATGATGGCCTTCTTTTAAATGACTATGCAATTTAAAGAGAGGGGACAATTTTCTTTCTTAAAACGGCCCTCAAATGTCTATGCAATTTGAAAGGGGACGAAAACACCTTTTTTCAAATAAACGACCCCCAAATGTCTATGTAATTTGAAAGGGGACGGAAAACACATTTTCAAAGATGACCCTCAAATGTCTATGCAATTTGAAAGGGGGGTAAAACACATTTTCAGAGGTGACCCTCAAATGTCTATGCATTTTAAAAGGGGGGTTAAAACACATTTTCAATGCATGTTTGCTCCTTATTTTCATTTAATCATTCGCGTTCAACATGTGCATTAGTATTTTAAACTGAGTTGTTCATACCTTTGCTGTGTTTACCTGCAGGGCGGCGATCCCAAATCCTGAGGATCTCTGAACGTTTTCTTTTCTTTGTGGGAGGCCATGCCCGAGTCTATTGATGGCGCGCCTGGTCCAAGGGAGTGGGTGGAGAGCACCGGCTTGGTGCCCTTTATCGAGGACGTGGGCAAGTTGGCAAATACCAATAAGAGCATGGGGCTTCTCAATGCCCTTGGTGAGTACTGATGGGATTCGACCCATACTTTTCACTTGAGTTAGGGGGAAGTGACTGTGACTCTTGCTGACTTCTCGGCGATCACCGGGCTTTCCTTTGACGGGCATCCGGTTGTATGGAGGGACAGGATCCTGGTTGGAGAGGTCGAAGCGCTTATTGGCTTCGTGGGCCCCACCAAGGATTTGGGCATCCTTGCGCAGAATGTCGAGAGGGCTATCCGGGCCAACTTTCCAGAATATGCGGCGGGTAGGGTTACAGAGGAGCAACTTGGGCACTCCTACGTGTTGCTCCTTCTTGGCAACACTATTTTTGCCAATGCTGACACGACATGCATGTTTCCTCTCCTAGGCTCTTTGACCACACCGGAAACCATCAGGGGCATCGCTTGGGGAGAGGCAGGCCTCACCGAGCTATACATGGAGCTTGACAAGTATATTCAGAAAGCGAGCAAGTCTTTGGCTTGCTTTCAGTTTGTCCTAGAGGTATTTTCCTTTCCCTCTCTCATCCTTTTCTACCTTTGCTCTACTCTTTGCATTTGGCCTTTACCTCGTTTTTGGTGCTGATGGCTTCTATGCCTTTTCCTTTTCAGGCTTGGTACTACGAGGTATTCGGCAACTACCCGTGGAGGCCGACTCTTGACCGAGACCTCACTTTTCTGGCCATGACTTGTTGGGCTAGAGAAGCTCGAGAGAAGAGGGGGTCCAAGGGACGGGTCGCAGTCTGTTATGCCGATGTCAAGGCGGTGCTGAGGGGAGCTATGCCGGCTGAGCTCAATCTCTTTACTTGGTTGAGGTATGAGATACCGGAGATAGATGTTGATTTAAGCGAGGCTTTGTGGGTTACTAGGCAGAGGAGGCTGCTGGTAGGGTTCGGGCGAGGCCTTTTACTTGGGAGAGAGGGTGCTATGGCAGCACAGGTTGGAATTGGTGCAAAGGGCACCGATGGATCCTCCTGCGGGCATGTACCTTTCCGACTATCGGGGAGATCCTCTTTTCATGGGGGCAGATACGGGTGGCCTAATCACTGATGAACCGTATGGATGGTTTGTGGCTACTCGGCTCAGGTCCCCATAGGTGATAGCTTCGGGGGTGGCCCTTCTGGTTTGGACAGACTATTCTTACGTCTATGTAGATGGCAGATTTCATAGGGTTGATTTTTCTACTCCCGGTGAGGGGGTCCCGGCTGAGGAGATCCCGTTGAGGCGGTATGTTTCTCCCTTGCTTTGCACACATACACCTTTCATCCCTGTTTCTTTTAATGAGCCGTTTTTGTTTCCATATGCAGGTCGTAGGGCGAGCATTGTTGAGGATGCCAGGATTCTTGGGGCGGGCCAAGAAATGACTTAAAAGGTTCATCGGCCGTTCTTCCAAGGGGCCTCGGGCTGAGTATATCTTTGTGCCGGGCTGGGCCTCGGTGAGGAGAGGCCTCGCAAGAGGGCCTCAAGCATAGAACTGCCTCCTTCCTATGTTCGCAGCCAATCCCTGGGTGCTGCCGACTTGGCCTCTTTTCAGGATTCCCTTCGAGGAACGAGCATTCATGAGATCGCTCCAGACCCTTTTGGTCATCTAGACTTGGAGCGCATCGAGCCTCCGCCTATTAGCCGTCCGGGTCTCTTTTCTCAGATTCCGCCCTCTTTCTTCCCTGACCAATCTTCCTCGGGTGGCGACATGGGCTTAGCGGAGTCTCTGTTTTTCTTTTACCCTAACATGTATCGGTCTCAACCCTTGGGGATATCTGGCTCTCCTCCTGTTGACCCATACCCAGATTCTGACTAGGGTGTACCTGTTCGAACAATTTACTTTTGTTTTGTTTTATTTTTCAAAAACAATGCGTATGAAAACATGTTGTTCTGTTAATGCTCAAAAAACTTTGGTCTTTGCGAATTCATTTTTTATGCATAACTTGGGCCTTAAGAGGGCTTTGTGAATTTTTGTGAATTGTCGGGGTATCCCCGAAACGTATTTTAGACTCAACCACGCACAACTAGGAAGGGTTTCTGATAGAAAAGTGAGTTTCACTTGTGGGCAATCTGCTGATACTTGCTGTTGATATGAATTTTTTTCTCTTTTTTTTAATTTTTTTTAACAAGGGACAAACCATCCGTACGGTTGATACAGAGGGTTGACTTTTTGACCAAAATCTTGAGGACCTCTGGGGAATTTCCAAAAGCTGGGAACCTTTATTGGGAGATTATGACTCTGGGCTTTGACCTAGACTGAATTTGCTAAAGCATGATCTTTCCGCTAATTCTTTCAATGTGCTGTCATGGCTTGCTAGCCCCGGTTCACTCGGGAATCACTTCTAGGTTCCGACCCCTTTTTGGGATGACCTTTCCTTTTATCACTTCGGACGTGTCGCTATGACTTAGTAGCCCCAGTCCTCTTTTAACATGAGAACTGCTCCATCCACACACCTTGGCTTTTCTTACTTGCCATCAGGGACCGACTCTTTTGCACATTCCATCCTTACGGGCGTCCATCTCTGCATCTTTTGAGCTTTCCTTTCTAGGAGTGGTCTAGTTGACTCAAGACACGGACGTGAGCAAGTCGTGTTCACAGACATAGGCGCTTGTGGGAGTGAGTCCCTTTTCTGAGGAAGGAAGCCTATGGACAGAAATTCAGTGTTTGACTCTCTCCTAAGATGTGGAAAAGAAGACTTGTCGAGACATTTAAAATTTGCCTTATTTAAGATTATCAAAATGATTGCTTGAATTGACCATGTCTGTCATTAAGTTAGGATTATAGCAAGCGATTATCCTTAACATGTATAAATGCTGTGATTAATTAAAATTAAGATTCAATCAATGGCAAGATCGGGAGGAAAAGGTGTTTATGGGGGAATTGGTCCTAGAAGTGACCAAAGGGGGAAGAGAACTCGGTTATTTTTGGAGAGAACTAGGATTTGATGATTTTGTTCCATGTTATGACCGGACTCGAAGGTTGCCTACGTTCCCCTCAGTTTGAGGAGCTCAGGTCACTGTAGTTTGGCCTTGTACATCCTTTTGTTGGGGTTGGCATATTTTGGAAGAATATCGCCACCCCTTGGAAGGATGTTGTTGCTTCGCTGATGTAGATCACTTTGCTTTGCGGTGAACCTAATACTTTCCCTCTACGAACTCCAAAGGTGCATTTTGCTGGGTTCAAACGCATGGCGTGCTCTCTCAACCTGCTGAAGAATTTTCTGAGATCCATTAAATGTTGGTCCCCAGACCCCTTTGAATGTATAATCATGTCATCCACGTACACCTCAATCTCCTTGTGGATCATATCGTGGAATAAAGTCGTAACTGCCCGTTGGTAGGTAGCCCCAGCGTTCCTTAGCCCAAATGGCATGACAGTATAGCAAAAAGTCCCCCATGGGGTGGTGGAAGCTGTTTTCTCTTGGTCCTCCTCTGCCATCTTGATTTGGTTATAGCCAGCAAACCCATCCACAAACGACTTGACCTCATAATGGGCGGTCGCATCCACCAACATGTCGATATTTGGCAAGGGGAAGTCGTCCTTCGGCGTAGCTTTGTTGAGATCCCGAAAATCCACACATACTCTGACTTTACCGTTGGATTTCTTGACAGTCACTAGATTTGATAACCAAGTTGGATACTCGATCACCCTGATGAAACCCACATGGAGTAGCTTCACAATTTCTTCCTTCACTTGCAAAGACCATTCCGGCTTAATACGGCGCAGCTTCTGTTTGACTGGCTTAGCGTCTGGTGCTGTCGGGATTCTGTGCTCTACGATTGAGTTGTCGAGCCCCGGCATGTCTTTATAAGACCATGCGAACACATCCACATATTCTCTGAGTAGCTCAATCAGTGCTTCCCTTTCGGCTCCGCTGAAGAAGCTTCCAATCTGCGTTTCCTTAGGCTCGGCTTCGGTCCCCAAATTCACGCATGTTAACACCTCATCGGCAGCTTGGGCTCGAGATTCTTTTTGATTAATAACCTGTTCTGAGATTTCTTTAATGTATTCGTCATTTAATGTGTCTTTGTCTGCCTCTTCTAATGAATCATTATTAACTAAGTGTATATCATTAGTTTGATTATTAGCCAATTTATCAGTTAAAAGAGTGACTATGGAGGGATACTCGGAAAGGTCGAGGGTTTCATTCATGGAAAAAGGAAAAATAGCGTTTGCGACAATCATAGTCTTCGGACGTAAGGTCGTCAGACTTAGAGGAAGACTCAAATTCAAAATGTAAAACACTAGACTCTGGGGACAGGGATTTTGGGTGAGTGACAGGAGATGCTGCAGGAGTGGCGACAGGAGAAGGAGTAAGCCCCAGTGTTCCCACCATAATTCCGGAGTAGCTATGGGTCCCCCAATGATGCACCAATTCTTGAGCTTGTCCCCCATGGGTACCACCAATGTCCTTGGGTCCACCTTATCTTCAGAATCGTCTCCGATGACGGCAACCATGTCTTCGTGCAGCCCCAGATTACCAGATGTTGAAGCAGATATTGGCCGTCCCACGTCTCAGTCAAACTTGGAGTTGCGGCTTCTATTGCTGGCTTGCCAAGGGTTGCGGCTTCAAGTTGATCTGCCAAGTCATCTGCCACCTTGGTGGAGTACTCATGCCTGATGGTTCTAACTCTGCCCGTGGCTTTGTCATATTCCATGTAAGTCAGCTTCATGTTGGACCGATCGAATTCCACATCTCTGAAAATCTCGAACCCTTTCTGCAACTTCCC
>JAOWBW010001659.1:51045-231084 GCA_026119855.1 Campanula takesimana
AAAAAAGGGTGCGTCTTAAAGGAGGTAGGATATCCGCTCTACACCCTTATCGAACTGGGTTCTTCCCCAACAGAAAGGGTCGACTTTGTGGTTTTCCCAGAAATACCGAGGCGTCAAACAAGATACACTTAGAAGAAGGGCACCCCTCATCGTCAAACTCAGCACGCGACGACCTATTTGGATTGATTAGAATCATAATTAATTATAAGGCGTCTGTAAGATCATAACACTTTCATAAGTTTTCTCCTCCCCGACACTTTGTTATAAACCCGCACGCTCGGTCTCCACAAAATTGTAAAAAGATCCTCGATCCATCTGAGACCCATCTCCGTGATTCTTGAGTTGACTCGGTCCTTCACCCTATTTCCTACACAATAGGATACCCTTAGGTCCCAACCTACCTGGTTCAAAACCTTAGGTCCCAAGCTCACCCGGTCAATCTGCCTAAGTTACACCATAAACTCTCTAAGTCCCGAGCCTACCCGATCAGTCTTACCTAGGTCCCAAACCTAACCAGTGAGTCTTACCTACGTTACATCATAACCTCTTAGCTCGACCTTCCGCAAGTTCGTAGCACGGCCCCTTCGGCCTCAAACCGGTTCTACCCAAAACTTCAACCTTAAACCAGTTAACCAAAGCCAAATCCTTAGGTGACCCATTAGGTCCCGAACCCTACGGTCCCGAGCCTACCCGATCTCCTAGATCTCAAAACCTACCAACACATACTCATCCTTACCTTGTCTAAGCAATAGCTCTCTTATCCTCCTCGTTCCAACCTTTTAGGTCTACTCAGTCTAACCTGTTGACGATCCTTAGATCCCAAGACCATTCGAGTCTACCAAAACTTATCCTTGAAGTCCATGATATGTCCTGGTCCATACCTTAGGCCTCACCCCTAAACCTTTAGGTTACAAGACTTTCTACCCTTAGGTCTCTTACCTTACATCTCCACCCTTGGAACTCTTTAATTCCCAAGCCTACTTGGTCCCAATTAAAAGCGACGCATCTACGTCTCCCGACTCCTGTCATATCCAAGCCATGGCCCTCCCACTCTTAAACCTACCAAGTACCAACCTAGTGTCACTCCTTAGCTTCAAAAGACTTCCTAGTCTGACCTTCAACCCCTTAGGTCTCTAACCTACTTAATCCGAGCCGAGTCCAAACCTCGCCACCTACGAGGTCCACCCTTGAACTCCATGGATCTCAAACCTTTCTTCCCCACGAGTCCAAACCTCAAACATGCTCGAATGCATAGGATCTTCCGCATACCGTGACATGCCATAAAGATATCAAAACCCGTCCGGTCAAAACTCGTGCGGGTCCCATCCCTAGCCTACCGTCACAATCGCCGAACGAGTTTGGGTCACTCGCAATTACCTCTAAGACAAACTTCGGTCCTAAGCATACCCAATCCAACTTAGGAACCTATTGTACTCGAGCGAAGTCTTGGACACTCAATCCCTTTACCTAAAGCGCCAACGTGGTCACATATCCAGACCATCTCCCGCACATGGTTCGCACCTAGCACACCTTTAGACCCAACCCGCCATGTCCGCCTTACACCCTTAACTGGTCCCAATCCGTTGCTCCTTGGCCGACCTCAAGCCTGCTTGATCCTAACCCATAACGCGGTTTATCTAGGACAAAAGACTTACCCGCTTGAAAGCCTATGTGTCCCAACGCTACCCTGCCTAGCCTTCGATCTCCTAGATCTCACGCCTACCATTCCATTAGGCCCCGGTCTCCTCAACACATGTCTGAGTCTTACCCTAGCTAAACCCTAGAACTTTAGCCTAGGCCTAATCTATCGAGCCTATCCAGCCACGAGGTATCAAGCTCATTTGCCCCAAACCGCAACACTCTTAGACCTCAAACTTGCTCGGTCTAAACCAAGACAAACCTTCAAATGCTTTTGGTCTCCAAACCCTAGCCTTAAAACTAGGTAAACACATTCTCTAAACCCTAGCCTCGAGCCTAGGTAGTCATATCATTCTCTCTGAACCCTAGCCTCAAGCCTAGGTAATTACATCCTTTCAAACCCTAGCCTAAAGCCTAGGAAGTTACATCCTTCTTAAACCCTAGCCTTGATCCTAGGTAGTTACACCTTCCTAAACCCTAGCCTCAAGCCTAGATAGTCACCTTCTATTCAAATCCTAGCCT
Organism: Campanula takesimana; assembly: GCA_026119855.1. Lineage (NCBI taxonomy): Eukaryota > Viridiplantae > Streptophyta > Magnoliopsida > Asterales > Campanulaceae > Campanula > Campanula takesimana. The sequence continues at coordinate 53,206 of JAOWBW010001659.1, forward strand.
AGGTAATCGTATTCCCTCTAAACCCTAGTCCCAAACCTAGTAATGCCCTTCTCTCTAAACCCTAGCCTCAAGCCTAGGTAGTTACCTTCTATTCATAACCCTAACCCCAAGCCTAAGTAATTACCTCCTTCCAAACCCTAGCCTAAAGCCTAGGAAGTTACATCATTCTTAAACCCTAGCCTCGATCATAGGTAGCAACATCCTCTTTAACCCTAGCCCAAGTTCTAGGGAATTTCCAAAGCCCCGCATGCAACATCATTTCCAACTTCCCGAAACCCTAGTCTCGAAACCTAGGAAATTTACAATCTCAATTCTCCGTTTTGTGAACCTAGTCCAAAACCTAGGATATAATGCCCGGTCCAAAACTCAATCAACCCTAGCCTCAAGCCTAGGAAAGCCGCATTCGTTCTAAACCCTAGCCGCGAGCCTAGGTAGTCGCATTCGCTCTAAACCCTAGCCTCGAGCCTAGGTAGTCGCAGTCGCTCTCCAAAACCCTAGCCTCAAGCTTAGTAGTCGCACTCTTTCTAAACCCTAGCCTCAAGCCTAGGTAGTCGCACTCGCTCTAAAACCCTAGCCTCAAGGCTAGGTAGAAATTATCCTCTTTAAACTCTATCATCAAGCCTAGGATTCAACATTCCCTTCAAACCCCAGTCCTATACTTAGGAAACTCCCTCACCTTAGTCTCAAAACGTAGGAGTTTACAGTCCTTAGCCTTAAAACCTAGCCTAAAGCCTAGGTTACCATGAACCTTTCCAAGCCATATCACCAATCCCGGAAAATGGTGAACCCTAACATCAAGCTTAGGTGGACCTTCCACAAAAGCAATCCCTCTTCCCCAACGGTCCATGGTCTCAAGCCTAGGAAGTCACAACCCTTTCAACTCCCAACCTTGGGTCTAAAGCAATGCCTTTGCAATCTCTAAACCTACCACAACTCCAAGCCCTAGCCTCGAAGCCTAGGATATTTCTAAACCCTAGTCCCAAACCTAGGAGAGTCATGGTCCTTAAACACCAGTCTTATGCCTAGGATACAATAGCCTTTCCATATTCTCTCCGAACCCTAGCCTCGAGCCTAGGCAGTCGCATTCTCTCCAAACCCTAGCCCGTAAGCCTAGAAAACCCACATTGTATCCAAGACACAACCTCAAGTCTAAACAACCATAACATCTTTTGCATCCTTATCTCAAGGATAAGAGGCTACCCATCCCCTTTCCTTAGAAGCCTTAGGTCCTACCCTAAGCAACCAAACAAAATGTCCCTTACCTAATACCTTCATCTTAATGGTTCGTAGCCTCATATTAGGTATTCCTCCTAATTTAGGGTAAGCGGATCCCGAAACATTACGCTTTCCGTGGTCGTCCTTTGCTCACCAAAGAGTCCTTTACCTTAGCAACTCCCCGAGAGTCCATCTCCTTTGTGACTCCCCGAGAGTCCCTCACCTTTGTGACTCCCCAAGAGTCTATCACCTTTGTGATTCCATGAGAGTTCATCCTTTTTGCAACTTCATAACAATCCGTCATCTTCGCGACTCATGATAAGTTCGCCAGCTTTATGACTCTGCAAGGGTCTATTGTCCTTTAGAACATCATTTGGTTTTAAAAAAAAAAAAAAAAAAAAAGCCTAAAAAATCTCTAAATTATCCTTTGTTTTAAAAACTATCGTGGTGACCGGGAGTTATCCCTACTGCACGAATGTTTCATCTCTTTAAAAACTATCGTGGTGACCGGGAGTTATCCCTACTGCACGAATGTTTCATCTCTTTAAAAACTATCGTGGTGACCGGGAGTTATCCCTACTGCACGAATGTTTCATCTCTTTAAAAACTATCGTGGTGACCGGGAGTTATCCCTACTGCACGAATGTTTCATCTCTTTAAAAACTATCGTGGTGACCGGGAGTTATCCCTACTGCACGAATGTTTCACCTCTCTTAAAAAACTATCGTGGTGACCGGGAGTTATCCCTACTGCACGAATGTTTCATCTCTTTAAAAAACTATCGTGGTGACCGGGAGTTATCCCTACTGCACGAATTTCATCTCTTTAAAAACTATCGTGGTGACCGGGAGTTATCCCTACTGCACGAATGTTCATCTCTTTAAAAAACTATCGTGGTGACCGGGAGTTATCCCTACTGCACGAATGTTTCATCTCTTTAAAAACTATCGTGGTGACCGGGAGTTATCCCAACTGCACACGAATGTTTCATCTCTTTAAAAACTATCGTGGTGACCGGGAGTTATCCCTACTACACGAATGTTTCATCTCTTTAAAAACTATCGTGGTGACCGGGAGTTATCCCTACTGCACGAATGTTTCATCTCTTTAAAAACTATCGTGGTGACCGGGAGTTATCCCTACTGCACGAATGTTTCATCTCTTTAAAAACTATCGTGGTGACCGGAGTTTTATCCCTACTGCACGAATGTTTCATCTCTTTAAAAACTATCGTGGTGACCGGGAGTTATCCCTACTGCACGAATGTTTCATCTCTTTAAAAACTATCGTGGTGACCGGGAGTTATCCCTACTGCACGAATGTTTCATCTCTTTAAAAACTATCGTGGTGACCGGGAGTTATCCCTACTGCACGAATGTTTCATCTCTTTAAAAACTATCGTGGTGACCGGGAGTTATCCCTACTGCACGAATGTTTCATCTCTTTAAAAACTATCGTGGTGACCGGGAGTTATCCCTACTGCACGAATGTTTCATCTCTTTAAAAACTATCGTGGTGACCGGGAGTTATCCCTACTGCACGACTGTTTCGTCTCTTTAAAAACTATCGTGGTGACCGGGAGTTATCCCTACTGCACGTACATTTGTTATTGCTTCGTTATATTATCGCGATGACCGAGAGTTGTCTCTACTTCGCGTACGTTCTGTTGCAATTTGCAGAGGCCCGTCTACTTCTATATTGCGTAATATCCACCACTTGTTATTTTATGAATTGTGATTGACAGAGGCCCGTCTATCTTGATATCGCATAAGCTCCGGCTATTACCATTTTACCATCTTGGGATTATGTAGACCCCGCCGTCTATATGTCTCGCACCATTGTCACCCTTACCTTCTTTCCCCAATATTTGCTTAGGATTCGTATGGTTGTAGAGACTTCGGCGCCCCTATGACATACCATCCTAGATCAATCGTAATTGGCAGAAGCCTCGGCGTTTCTATTTGCGAGCGATCCAGCATCTATTTTAGGATTCGTATGGTTGTAGAGACTTCGGCGCCTCTATGACATACCATCCTAGATCAATCGTAATTTGCAGAAGCCTCGGCGTTTCTATTTGCGAACGATCCAGCATCTATTTTAGGATTCGTATGGTTGTAGAGACTTCGGCGCCTCTATGACATACCATCCTAGATCAATCGTAATTGGCAGAAGCCTCGGCGTTTCTATTTGCGAGAGATCCAGCATTTATTAGGATTTGCATGATCGTAGAGACTTCGGCGCCTCTATGACATACGCATCCTAGATTGATCGCGGTTGGCAGAAGCCTCAGCGTTTTCTGTTCGCGAGAGATCCGACATCTATTACTTTAGCGCGATCGGAAGGGACCCTGGCGATCCTGATTGCGTTTACCATTCCATCTTGGGATTATTTAGACAGCGTAGTCCTTATTTTTCCAAATAACTCTATTGCTTACGAATGATTCGTTCTTCATACAGGATAGTGCCCGTAGGTTTATTATCCCTAGCAGGAGTCCGATATCTCGTTTTATCCCCAGTAGAGCTCTGAACTACGACCGGCTTGATTCCTCAGAGGATACGTAGGAAACCTGAAAAGGTCCAGCCACCCAACCGACGCGGTCATCTATCATCCCCAGCAGGTGCATTTTCCCCAGCAGAAGACGTTGCTCCCCATCAGAGGACAGTCATTCCCAATTTCCCCATCAGATTTGAACTACGTTTGGCTTGATTCCCCCGCGGATACGTAGGTCGCCTGTCAAGGTTCAGCCGTTCCCTTACCTTCATCTGTTTTGAAACTCATGTTTCAGACGGATCCTTCTCTTATCGTCGACCCCACATTGCCTTGCAAGAAGCGTCGCTGAGGGGCTACTGTTAGTACCCGACCTGAAAATGAGTTTATTAGGGCTTTCCCAAATATACAAGGACTTTATAGGAATTAGAAACCTTGCAAAGACTTGTCCCGGATTCCTAAAAATAGCTCAATGTTCTAGAAAACATTAAATATGGACATTTAGGGTTGCCTTGTATGAACAGTAAAACCCTAGCTTGAATTTCAAGTCAGCGCGCAACGATGGCCACGCGGCCACTTTCGCCGCCGCCCTCAATATTGGCCACGCGGCCACTTTCGCCGCCGCCCTCAATATTGGCCACGCGGCCACATTCGCCCGGATGATCTGGACCATCAGATCTTCCCATCAGTTTACTATATAAACCAATCCCATGCTATTGGTTTAGGGGGGTCCGATTTTGAGAGCTCTAAGTCCGAGTTTTGGAGTTCTTAAACACTAGTTTGCTCTCTAATTAGCATTCAAACACTCAAGAAGATCCAAGGTTTATTTCTTGCCAACATAGGTAAGTTTTCTAACTTATTTCTTCACGTTCTTGCATTATTTCTAATGTAGATCTTTTAATATTCATGTTCTTGCATGTTTATTCATAGTTTCTTCATATTCTTTGCATACACATTCATATGTTCATATATGTTCTTCATATGTTCATCGTGTTCATAGATTAAAACCTTATTTATGCTATATTTAGGGTTGCGATCTTCATGTTTGCATGTTATTTCATAGCCGATGATGATCGAGGGTTCATCAACCCAAGGATGATCTAGGAACTATTTCTAAACCCTAATCTTTAGGTAATTCCCCCCTCATTATGCATGATCCCGATTCTTCTGCCTATGCTAAATTCTTCTCGAACTACGCTGACCTGAGCTTCTCACATTGAGAGGAACGTAGGCAATCTTCGGATCCGGTCTCAAACACTAACACACTACTAACACATTCATCATGATAGAAAGACCGATCATTCGGGCAATAGAGTGATAACGTCCAATATTCTTCTCTTGTTGTAATTTGACCCCGAACCCACTAAACATGCTTTTTCTCAAAGTTTTGGCTATAATTAAAACGGCGTGGCGACTCTCATAATTTTAATGTTACTATGAATATTCCCAAATTCAAACACACGTATTCACAACATCCAAGATATAAAGGCCATTAAATGAATTAGCAATACCATAAAGCACATCATTTAAATAAATATAAAATTTCTTATTCTCAATAAGAAACTTAAAACCTTCATTATCCAAACAAGAAATTGAAATAATATTTCTGCTAAATCCGGAACATAATAACAATTGTTCAAAACAAGAATTAATCAGAAGGTAAGTGACTTCATAAGTCCCTACGGCTAATGCAGCAGCTCTTGCTCCATTCCCCACGCGTAGATCTACTTCACCTTCTTTAAGCAGTCTCCTATTCTTTAGTCCCTGCACATTTAGACAAATGTGAGAACCACATCCGGTATCCAATACCCAAGAATCAGTGGTAGAAAGGAGAATATCTATCATATAGATACCTGAAGTCGACGCAGCCTTGCTGCCCTTCTTCTTCTTTTGCTCTTCAAGAAAGCCTTGCAATTACGTTTCCAATGACCAATTTCTTGACAATGGAAACAGATTGCATCCTTTGTGAATCGGGTTTTGCCTCAGAAGCCTTGGCAACCTTTGCCTTGCTTATTTTGGTTTGACAACTTTCTTACCCTTTCCTTTGGCACTAGCCTTCTTCCCATCATGAACCAAGAGCACGGGGGAACCTTTCTCCACAATTTTCATCTCTGCTGTTTTAAGCATCCCATGCAACTCAGAGAGATTCTTATCCATTCCATGCATGTTATAATTCATCACAAACTGATTATAACTTTTAGGCAATGAATTAAGAATGAGATCCGTGGCTAGCTCCAATGGGATTGGATAGCCAAGTTTCTCAAGGTGCTCTACATAACCTTTCATTTTAAGAAAGTGAGGACTCACTTGTTGCCCTTCATTCATTTTACTAGTAGTGAATGCAACAATGGTCTTGTACCTCTCTTGCCTAGCTTGCTCTTGAAACATGGTTCTCAACTCCACGCCTATCTCATAGGCTTCCAAATGTTCCAAACTTTGTTGGAGTTTTGAACACATAGCAGCAAGCATGAGACAACTTACATCTCTAGAATCATTACGATGTTTCTTGTAATTGTCTCTTTCTACCATAGGGGCAGTAGGCGGTGGTTCAGCAGGGAGAGGCCCATCGAGAATGTACAACTTATCTTCTTCCTAAGAACGATTCTTATGCTACGGATCCAATCCATAAAGTTAGTACCATTCTCTTCGAGTTTATCCTTCTCAATGATCGATCGCAATGACATTGATTGAGTGTTATTAGTCATTATCTACAAATATGCAAAATTTCCAAAATTTAATAAGTACCAATTTTTCATTAAAGAGATAAATAATGTATTTTTCAAACAAAATACTCCCACTAAATTATATAACCTTCTTATACATCCAATGTATAATATAATTTAATTGGGCTAAGATCCAACTTTAATTTAACTTTTGAGTCCACGGAGGCGGACCGCTCAAAAACTAAATTAATTAGGTAGACAATCATGTCAATCATATCCTATGATTCTTAGATCCTTTTATGAGATTCTTTGAGAAATCCAATTTCAAAAAGCATGTTTAATCTCATCTTTTGCCTAGGCCAAAAACTGTTTTGACGCCTAATTAAGTCCAACCATTTTAAACGCATAGGAACCATTCAATTTAATGCACCTTACGGAGGCAAGCCCACATTAAATTAATGAACCTCATCTTGCTTATATATGAATAAAATCAATGCACTTCGTGGAGGCGAACCCACATCAAAATCACCCATATATAAACAAGTGTTTTAATCATGGCATGGCAAAGAAGGACTTAAAACTTTCTTTGAAGGTTCATCATATATAGCATATAACACATTTATGAGCACATAATATAAACATGTTACACATCAAGTTTAGCCACTAAATTAATCTCCATTAATTTAAGCATGATATTTATGTGTCATTAGTTTCTCTATAATTATGAGGATGAGACTATTTCAACTTGGTTATTATCTCCAAATCAAGACAACAAGAAGTGCGGTCGAACTAAGCCATTAGGCAACCACAATCCCGCACTAATTCAAGAAACCAAGAAAGTAGTCCATGTGGCCGAAACTAAGCAATAGATGGTCTCGATGAACGTAGGCCAATTGCATTCATAATTCCACATGGATCTCCAATCATTGAATCAAGAACCTTTGTTTCTCAATTTTAGCAATTATGAACTCTTCATAATTCTAACTTCGTTTTATCTATGAAACTTTGATTGCGATCAATTTTGGGAAACACAATCTCGATGAACGCAGATTAGCCATCCAAAACTTGAACCAATCTAGGAATCACAAGACTAAAACAAATAGGAAAATCAAACCCCAAAATCCACACACAAACCAACTACCCAAAACCCATTCCAGATCAACAAGTCTGGACTGGTTCTGTTACTGGTTTTGTCGAATTTATCGAAAATTCCATATTCAGATTTTAACCAAAATCAGAACAAATTTTGACCACCGAGCGCCCGCCTGGTCATCAGCGAGCGGGCGCCTGAATAGCCAGAATGATACAGAATTTTTAAAGTTCAAAAATTTTGTCTCAAAATTATTTTTCCCCGATTATTAAAACTTTGATCAATAAAAAATCAATAATCAAAATAATTCAGAATCCACCATAATATTTATTGCGATTGAATCGTGCGATTAAAGTTGCAGAACAATAAACCACATAAAATCACAAAACACATAAGAATCATATATTCCAATATTCATATCATGCTAGGCACATAAACAATTTATATACACATAACATGATCAAGGTATTAAAATAATCAATATGAACGGGGCTCTGATACCACTGTTGGGTTTTCAAGTAACATGCGCAGCGGAATATAGCAATTAAAATTTTAAGAAAAACCCAAAGCCATGGATCCGTTCATATGATTAAATCAAATACAACAAGATGAATAGAGGGATAACTAACCCTTGATGGCTATGAACTTTTCTTCGGTCTTGGTGGAGAAACTTGAAGACTTGATCACGATCACAAAGCTTGAACACGAACTTTGAAGATGATGATTTTCACCCTCTAGCGGTATCCACACTTCGAACGAATATCAAAGGAGCTTCTTTGATCTTGGTTGCTAGACCAATATTATGAAACACACTTTCACAATATAATAAAGAACTATATGGAATTTATTTGTGAGTTATTTTTTTCTTCAATCAATGATATCTTAGAACAAAATAAAATCTCTCTCAAACTCTTTGAGACTCACCAAAGCAACTTGTTAAATGATCCCATAAGATATGATTAGGTTCTAGCAAACCGTCATACCTACCCAAATAGTATAAACTAGATACAAGTTCGCATTCCTTTAGAATATGTCACAATCCCTTTGTCCACGATGTCATTGAACAAAAGTCATGGTCAAGAGAGTCAACTGTTGTTCGTTCAATACTTTCTCGATTCCGAATATGTTGATAATCCAAATGACATTGATCCAATCAATTCATTTGAGTCCGGCCGAACATTTCATCAACATCATTCCTACGAGAGGCCCAAGCTTGACATCTCTCCGTGGAGGGACAAATCCATTTAGCTTATTATTCTCCCAACGGGAATCCGATTATGCCAATCATACCCTTTATAACTACCGTGTTAAGGTAGCGTTTGAATATGTCAAACACAATGTTCATCAAGTGGAAGACTATAATAACTTCATGTCTAAGGATTCAAATGACATAACTAATATGAGATATATGTATGACATAGACCATGACATAAATCTCATACAGGGTCATGTCCAGTACCTTGTTCCAAACAAGTACCCATAAATCTAACATGATCATCCCATGATCATTTAGCCTTTATACTAGTGCTTAATAAGTACTAGGGACGGGATTATTATAAGTAAACATGAACAACAATAATAATCAAAACATCTCTTTATTGATATGATAACAATTACAACGTTTATTGAACGTTTAACTTCATCACAAACTGATTATAACTTTTAGGCAATGAATTAAGAATGAGATCCGTGGCTAGCTCCAATGGGATTGGATAGCCAAGTTTCTCAAGATGCTCTACATAACCTTTCATTTTCAGCATGTGAGGACTCACTTGTTGCCCTTCATTCATTTTGCAAGTAGTGAATGCAACAATGGTCTTGTACCTCTCTTGCCTAGCTTGCTCTTGAAACATGGCTCTTAACTCCACGCCTATCTCATAGGCTTCCAAATGTTCCAAACTTTGTTGGAGTTTTGATCACATAGTAGCAAGCATGAGACAGCTTACATCTCTAGAATCATTACGATGTTTCTTGTAACTGTCTCTTTCTGCCCTTGGGGCAGTAGGTTCTGGTTCAGCAGGAAGTGGCCCATCGAGAATGTATAACTTATCTTCTTGCCTTAGAACAATTCTTAGGCTACGGATCCAATCCATAAAGTTAGTACCATTCTCTTGGAGCTTATCCTTCTCAAGGATCGATCGCAACGAAATTGATTGAGTGTTAGCAGTCATTATCTACAATTATGCAAAATTTCCAAAATTTAATAAGTATCAGTTTCATTAAAGAAATAAATAATGTATTTTTTTTTCAAAAATACTCCCACTAAATTATACAACCTTCTTTATACATCCAATGTATAGTATAATTTAAATGGGTTGAGATCCCGCTTTAATCTAATTTTGAGTACGCTTTGGCGCACCGCTCAAAATCACATTAATTTGATAGACAACTCTTATCAATCATATCTCATATGACTTTCAGTTCTTTTCATGAGATTCTTTAAGAAATCCAATTTCAAAAAGCATGTTAAATCTCATCTTTGCCTTAAGCCCAAAACTGTTTTGACGCTTAATTAAGTCCAACCATTTTAAACTTATAGGAAACTCTTATTCACTCATCTTGCTCATACATGAATAATATCAATGCACCTCGCTTTGGCGAGCCCACACAAAATTACTCATGTATAAACAAGTGTTTTAATCATGGCATGACATAAGGACTTAAAATTTTCTTTGAAGGTTTATCACATATAGCATATAACACATTTATGAGCAGATAATATAAACATGTTACGCATCAAGTTTAGCCACTAAATTAATCTTCATTAATTTAAGCATAATATTTATGTGTCATTAGTTTCTTTATAATTATGAGGATGAGACTATTTCAACTTTGGTCATCATCTTCCAAATCAAGACAACAAGAAGTGCGGCCGAAACTAAGCCATACGGCATCCACAATTCCGCACTAATTCAAGAAATCAAGAAAGTAGTCCATGTGGCCGAAACTAAACAATAGATGGTCTCGATGAACGTATGCCAATATCATCCATAATTCCACATGGATCTCCAATCATTGAATCAAGAACTTTGTTTCTTAATTTTAGCAATTATGAACTCTTCATAATTCTAACTTCGTTTTATCTTTGAAACGTTGATTGCGATAAAGTTTGGGAAACACAATCTCGATGAACGCAGATTAGCAATCCAAACCTTGAACCAATCTTAGAATCACAAGACTAAAACAAATAGGAAAATCAAACCCCAAAATCTACACATAAACCAACTACCCAAAACCCATTCCAGATCAGCAGGTCTGGACTGGTTATGTTATTGGTTTTGTTGAATTTTTTGAAAATTCCAAATTCTGATTTTTACAAAAATCAGACAATCTGATCAACATGTGCGGCCGCCCAAAACTCACTGTGCGGTCGCGCAAACATGTGCGGCCGCCCAAGTGATTATGTGCGGTCGCCCAAGATGATCAGAATGTACAGAATTTTGAAGTTCGAAAATTTTGCCTCAAAATTGTTTTTCTTCGATTATCAAAACTTTGATCCAATCAAAATTAATAATCAACAATTCTGAATCCATCATAATTTATTTATTGCGATTGAATCGTGTGATTAAAGTTGCAAAACAATAAACCACATAAAATCACATAACACATAAACATCATATATTCCAATATTCATATCATGTAAGGCACATAAACTATTTATATACACATAACATGATATAGGTATTGAAATAATCAACATGAACGGGGCTCTGATACCACTGTTGGGTTTCAGAGTAACATGCGCAGCGGAATATAGCATTTAAAATTTTGAAACCCAAAGCCCATAGATCCATTCATATGATTAAGTCAAATACAACGATATGAATACTAGAAAAAACTAACTCTTGATGACTTTGAATTCTAGCTTTGATCTTGGTGGAGATTTGAAGCTCGATCACAATGAAAGTAAGAACACAAACTTTGAAGATGATGAGCTTCACCCTCTAGCGGTATCCGCACCTCGAACGAATATCAAGGAGCTTCTTGATCTTGGTTGCTAGACCAAAATTATGAAACACACTTTCACAATTTAATATGACTATATGGAATTTTATTTGTGTATTATTTTGTTCTTCAATCAAGGATGTCTTAGAACAAAATAAAACCTCTCTCAAACTCTTTTGAGACTTGCACAAACATTGGTTAAGAGTGCTGGCCGAATTTGGTCTTTTAGAGCATCTCCAATGGAGAGCACCAAATTTGGTGTAGGTTTTACACCAAATGTTACACTAAAAAAAAATCTCCTCCAATGTATCACACTATTTTTTACACTAAAAAGGAATATTCTCTATCCACCTCATTTTTCCACTAACACTCATTGTTACACAAACAATACTTGAAGTCTATGATTTTACATATAAACCCCTCTCTTTTAATTGAGATGATATAATAGTATGTTTTTATAATTATTTTTATGCATTGTACTTTTATAATTAAGTAAAATTTATTATATAATTTATTAACATATAAGTTAATTAACATAATTTACAATGTGTGAATTTTTAGAACTTAGAGGGACTAAATGTGACAAGTGAAACATTTACACCAAATTTGGTGTAATGAATAGTGTTACACCAAATTTGGTGTAACACTATTCATTTACACCAAATTTGGTGTAAAATATGGTGTACATTGGAGGGGTGAATAGTGGTGAATTTGGTGTTTTAGTGTCAATTATAGTGTCCATTGGAGATGCTCTTATACACAAGTAGGACCTATTCCAAATAGGAAACTTGTGTAAAAAATAGTCCAAAATTTGTTTCCTAATCAAATTAGGAATCTGCCACCCAACAGTACTGTGCGGCCGCCCAGAATCCACTGTGCGGTCGCACAACTATCTGAAATAAACTGGTACAAAAATGAGCTAAGTGTGCGGCCGCCCAGTCCACACTATGCGGTCGCCCACTTCCCCAGATTCCCAGAATTTCCAAAATTCCAATATAGTTCTTATTTATGATTCGTTCTTTTGTGTGTGATCCTCTAGGATTATACTAAGTTGGCAATGGGTTCAAACATGAAACCATAAGATATGAATAGGTTCTAGCAAACCGTCATACCTACCCAAATAGTATAACTAGATACAAGTTCGCATTCCTTTAGAACATGTCATAATCCTTTTGTCCACGATGTCATTGAACACAAGTCATGGTCAAACAGTCAACTTGTTTTGTTCAATACTTTCTCGATTCCGAATATGTTGATAATCCAAATGACATTGATCCAATCAATTCATTTGAGTCCGGCCGAACATTTCATCAACATCATTCCTACGAGAGGCCCAAACTTGACATCTCTCCGAAGAGAGACAAATCCATTTAGCTTATTACTCTTCCCTACGTGAATCCGATTATACCAATCATACTCTTTATAACTTCCTGGTTAAAGGTAGCGTTTGAATATGTCAAACATAATGTTCATCAAGTGGAAGACTGTAATAACTTCATGTCTAAGGATTCAAATGACATAACTAATATGAGATATATGTTCGACATAGACCATGACATAAATCTCATACAGCGGGTCATGTCCAGTGCCTTGTTCCAAACAAGTACCCATAAATCTAACATGATCATCCCATGATCATTTAGCCTTTATACTAGTGCTTAACAAGTACTAGGGATGGAGATTATTATAAGTAAACATGAACAACAATAATAATCAAAGCATTTCTTTATTGATATGAAATAAATAATAACAATTACAACATTTATTAAACGTGCCTAGGGCACCTCTACCAACACTTTACATTTTTACAAGTCTTGTCCATTTTCAAGCACTATATCTATATATTATACAAGTCTTGGCCTTTCAATCTATATATATATATATATTATGATTATATATGTATATGATCCAAATCATGAGGTGATTCAAAGTTCCCTTCACACCTAGTGTGTGATTATGGGGTAAAATATAAAGATGATCAGGGTTATTTACATTTTCATGTTGATTTTGTTTTATTTGGCCATAAGAGTCATGATTGGGGGATAAAGTTCCAATCTTTATCACCCCAACCATGATCTAGCCATAAATCACCAAGTATGGGACATAAAGATTTGATCTTTATGTTATATTTGTGTCCCTAAAGGTTTAATCTTTTATAATAAGTCCATTTTAGTGGTAAAGTTTCAATCTTTATCCACCAAAATAGTCATTTTGGTTTAAATGCCATGTTCATCAACTTTTCATAAATTTCTCCAATGATTGCCTTTGATCACACCCAAATATTTGTTTTTGGGGTTCCTTTGATGATCAAAGTGCATAGGAATGAATTTTTCAAGGTTTTGTTGTTAATCATAAACTGGAAATCAACATTCCAGTCCAGTTTCAACAAAGATACTCTGTTTTGACTGAAACTGGACTGTTTTCTGAATAAAACTGTAAAAATGCCCTGGAGAGCCCTCCTCATCCGTACGGCTACTTTGGCCGGGGAGAGCATTTTCCAGTTTCTTCCTTTCCTAACCAGAAAGTTTGCAAAATAAACCTTTTCTGTTAAATAATTAACTGGTTTTATCAAAACAGTCAGTTTCTCCCATTTTGAAAACACACACACACACATGCACTTTCGTTAACTAACATTAGGGAGACTCGGTCCTATCCGAGGTGACTTGGGTGACGTGAAACTCTTCCTAAAACGTAACCTGACCTCCAAACCAATGGAATCTCTAACCTTTTCTTTTGTTGGGTTAAATAATTAACAAAAGTTGCGACTCCGTTATTTTTTGGCATGTTAACCGCGTTTGGCCTTTCGCCCCATGACTCGTCGCGTTTTACGTGCGGGGGAGGGATCCTTACAGTGACGACTCTGCTGGGGAGTTAAATGTTCTCAAACTTCTTTTTAGAAGCTTTGGGGACATTTATGTGTGGGTCAAACTCCCGTCCCCCGTTTTCGTTAACTTTTGTGTTGTTTTGTGTGTGCTGTGTTTCTATTTGAATTTTCTGGAGTGGAAACTGTTTTGGATGTGCAATAAACTGGGGCTTGATGATCAGAAGATGAAAAACTACAAAAAATAATTGCCAGCATTCTATAGCCGTACGGCTATGTTGGGCAGGGAACAGAATGTTCCAAAATTTAACAATTTTGTGCAGGGCAGGAACATTCTGTGTCCCTTTGGCTTCTGCTTGTCCAGGTTCCAAATTTACAGTTTTGTTTGAGCACATTACCTTCTTCTTTTCTAGCCAAAACTTGGTTTTTGAAGCTTGGTCATGCACAAACTTTTGGACATAAATTTTGGTTTTCAAAACCTCCTTTGTGCATAACCCATTTTGTTAAAGATTTTTTTTGAATTCTTTGTTGTGCACAACTTGTTTTGCAAATGGTTTTCAAAAGGATCGTTTCTTGTAAAGTTTTGATTTCAAAGGATTCTTTGGTTGTGCACAATTTGTTGTACATACAAGTTTTGGCCTTGTTTGTTCATGTTCTTGCTTGATTACTTGTGTAAATAGCTCATTCATGCTTGCTCATTTTTGTTGATTATACATTGTTCATGATGATAAAACGAATTGAAAATTTCTATTTTAACTCAAAAGGGAACATAGATGGCTTCACACTACGTGCACTTGACCTTGCACGTTCCAAATACCCTTTAAACCCGGGATGGATGCCACGATGCAGCTTGATTGGTGCTCTTGTGCCCTTCTAGCGCGCACGAGTCCATTCCACCTCCCCTTCCGAGCCGAGTCAACCACACTTGTCCGTGACACATAAATATCGAGACTTTGGTTGGTTTTTTGTTTAGCTCACGTTACCACGTCCCTAATATGTGTCTAAGGTTAATTATGGCCAAGTTAATGCCCGAGTCATGACTCCTTGTGAAAGCAAGTGTGACCATGGTCAACTTTGACCCGGTGTAGATACCCTGGGGAGCCACGGCTTTAGGCTCGAGCGCGTGAGCGATCCTAGGATGTCTAACTTGTTTTTAGAGTGTTTAGAGTCGCCACCTATGTTTTGAGGAACATAAGAAAAACCTATTGATTATAGCCTAAGTTTGATTACGAAAACAGAGATTCTTTGTTTTGAGGTTCGGGGGTTAGATTACGAGATGGGAAGTACCGAAACACCCATATCGCCCAACTAAAGTTGGTCTTGCTTGATCAAAATCTACATTAATGATAACGTTCTTCTTCTTCTTCTTTAAGTCATAAAAGGGGATTTTAAAATAGAGTTTGGAATGTAGGAGATAACTCCTTAACCAACCTCAATGAGATGAGGTGATCATTAGAGTCATGTCCCAAAATGATTTGGGTGATTGCACATTTGATTAGAATAAAAGAGAGAGGAGATAAAGTAGAAAAGAAAGGAAAAGATGGACTTTTACCTATAATTTGAAGACCTTCAAATATTGCTTGATGAGATCCTTGGAGAACCTTTAGAAAGTGATTTTGGTATAGTTTTTGTAAGTTCAATTTTTGGTCCTTGAAAATGGAGGTAAAGAGAGGTTTTTATAGGTGAAAGAGGGGTGTTTTTGGTGCCAAAACTCAGTCACCAAGAAATCCTTCCCGGGCAAAATCCTGTAAATTGAGCAAGGGAGAGAATCCTGGCCAGAAATCTGTAACTGACGCCCAGAGGCGCGCGCTTCCTGCTTTGGGGGCGGGAGGCGCGCGCGCCTAGTTCCTCCTGTCGGAGGCGCGCGACTCAGAGAAGGCAATTTTGACAGAATGGACTAGAAAGTCAGCCCTGTCATTCAGTTTAGTCCCTGGACTTAACGAAGTCAGTCAGGAACTTAACGGAAGTGACAGAAACTAACGAGAAACACTTAAAATAGGGAGAAACACAAGATCAAATGTGCAATCGGGGTGAGCGGTCCAAGGCGGGGTGTCTACAGAGCCCCTCGGCGACGTGGATTGCAAAGCAAAACGCGCCGACGAAAGTTAAAAAACACCCACCGAGGGCATCACCAAGAAAAAAGCAAAGACTTGATGAAAGCAGGAATTTGAAATTGCGAGAGATAGTGGTGCGCTCCCTGTGTGAGCGGCTTTTGTTGATAGAGGGGGTGGCATGATTCGTTAGGTGAACCTGCCGGCTGAATATCTTGAAGGAGGCCGTTAGTGAACCTTTTTAATGAGGCCGTTAGTGAACCTTTTGAACGAGTCCGTTAGTGAACCTTTGAGGACGAATCCGTTAGTGAAATCCGTTGATGAGGCCGTTAGTGAACCTTTGAGGACGAATCCGTTAGTGAAATCTGTTGATGAGGCCGTTAGTGAACCTTTGAGGACGAATCCGTTAGTGAAGTCCGTTGATGAGGCCGTTAGTGAACCTTTGAATGAGGCCGTTAGTGAACCTTTGAGGACGAATCCGTTAGTGAAATCCGTTGATGAGGCCGTTAGTGAACCTTTGAGGACGAATCCGTTAGTGAAATCCGTTGATGAGGCCGTTAGTGAACCTTTGAATGAGGCCGTTAGTGAACCTTTGAAGACGAATCCGTTGGTGAAATCCGTTGATGAGGCAGTTAGTGAACCTTTGAGGATGAATCCGTTAGTGAAATCCGTTGATGAGGCCGTTAGTGAACCTTTGAAGACGAATCCGTTAGTGAAATCCGTTGATGAGGCCGTTAGTGAACCTTTGAATGAGGCCGTTAGTGAACCTTTAAAGAGGCCGTTAGTGAACCTTTGAGGACGAATCCGTTAGTGAAATCCGTTGATGAGGCCGTTGCTTCGAAGTCTCGGGCCAATTGGAGTCACACTTGACTTTTGAATTGTGGGGTGCGGGCACAGTTGACCGCGACCAGAAAATGTTCCTGCTGGGGATGAAATGTTGAGATTGACTCTTGAGGGGGTATATGGCACCTGTGACAGAATTTAGGGAGTTCGGAATCCGGAGGGAGACAGCCTATTTTTTGAGTGGGAGTTTCTACCCTACTTTTTTCGATTTTTGACATGCCTTAAGGGCGGACCAGAAGAAGATGTGCCCAACTGGGTGTCCGAGGACCGGGACTGTGTCTTGATTTAGGCTGGAGATCTCTGACAAGGTCCTTTTCTGAAGTGATCTAGACTTGGGAGGCGCGCGCCTTCCTCTATGGGCTTGGGACGCGCGCGCATTTGAGACCGCTGACGGGTGGCGCGCGCGTCTGGGAGGCGAAATTTCGGGCTTGACATTTGCTGGCCAAAAGAAACCCCAACAGCTATAATATCATCTTCTGTTCGACCACTTGATTCTCACAGCTCCTTTCTGCCATTTTTGAACATCATATTATTGCTCAACTTTGCTTGTGATCAACATTTTCCATGGCTTCCAATTCTTTTGTTCTTGATGCCAAGGTTGTTAGCGGTTATGAAAAGGATATGGGCACTTTCGTGTATTCTTTCAAGACCCATCCCAAGAAGGCCTTCATTAAAGACTTCGGGTTCCGAATTCTTTTCACCTTGCGGACGTTGAAGCCGGATTAGGATTTGTTGAGAGCTGCCGTGGCTTTCTGGGACTGCGATAGCCATACCTTCAACCTTTCAGCTAATGAAATGGTGCCGACTGTTGACGATTTCGGGGCCATCCTTGGCATGCCTTTGGCCGGTCGGATTGCCGTCCCTAAATATCACCGTGGTGCCATTGACTCTTGGGTTGAGTTACTGAATCTCCCTATTGAGGACGTGAGGAAGGTGTTGCACGGTACCGTGATTGACATAACTGAGTTGCCGATGTTCTTCAGTTTACACTCGGAGGACCCGGTGGTTCAATCTTTCAAAAGGAATGCCATGGCCATTTGTCTCTTCAGCGAAGTACTATTTGTTACACCCTTCGGGACTGCGGACGTGCAGTTGGCTGAGATTATTTTGCAAGCTAAGGAGCAGCAACTTAGTGTAATCCCTCTTATTGTAGGGGAGACGTTGCACGGCCTTGATGAGTTACATAGGACGGGTAAGATGTGTCGGGGAAGCCCTTTGCTCTTGACCATATGGCTCCGAGAACACTTCAAGATTTATTCTCCGGATGGTGATTTGTCTCCTTTTGCTGTTCATAGGAGGAAGTTGTTGATCCGGGATTTATCTGAAGATGGTTGGAAGAAATTCTTTGCCTCTCGGATAACTGTCGACATTGAGTGGTGCCCTCCTTCTTGGGGTCTTCGTCCTTTTGTGGAATGGACTCTTGGTTTTCAGCACGTGGTTGTACCTGGCTTAAGAGATTCTTCATTTTACCAGCCAAAGCGGGTTCTGCGGCAGTTCGGTCGCCAACAGACAATTCCTTTTCCGAGGGACGGAACGCTTCGTCCAATTGCTTACATGGGTCCTGACTTCTCGAGTGAGCTTCAGTCGGCTTGGGGAGATGACCGCAACCGTTGGGCTTTTGCTCCTCTGCATCGGGGGAGTGTCTTCATTCCCGAGAGCTACTTGCATTATTTATTTGGCACCCTTTACCGTGGCATCACTTGGGTCGATGTGCTTCGTGCCGAGTTGTTGGGAAAGGGTTTTGAGCCTAGCAGTACTTTGAGATATAGGGAGGCTGCTGCTGATTCGAGTAACATTCTCGCTGACCCTTTAGGTACTCCTTTGGATGACTTTTATGCTAGGAGACGTGTTGCAACACAGAAGGTTTCGGTGCGTATTAGTGCTCCTTCGTTACCCAAGAAGAAAAGGATTGAGAGACGATCTGGTGGTCCTTTGAAAGCTAAGAGAAAATTGGATTTTTCTTAGTACCCTAAGAGATTGCAATTAGACCACTTTGTTTTAGGATTTAATATTTTGATGTATTTTGTTGCTCAATAAATCCGTTGTAATGGTTTGAATAATTCATTGAATGAATAAAAATTGCACTTTGTTATTTGAAGTGAATTGGGCATTTTTGATATGTTTTAGACCGCACTCGAAGGTTGCCTACGTTCCTCCAGTTGGGAGGCTCAGGTCTTCGTAGTTCAAACAAACAAAGACCATTTCTTTTTTTTTTTTTTTTTTTTTTTTTTTTTTGCACCCTGTTTTTTGCCTAGACCGCCCTTTCGGGTTTTCAATCTAGCGGGCTTCTTTTTTGCACGTGCTCTAATTTTTGCCTAGGCCGCCCTTGCGGGTTTTCAACCTAGCGAGCGATTTTTTTTTTTTTTTTTTTTTTTTTTTTTTATGGTCTTTGTTTATTAAGCGTAGAACCTCTTGAGCTTGTCGAGGTTGACCTCCTTTGGCAGCTGGTCACCATCCAAATCCACGAGCCGGACTGCACCGCCGCTTAGTATCTTCTTGACCACGTACGGACCGATCCATCGGGGTCCCCATTTCCCCAGGGGATTCATGGCGTTAGGAGGATGTTGTCTTAAGACCAAATCTCCCACATTGATGTTTCGAGGCTTCACCTTTTGTTGAAAGCTCTTGCCATCCTTTACTGATATGCCCTCGTACGTTCGAGTGCTCTTAACCTTTTCTCGTCGAGTAAGGCTAGCTGTTCATATCGACTTTGCATCCAGTCGACCTCGTTGACTTGATTCTCGAGGAGGACCCGTAGAGATGGGACTTCAAGTTCGATAGGGAGTACGGCTTCAGAACCATAGACTAATGCATAAGGAGTTTCTCCTGTTGCTGACCGTATTGATGTGCGGTAGCCCCACAATGCTAAAGGTAGCTTCTCGGGCCAATCCCTTCCTGTTGAGGCCATTTTCTTGACGATGGCCTCGATGGTCTTATTTGCTGCTTCAACCGCACCATTTGCTTGGGGACGGTAAGGAGATGACTTGTGCTTGGTGATCTTGTATTCTACCAAAAGTGCATCCATTTCCTTCTCAAAGTGAGAGCCGTTGTCGGAAATGATTTCATGAGGCACGCCGTATCGGCACATGATATTAATCTTTACAAATTCGGCCACTTTCTTTGCGTTGAGGGTCCGATAGGCTTGTGCTTCGACCCACTTTGTGAAGTAGTCGACTGCCACTAGGACGAATGACTGCCCATTGCTCCCGGCAGGATGAACTTTACCGATGATGTCTATCCCCCAACAAGAGAAAGGCCAAGGTGTGACCATGTTGTAAAGTTGTGAGGTGGAGCATGTTGTAGATTAGCGTGGAATTGGCACTTAGCACACCTTTTGACTTTCTCGATACAGTCTCGTTCCATAGTGCTCCAATAGTAACCAATGCGGAGTATCTTCTTGACTAGCATAAACCCATTCATGTGGGGTCCACACTCTCCTTCGTGCACTTCACACATTATCTCTTGAGCTTCGGCCTCATTGGCGCATAAGAGATTGATCCCGTCGTGGTGCCTTTTATAGACTCGGTCCCCAATCAGTGCGTATCGAGAAGCTAGCCTTTGCAGAGCTGCTTGAGACTTCTTGTTCCTATTCTCGGGATAAGTGCCATCTTTGAGGAAATTCATGATATCCTAATACCACGGAGAGTTTGTTTGAACCTCGTTGATCTCGATACTCATGCAATATGCCGGACTGTTCCTTTGAGAAATTTTGAAGGGCTTCACCATTTTCCCTTTGGGCATTTCGACTAATGAAGCTATAGTGGCCAGTGCATCGGCGAAGCGATTCTTATCCCTTGGCAGGTAGTTGAAAGTGATCTCTTGGAATTGTTCAACCAGTTCTTCAAGGTGCTGACCATACTGTTGGAGAGTGGGGTCTTGGGTTCGCCACTTTCCCGATTGCTGATTGATAAGGAGCAAAGAGTCGCCAAATACTTCTAGTTCTGTGATGTTTCTGTCGAGAGCTGCTTCGAGCCCCGCTATACATGCTTCGTACTCGGCAATGTTGTTGGTAGCTTCGAATTCCAGGCGGATGGCAATGGGAGTGTAGATGTCTTTTGGATCGACAAGCAATACCCCTATACCAAAACCGTGTTTATTGGCGGCGCCATCGAAAAAAAGTTGCCACTCATTTTCCTCGGTTGCAGTAAAAATTAAATGCTCGTCGGGGAACTGTACGTCTTCCTGTTAGTACCCGACCTGAAAATGAGTTTATTAGAACTTTCCCAAAAATGCAAGGACTTTATAGGAATTAGAAACCTTGCAAAGACTTGTCCCGGATTCCCGAAATATCTCATTTATGACAAAATCTATCAAATTAGGTAGTAAATGGTTTCCTTAAAACCATGCAGAAACCCTAGCTTAAGAATCAAGTCAGCCTACAACATTGGCCACGCGGCCAACCTTGCTCCGCGTTGATCTTGGCCACGCGGCCACTCTTGTCACCGGCTTCAACCATGGCCAGGCGGCCAACCTTGCGCTGGATGATCCTGACCATCAGATCTTCCCCTCAGTTTACTATATAAACCAATCCCATGCTATTGGTTTAAGGATCCGATTTTGAGAGCTCTAAGTACGTATTTTGGAGTTCTTAAACACTATTTTGCTCCCTAATTAACATTCAAACACTCAAGAAGATCCAAGGTTTATTTCTTGCCAACATAGGTAAGTTTTCTAACTTTTCTTCGTGTTCTTGCATTATTCTTAATGTAGATCTTTTATATTCATGTTCGTACATGTTTATTCATAGTTTCTTCATGAGCTTTGCATGTTCATTCATATGTTCATATATGTTCTTCGCATGTTCTTCGTGTTCATAGATTAAAACCTTATTTATGCTATATTTAGGGTTGCGATCTTCATAATTACCTGTTATTTCATAGCCGATGATGATCGAGGGTTCATCAACCCGAGGATGATCTAGGAACTACTTCTAAACCCTAATCTTTAGGTAATTTCCCCCTCATTATGCATGATCTCGATTCTTCTGCCTATTCTAATTCTCTGCGAACTACGCTGACCTGAGCTTCTCACATTGAGAGGAACGTAGGCAATCTTCGGATCCGGTCTAAATCACTAACACACTACTAACACATTCGTCATGATAGAAAGACCGATCAATTCGGGCAATAGGAGTGATAACGTCCAATATTCTTCTCTTGTTGTAATTTGACCCCCGAACCCATTAAACATGCTTTTTTCAATGTTTTAGCTTTAATTAAAACGGCGTGGCGACTCTCATAATTTTAATGTCGTTAAGAATATTCCCTTTGTAAATAAAAATAATCACAAGATACTTCCCATGCGTCGCTTCATAGGAAAGGGGTATTCACAGTGGCGACTCTGCTGGGGAATGCTTTGAAACTTTTTCAAACTTAGTGGGTCTAACTTTCGTGCACATCATGATGCTTGCCATGTTTACACATGCACACACTTGCCATGTTTACACATGCACCCTACACACACTTGCCATGTTTACACATGCACCCTACACACACTTGCCATGTTTACACATGCACACACTTGCCATGTTTACACATGTACCTCACACAGTTGCCATGTTTACACATGCACCCTATACACACTTGCCATGTTTACACATGCACCTCACACACTTGCCATGTTTACACATGCACCCTACACACACTTGCCATGTTTACACATGCACACACTTGCCATGTTTACACATGTACCTCACACACTTGCCATGTTTACACATGCACCCTACACACACTTGCCATGTTTACACATGCACCTCACACACTTGCCATGTTTACACATGAACCCTACACACACTTGCCATGTTTACACATGCACCTCACACACTTTCCATGTTTACACATGCACCCTACACACACTTGCCATGTTTACACATGCACCTCACACACTTGCCATGTTTACACATGCACCCTACACACAATTGCCATGTTTACACATGCACCTCACACACTCGCCATGTTTACACATGCACCCTACACACACTTGCCATGTTTACACATGCACACACCTGCCATGTTTGCACATGCACACTTGCCATGTTCACACATGCACCCGCGCACTCCGCCATGTTAATACTTATACTTTGTTGATACTTGTACTTTGTATATGCCTTTTATCCTTGTACCCTTGTTATCTTCGCTTTAGTATTAGGGTCAAACAAAACTCTGCTATGCTCCCTTGTACAGTATTCTCTCTTTCTCTCTCTCTCATGCATTGCATTGCATCATCCTAACATTAAAAATTTCTCTCTTTTCTCCTTAAAAAGAACTAGTTTCTTGCCACACACTACCACTAGTCCGTGTCAGCACTGCACAGGTCCCCATTACCCGGAGTATTCGATGTGCAGGAATTTGTGTGCTACTGCCGCACTCTTTTCGAGTCACTCGTCTACTCCACTCACCGTATACGGTGGGAACCTTTTACCTAACCCGTGTCAACCCACACTAGTATAGGTATCACACCTAGGTTTTGATCGGTTGGTTTGGCTAGATTTTTCTTAATATTCAATTAACGTGCTGTCTATGTCGAGTCATCCCCAAGTCAATGATGAATCGAGATCTTTGAGAGAAAGTGCACAAAAAAGTGATTTCCCTACAAGGGACGTGCCATGGTGAGATGAGTGTTTATTGTCAAGATCTCCGCTCATCATTAACTTGCGTAGGATGTAACATAGACGTCACGTTAAATGCCTTTAAGGAAGGGTTAGTCGTAGGATCCGATGGTTGGTGGAAGCCGCTTGCCCTATAGGACCCTCGCCCAAATTGTCCGTTTGGGGGTGTGCAATGCAGGTGAAAAACGAGGGGTCTATAGACGTAATGATGGCCTCCGCTGATCGTAGTCTTCTAACTAGTTGCGAAAAAGGGGTACCCCTTCCAACCAATTAGGATGTAAATAATGTATGTTTTTGTAAATTAAAATATACTTTGCATGAGCCTTCCCCCTCTCCTAAAGCTTCATTGCCCTTCAACCTTTCGGCAAAGCAAGTTTGGATCCGTTCGGGTGGTCGACTACAACGTGAAGCTTCTACTCCGTCCACGTTCTCAGTCTCGTCATCAGCAATGTCAACTCCCGCTTCAGCTTCAGCCTCTGCTCTTCCTGCCAGTGCCGCCGAGCTCAACACTGAGGCTACTCTCAATGGTATTCCCCCAAGCCTCCAGAACTTCCTCGCCGGTCTCGAAGCCAAGATCAGGAATCTCGAGGAAAGCAACAAGATGTTGGAAGACCAGAACCAACAGTTGAAGGGTCACATTCATCAAAAGGGGACTAAACTGGTGCCCGATGGGGAGAATTTCATTTATGTCGAGGATGAAGAGGTCAATACCAACTGTCCCCCCAACACCAATGCTACTGCCTTCCCATTCCCAAGCTACCGCAATGTTCCACCTCCTTCTCTCTACACCCAACAAGGTTTCACTACCATGAGCAAGAACAAGGCTGTCTATGAACCTTCCCCTGAACTGCTTGGTGGCTACCTCTCCGCTAGCAAACTACCCGCACCCTCGTTGCCTCTGAGTATTGGGATGGCCGCGGCTACTGCTTCCACTACTCCTCCCGTCAATTTGTCAGAAACTATCCCCGACATCTCCAATCACCCTGTGGTTATGGCCATGCAAGAGCAAATGCGAAAGTTGATCGAGACCGTGGATAAGCAAAGTGCACCGACTACCAAGACAATCAACCCTAGCCAAGTAGGGGCTCTCCCCAAGGATTTCAAGATGCCTAAGGTGGCAATGTTTCATGGTGACTCGTGTCCTAAGACTCATTTGGATAGTTATGTGTTGGCCATGAGGGCTCGTGACTGCACCAACGAACAAATGGCTCGCGTATTTCATAGCACTTTGGATGGTATAGCTCTGCGTTGGTTCTTGGGGCTAGAACCAAGCGAGAGGCAAACTTGGGATCAAATCAGTGCCATTTTCTGTGAGAAGTATCAAGCTAACTTGGATTGGCATGTGAATCGAACCGACCTTGAGAACACTATGCAAAAGCCCGGCGAGGCAATTTACGATTTTTACAAGAGGTGGAATCATCGGTTGTGCGAGGTCCAATACCCACCAAAAGCGAAGGAACAGAAACAGATTTTCTACAAGTGCTTGCTACCGGAGATGAAAGCAGCTATAGGTAATGGTTACTTCCCTGATTTGCGGGAAATGGTTGACGCCGGAGTAAGGTACGAAGCAGGGTTCACTGGGATTGTGCCGCCAAAGGAAAGTCCAAAGACCAACAACAACAACTCCTTTCGCTACAAGGCTCCTACTACGCCTGCGCCTCCTAGGGGTGGAAAGGAGGCCGTCGGCCAAGTGAACATGGTCCAGAAAGAGGTCCCGCTAGATGTCCAAGCCGTAACAAGGAATGGGGCTCCACAACAGAGGGAGCATTTTGACGATTTTGGTATGCCCATGGGGAAGGTCTTTGACGTGTTAGTCAAGAGAGGTCTTATCAAGCCTTTAGAGAATTACCAACCCACCTACCCAAGAACTGATTTGGACGCCTCCAAGTTCTGCAAGTATCACAAGCACATCGGGCACACAACGGATAGTTGTATTCAATTGAAGTGCGTAGTTCAAGGGTTGATCAATGACAAGAAGATTGAGAAGGCGAAGGGTCCCAATGTGGTGAATAACCCTCTTCCTAACAATGGGGGTGGGGTGAATATGGTGCAAACATGCGAGATCAGTATCCTAGAGCTCATGGATGCCTTTGACAAGATAGGGCTCACTATGGTGGATATCTTCATGGCATTAGTGGCGTTAGAAATCCTCAAACCATTAGAAGGACACCTCCCCCGTCTTGGTTGCGATTTGTCAAAGTTTTGCCACTACCACAAGTGCACCGGTCACACTACCAAAGAATGTTTTGAACTCAAGAAAGCCGTACAAGAGCTCATCCACAAGAGAGTAGTCGAAGACCCTAGAGATTATGTAGCTAGCAATGTACTCATGGTAGAACTTAGTGAGATCACTGATCCGGCCGAGCCTGTTGTGGCGGACTGTGATGAGATGGGTTGTATTTCAATGACTAATAATAAAGAACCTTCTTGCTACTTGTTGTCTTTAGAAGAACTAGTGAGTGAAGTCGAATCTCTAGAAGAAGAGAGTCCCAAACCCTCTCGACCTCTTTCTTGGGCCGAAATCTTCGAGGAGGCCGAAAAGACCGAAGTTTCGCCCCCTTGTCATGACTCGCCATTGTCTTTGGAGGAGCTACGTGCAGAAGTTTGTCTCCTTACAAGATCCGGTCAAGTGTACCAATCCGACCCGAAGGGTGCAAAGAAAGTCTTTGGGAAGGAACCCGAGCAAGCCGACCTAGACAAAGAAGACCCTATCCTCACTCAACTCAAACAAACCCAAGCCCATATTTCACTATGGTCCCTACTCACCTCCTCCCTAGCCCATCGCCTCATGCTCGAGCAAAACCTCGCCGCCACCATGGTACCATCCACTATTACCCCGGAAGACGTCACCCACATGATTGGTAATATCCACTACGGAAACATCATCACTTTCTCGGAGCTAGACAAGCCAGCGTTCAGAGTTGATCATAATGAGCCTTTATACATCACTGTCGAAGTAAATGGCAAGAAGATTCCCCGTGTATTCATTGACAATGGTTCTGCTATTAATATCCTGCCTTCAAGGATGATGGATGTGGTTGGCGTTCATGGTGTTGATTTACGCCCATCCAAACAAACCATCAAAGCTTATGACTCTACATGCCGCGCCGTGATAGGCGAAGCCACCTTACCCATTACCATCGGAACAAAGATCCTACCAACCGACTTCCACGTCATAGACATCCCCGCAACCTTCTCACTCCTCCTCGGCCGGCCATGGTTACATCAGTCGGGCGCTGTCCCATCTTCCCTACACCAGTGTGTGAAATTTCAATCTGGTAATGAAGTAACCATCATCTACAGTGATCTCGTAACTGCCCAAGGGACAGACACCAAGGGCGTTCCTGTCTTACAGATTCAGCATGGGGAAGAGAGCCGACTCTTCAATGGCTTCAAAATAGTCGCTCAAGCACAGATCTGTACCATCGACCTCACTAAAACAACGGACAAAGTGGCACCTGTTGTCAAGATACTGCGCAACATGGGTTTTATACCAGGGCTGAGGCTAGGTAAGAACTTGCAAGGCCCCACAGAATTGGTTGAAGAGGTTGATCATCGAGGGTTGTTCGGTCTAGGGTACACCCTTACTCTTGAAGACAAGATGGAGCAACAAAGGATAGAATTGCTTAAAAAGATGAAGCTTCCCTACAAAAAGCCTGAAATGCGGCCATATCGCCTGTCCCTGAATAGCTACTTTGTCAGGGAAGGCGAGGAGTTTTCGTGTTTTGAGTTCGCCGAGCCATGGATTGACCACACAGGGAAATTACAGAAAGGGTTCGAGATTTTCAGAGATGTGGAATTCGATCGGTCCAACATGAAGCTGACTTACATGGAATATGACAAAGCCACGGGCAGAGTTAGAACCATCAGGCATGAGTACTCCACCAAGGTCGCAGATGACTTGGCAGATCAACTTGAAGCCGCAACCCTTGACAAGCCAGCAATAGAAGCCGCAGAAACTCCGAGTTCGACTGAGACGTGGGACGGTCAATATCTTCTTCAACATCTGGGTAATCTGGGGCTGCACGAAGACATGGTTGCCGTCATTGGAGATGATTCTGAGGATAAGGTGGACCCAAGGACATTGGTGGTACCCATGGGGGACAAGCTCAAGAATTGGTGCATCATTGGGGGACCTATAGCTACTCCGGAATTTATGATGGGAACACTGGGGCTTACTCCTTCTCCTGTCGCCACTCCTGCAGCATCTCCTGTCACTCACCCAAAATCCCCGTCCCCAGAGTCTAGTGTTTTACATTTTGAATTTGAGTCTTCCTCTAAGTCTGACGACCTTACGTCTGAAGACTATGATCTTGTTGCAAACGCTATTTTCCCTTT
This sequence comes from Campanula takesimana, assembly GCA_026119855.1. Taxonomy (NCBI): domain Eukaryota; kingdom Viridiplantae; phylum Streptophyta; class Magnoliopsida; order Asterales; family Campanulaceae; genus Campanula; species Campanula takesimana. The sequence goes on from JAOWBW010001659.1 coordinate 81,266, forward strand.
TGCCATGAATGAAACCCTCGACCTTTCCGAGTATCCCTCCATAGTCACTCTTTTAACTGATAAATTGGCTAATAATCAAACTAATGATATACACTTAGTTAATAACAATTCATTAGAAGAGGCAGACACAGACACATTAAATGATGAATACATTAAAGAGATCTCAGAACAGGTTATTAATCAAAAAGAATCTCGAGCCCAAGCTGCCGATGAGGTGTTAACATGCGTGAATTTGGGAACCGAAGCCGAGCCTAAGGAAACGCAGATTGGGAGTTTCTTCAGCGGAGCCGAAAGGGAAGCACTGATTGAGCTACTCAAAGAGTATGTGGATGTGTTTGCATGGTCTTATAAGGACATGCCGGGGCTCGACAACTCGATCGTAGAGCACAGAATCCCGACAGCACCAGACGCTAAGCCAGTCAAGCAGAAGCTGCGCCGCATTAAGCCGAAATGGTCTTTGCAAGTGAAGGAAGAGATTGAGAAGCTACTCCGTGTGGGTTTCATCAGGGTGATCGAATATCCAACTTGGTTATCAAATCTGGTGACTGTCAAGAAATCCAACGGTAAAGTCAGAGTATGTGTGGATTTTCGGGATCTCAACAAAGCTACACCAAAGGATGACTTCCCCTTGCCAAATATCGACATGTTGGTGGATGCGACCGCCCACTATGAGGTCAAGTCGTTTGTGGATGGGTTTGCCGGCTATAACCAAATCAAGATGGCCGAGGAGGACCAAGAAAAAACAGCTTTCACCACCCCATGGGGGACTTTTTGCTATACTGTCATGCCATTTGGGCTGAGGAACGCTGGGGCTACCTACCAACGGGCAGTTACGACTTTATTCCACGATATGATCCACAAGGAGATTGAGGTGTACGTGGATGACATGATTATACATTCCAAAGGGTCTAGGGGCCAACACTTGATAGATCTCAGAAAATTCTTCAACAGGTTGAGAGAGCACGCCATGCGTTTGAACCCGGCGAAATGCACCTTTGGAGTTCGTAGAGGGAAAGTATTAGGTTACATGGTCACCGAGAATGGGATCAAAGCCGACCCAAGGAAGATTCAAGCCATCCTGGAGATGAAGCCACCCCGTACCGAGACAGAGATAAAAGGATTCATGGGACGCCTGCAATACATCAGTCGGTTTATCAATCAGCTGACCACCATCTGCGAACCAATTTTCAAGTTAATGAAGAAAACAGCCAGTATGGAGTGGGATCATGACTGCCAGATAGCCTTCGAAAGGATCAAACAATATTTGGTGAATACCCCAATCCTGCCCGCCGCATAAGGAGAAGCCGTTGCTACTATACTTAACTGTGACAGACACCGCCGTCGGAGCCATGTTAGCGCAAGAAGCGAAAGATTCCCGGATTGAGAATGCAGTGTACTTTGTCAGCCGAAAGTTACAAGGTAGCGAGCTCAATTACTCCACGCTCGAGAAGACCTGCGTAGGCCTAGTATGGGTGGTGACGAAGCTTAAGTACTACATGGTATCCCATCCGATCTTACTAGTCTCGAAAATGGATCCTATCAAGTACCTGTTTGATAAACCCTCCCTGTCTATGAGACTCGCTAAATGGTCAGTGTTCTTGGGAGAGTTCGACATTACTTATGTACCGAGGAAAGCAATCAAGGGGAGGGCAATGGCCGATCAGCTCACAGACTCTCCAAGCACCGAGACAAGAGGACCCGACCCCGAGTTCCCGGACGACGACATTTTCGCAATTGAGGTCGCAGAAAGGTGGCAATTATTCTTTGACGGAGCTGCAAACAAACGAGGGAATGGAGTCAGACTCCTACTTATTGATCCCAAAGATGAGCACACTCCCATAGCCATCAAGCTGAACTTTTCGGCAACCAACAACGTCGCCGAGTATGAGGCGTGTATAGCCGGATTGGAGGCCGCCCTAGAACGCAACGTGAAAGAGTTAGATGTGTATGGAGACTCTGCTTTGATTATTAACCAAACGGCGAAGAAATGGAAAACTATTGATCCTTGCTTGCAGCGGTACCAAGGTTACATGGATGAGTTGATAACACAGTTCAAAGAAGTTACCTTCCATTTCCTGCCGCGAGACAAAAATAGGTTCGCGGATGCTCTAGCTACATTGGCCTCCTTAGTTGAAATTCCAAAGGGAAGGTCCGTGAAACCATTCAGGGTTGGACGAAGGGAGAACCCCGCCTATTGCTACGAAATCCAGATCGATGCCGAGGTAAACGGAGATCAATGGTACGCCCAAATCTACAAATTCCTTAAGCACGGAGAGATGTCCTTTGACGGAGATGTGAAGGCCAAGAGTCTGCAAGCACTCAAAAGGTTGGCGGGGCAGTTTGTGCTGTTAGACGATACTTTGTACAAGAGGCATTACGATGGTCTGTTGCTCTTATGTGTCAACAACAAGAAAGCTGAAGCAATAATGGAAGAAGTACACAACGGGTTGTGCGGACCCCACATGAATGCAAGGATGCTTAGACAGAAGATCACTCGGCTGGGCTATTATTGGATTACCATGGAGACAGACTGTATTCAATGGGTTCGACGGTGTTACAAGTGCCAAGTATGCTCCAACCTCAACCACATCCCCCCACACGAATTGTATAGTTCCACCACGCCTTGGCCATTCGCCACGTGGGGTATAGACATTATTAGGAAGATCTCGCCGGCCGGTAGTAATGGTCATGAATTCGTCCTCGTCGCGGTCGACTACTTCACAAAGTGGGTCGAAGCTCAGTCTTACAAGGTGCTAAATTCCAAGAAGGTAGCGCAGTTTATCAAAGAGAACATTATGTGTCGGTATGGGGTTCCTAACCTCATTATATCAGATAATGGCAGTCATTTCGAAGCCGAGTGTGCTCGCTTGCTTGTAGAATTCAAGATCGAACGAAAAAAATCTTCCCCATACTATCCACAGACAAACGGCGCGGTTGAGGCGGCCAACAAGACGATAGAGCAGATAATTCGCAAGATGGCTTCGCAAGGGCGGGATTGGCCCGAGAAGTTACCATTAGCACTTTGGGGGTACAGAACGTCAGTCCGCACCGCTACTGGAGAGACCCCTTACGCTTTGACATACGGCATGGAGGCAGTGCTCCCTATTGAGTTGGCGGTGCCATCTTTGAGGATCTTGCTCGAGAACCAAGTGAATGAGGTAGAATGGCTTCGTAGTCGCTATGATCAGTTGGCAACACTCGACGAACGCAGATTGAAGGCCATGGAACACATCCGGGCCTATCAAAGGAGAACGACAAAAGCCTTCAATAAAAAGGTCAAGCCTGTTGACATAAAGGAAGGAGACTTGGTGCTCAAAGCACGCTTACCCAACAAATTCAACCCCCTCGGGAAATGGGCCCCCACTTGGGTAGGGCCGTTTGTAGTACAGAAGATCTTCTCCGGAGGAGCGGTCAGAATGGCAGATTTGGATGGCAACCCGTTCAAGGAACCAGTCAACCTCAGCAAGCTCAGACGCTACTATGACTAGACTCCCCCTCTTAAAAAAAAATGTTTACTACGCAAAAAGAAGCCCGATAGACTGAAAACCCGCAAAGGGCGGTCTATGCAAAATAATGGTGCGTACAAAGCTCGCTAGATCGAAAACCCGCAAGGGCGGTCTAGGCAAAAGTTAGAGCATTCCCCCTTCTATCTTCCCTTTCTTTAAAATCATTCTAGTCTGACTGGAGTGAACTACGGTGAACTGAGCCCCTTAGTCCTATTTGTAAAAGGGGAACGTAGGCAGCCTTTCAAAAGGTGCGGTCTAAAAAAACAAATAAACATCCAAATCTTGTTAAGCAATAAAGATAGAAGTTGTATTTTCTGAAAGCAAAAACTTTTATTTCCATAGTCATTGCATGTTAACACTTATTTGATGAGTCTAAGCTTGACATACTTTTTGAATAAATAACCTATTCTGAAATTGAAACTAAAACAAAAGTAAACTAAATTAAACTAATGTGTCTGCACGACTATGGAGAGACGCTCGGGATTACTCCTTAGTGCCATTTGTGCCCTCGGTCTCTTTTTTCTTGCTTTGCCCACGGCGAACTTTCTTCTTGCTAGGATTCTCACAAAATCTTCTTTCGAACTCGCTAACACCTTTAGCCTTGCCATTAGGAGCCTCTTCACCCTTCCTCTTCTCTGACGCCCCCACTTCTTCTCCGCCTCCGTTAGCCACGCTCTTACTCATCCTCCTCTCATAAGCCTCAGCCTCCTTAATCCTCAAGGAAAAACTTGGAGCACAGGATCCCAAAATAGTGCCCCTTAGGGTCTCTAGAGTCTGCTCCGCATGCCCAAGTCTCCCCATGTACCAATCCAAATACTCGCGTGGCAGGAAGGTGTTGCTAGAGCGTGTGAGGAAGGTCCTACGGCTAAAGCCAGCCTCGCCCCACATCTGAGAAAGAAGGACTGAGGCACTATCATCCAACTGAAGTATCCCAAAAGGAAAATCATCTCTCTCCTCGTCCCAACCCTCCGGGATGGTCTGCACCAAACCATACTGACGAAGCACTCTAGAGGGATAGTAAAAGGTAGTCCCAGAAAGGGTCGGAACTTTGATCATGTGAAGTCCCACTTGTTTCTCCCCCACAGAGTGAATGTGCCAATGGGGCACCACCCACTGAATGTCGTCAGTCACCATTTCCGCCAAATACTTTTCCCAACCTTTGAGAGTCATGACCTCAAACCGCTCCGCCATGCCTCTAATGCGGTGCATCCATGGGGCCACATTCAGAGAAGCCGCCGGTTTATTCACTCGAAGCCTCTCTTGCAACCACATGGTCAAAAGCCTATCACTACCACAAGGCATCCCACCATAAGCCGCAAGATGGGGAATCCCACAAAGCATCTCCCCAAGAATGGCCGGTACAATGTCATAACCTAAACGAGCCGAATTCACCATGCCCAAACACCCCTCACTAGCAAATCCAACCTCAGAAGGGAAAAGAATAGAGGCAAATAGACATAGCGCAAGATGGTCCAAGGAACGGTCAGAGGCCACATCCATGTGTATAAAGTGTTGTGGCATCCAAGAAAGGTCGACATAACCGCCCCTAGCATACCTATCAAAATCATCCGCGGACACGCCAAAGGTCATCAACTTGTCCCTCAAGCAAACGAAGTCAAAGGGCAAGGCAACTTTACCCTTCCCTTCGTAGCCACATAATGCCGCGATGTCCTTATAAGTGGGCGTTATCTCGTTGAATGAAAAGTTGAAGACATGGAGGGTATCATTCCAAAATCTCCCACAGGCTTGCAAGAGGTTGGTATTGGAGTTCATGTGCAAAAGTGACCAAAGACACTTTATCCCATACCGTTCATCAAGTTTCCTACGACTAGAACCAGGAAGTTTGGCAACCCACTTCTCCAAAGAGGTTATAAAGACCTTTTTCTCAAGACTTGTGATCCTAGCCTCTTGATCCATGACAAAGAACAAGCAAATTGGTTAAAAGGAACTCAAAAAACTGCTCAAAAGGTTGCTGGTATGTTTTTGTGGCTGCAAAGGGTTCATTAAATAGGGTACGGACTCCCACTCTTGCCTGGAAAAGGAAAAGCAGAGCCGACTACAGACTTGGCCACGCGGCCACTTGTAATATTGGAAAATATGGCCACGCGGCCAACATTGCTCCGTGCCTTGCCATGGCCATGCGGCCAACATTGCTCCGTGCCTTGCCATGGCCATGCGGCCAACATCGCTCCATGCAGAAATCCGGTTTGTTTCCTCCCACTCCATGACGGATCCATGCAACTACGTACCTACCCCCCTTCCGTGGCTCATGCATTGTATAAAATTAGGAACATTTGTAAAATAACTAGTTTGCACAAGTAGGCTCCCACAATAAATTTACATTTTAGAAACATGATATACATACATCCATTTTATACATTGGTTCTATCCATACATATCCCTCTGCTCTCTACTAGCTAACAGTGTAGGAAATAAAGATGGACCCCGCCTAATCAGAATCTTCCTCCGTGGTGTCTCCACGCCGCGCTAAAGCCCGAGAGCTACCAGCACCCGAACTCCGTCCCCGGACCGCTCGACCACCAATTTGAGAAGAGCCCGCGCCGTTCGGAGACCGCTCACGACGCTGGGGTGACGCAACGTCGTCCCTCTGACAAGTACATGAATGGTACGCCTCCCTTAGTAAGCGCATCAACACGTTCTCCCGCCGAGCTGAACGGATATATGCCTCCCGAATCACCTGAAAGGGAAGCCAAGGCAAATGATTACAATGCAGAAAGAAATAGATGTGTGCAAACATGACTAATACAAAGCATAAAGCCGTACCCCAGCGTCGGGCGGAGGAATGAATGTCTCCTCAACAAGATCGACATCAGTCGGCTCCAAGCTAAGCTCCACCTCCCGGCCGCCCCTCATCACTCTCACGCTACTCGAGCGAAGGGGCATGTCAACCAAAGGCCGACTCCGACCAACGTACCGGGCCGAGCTCGATCCCTCTCCCGATAGCATCCGAGCCCGAACCTGAGGGCTGATCAGCCGTGTCCGCACGTAGCCGGCATAGTCGTCACTCCCTCTGTAATGCTCTGCCGGAGTGGGAGCCAAGAAAGTCGCCAACCTCGCGGGACGGAGCATATCCCGAGGAGGGTCATAAGGAGCCCACGGTAACGCACCAGCCCTGTGCTGACGAACCACCCTCTCTCCAAGATACATGGCCTCCCCAGTGAGACCCACAAGCAGAACCCTAGAAGCGGTCAAATCCACTACATAGGGACCCTCCGAAGCCTCATTGGCCGGGCTCCATGGGTAAAATCTGACCCCGATGGGCTCAGACATCGCGAACACCCTCCTCAGATCAGCAGCATCCACCGTCTTCCTAACCCGGTTTCTGCGGGGAGGAGCCCTGTTGCCTTTACACCAGTACGACATGATGGGAACAACCTTGTTAGCACTCATCACCAACTGAAAAGGGGCGACACCAAAGACCTCGTACACCCAAGCCTGTGCATATAATGAAAAAAGACATTTCAGACCAAAGGATAGAGCAGAAATCTCAACAATGTGAAAAAGAAGGGTAGTCAAGAGCATACCTCAAAGGCGAACTGGAATCCGTCAAAGGCCGACGAGCTAGCCCTCGAGCAGTGGTCCAAAGCCCGGTAAATCTCAGCCAAACCGGCTCCACCCCAAGAAATCCCACCGACTAAGTCCAAGTCCACAAGAGCCCCTAGCAGTGAGTACCGGCAGACAGTAGCCCCACTGGGAAACAAAATCTCTGAAAAGCTGTACCATAAGAACAGCCGGACCAAGCAATCCAAATCATACTCCCCCCTACTAAAGGCCTCAATAGCCACCTCCACCAAGCGATTTACCTTCCCGGCCTCCACTCCATAACCCTTGACACCTCCTTCCAGGTCGGTATCGACTCCCAGCAGAGCCTGTCTATAGTCCCGCCGCTCCGCCAAGCTCTCATCAAAAGGCAAAGGGGTACCAGTAAACCTCAACCCTGTGATGGCCGCGAAATCCGTCGGGGTGATGGTAATCTCTCCCCAACTGAAGTGGAAGGTATGGGTGGTATCCCACCAGAACTCCCGGCACACCTCTATCACCGCTGCCACCTTCAGGGTAGCCCCGACCATGCGGACACTGTCAAAGAATGGGCCAAAGCCCATAGCCTCGATCCGAGCACGCAAACCGCCCGGTCCCTCCGGCAGAGACGCCCACAGTTTGCCCACAGTCACTGTGGACCCACGAGCCTTGATCCTCTGCAGGTAAACACAGCACATGTACGTTACCATTCTAGCAATTTTCAATTCTGGCAATTTAAATTCTAGCATTCCATTATTCTGGCATTTCATACTATGTGCATAAAACATACAAATGTGCGAGAAGGAAAGGAGTGAAAATTCGAAATTTACCTCTCGCGTCTCCGGAAGGCCCATCGACCAATGACGCTCAGAGTCGATGTAAAAATCGTAATCTTGGTCGAACGTAGACCGCAGCAGATTATCACGATAATTCCGAGTCGCGGCTCGTGGTCTCAAACCGCCCCGTGGAATCAAGGGCGTCGCTTCAAAGCCCGCTCCTAGATCAACCCCGACATTTCCTGCGCCCTGAGCATAACCGTGCCCCTCTCTTTGTGGCTCTTGTTGTGGAATCATATACCCACCTTGGCCCGGGAAATCCCTAAATAACGCCTCATTGATCCAATCTGCCATAGCTTCGAGAAGTATATGAAACGAAGTCTTCAAGATTATCAAAATCCAAGCTTTCTCTCTCTAAAAACCCAATTTCCTCTCTCTAACTCGTTAACAATGGAGGAAGGAAGAAGAAGAAAGAAGAAAAGAAGAAGAAGAGGGGAGGTGTCTGGTGATGTGACCAAGGAGTCAGCCCATCGGCATCCTTGGCCACGCGGCCACGTTTGCCCTTGCAACCCCAGCCGTCAAATCAGCGATCCGTGTGAAAGAGATCTGACCACAGCAATTTAGTGTGTTTGGTCACACGGCCAACCTTGTCCCTTCAGATAAAATTCCACTTTTGTCCCTGATCTTTTCCCTTTAATTCATCTTAAATGCCCTTAGCACAATTTTGACTGATATTCGTTACCTTTGGGTACGAAAAGCCCCTTAAAATTTCCATTCTTCACCGAATATTTGCTTAGGATTCGTATGGTTGTAGAGACTTCGGCGCCTCTATGACATACCATCCTAGATCGATCGTGATTGGCAGAAGCGTCGGCGTTTCTGTTTGCGAGAGATCCAGCATCTATTATTAGGATTCGTATGGTTGTAGAGACTTCGGCGCCTCTATGACATACATATCCTTGATCGATCGTGATTGGCAGAAGCCTCGGCGTTTCTGTTTGCGAGAGATCCAGCATCTATTATTAGGATTTGCATGATTGTAGAGACTTCGGCGCCTCTATGACATACGTATCCTTGATCAATCGTGATTGGCAGAAGCCTCGGCGTTTCTGTTAGCGAGATCATAGAGACTTCGGCACCTCTATGACATACGCATCCTAGATTGATCGCGATTGGCAGAAGCCTCGGCGTTTCTGTTCGCGAGAGATCCGACATCTATTACGTTAGCACAATCGGCAGGAGCCCTGGCGATCCTGATTACGTTTATCATTCCATCTTGGGATTATTTAGACAACGTAGTCTTCATTTTTCCCAAATAACTTCATTGCTTACAAATGTTCGTTCTTCATGTAAGATAGTATCCGTAGGTTTATTATCTGCAGTAGAAGTTCGATGGCTCGTCTTTCCCCAATAGCTCTGAACTACGACCGGATTGATTCCTCGGAGGATACGTAGGAAACCTGAAAAGGTCCAGCCACCCGACCGACGCGGTCATCTCTCATCCCCAGCGGGTGCATTTTCCCCAGCAGAAGACTTTGTTCCCCGTCAGAGGACAGTCATTCCCAATTTCCCATCAGATTTGAACTACGTTTGGCTTGATTCCCCCGCGGATACGTAGGTCGCCTGCCAAGGTTCAGCCGTTCCCTTACCTTTCATCTGTTTTGGAACTCATGTTTCAGACGGATCCTTCTTTTATCGTCGACCCCACATTGCCTTGCAAGAAGCGTCGCCGAGGGGCTACTGTTAGTACCCGACCTGAAAATGAGTTTATTAGGACTTTCCCAAAAATGCAAGGACTTTATAGGAATTAGAAACCTTGCAAAGACTTGTCCCGGATTCCCGAAATATCTCATTTATGACAAAATCTATCAAATTAGGTAGTAAATGGTTTCCTTAAAACCATGCAGAAACCCTAGCTTAAGAATCAAGTCAGCCTGCAACATTGGCCACGCGGCCAACCTTCCTCCGCGTTGATCTTGGCCACGCGGCCACTCTTGTCACCGGCTTCAACCATGGCCAGGCGGCCAACCTTGCGCTGGATGATCTTGACCATCAGATCTTCCCCTCAGTTTACTATATAAACCAATCCCATGCTATTGGTTTAAGGATCCGATTTTGAGAGCTCTAAGTACGAATTTTGGAGTTCTTAAACACTATTTTGCTCCCTAATTAACATTCAAAACACTCAAGAAGATCCAAGGTTTATTTCTTGCCAACATAGGTAAGTTTTCTAACTTTTTCTTCGTGTTCTTGCATTATTCTTAATGTAGATCTTTTATATTCATGTTCGTACATGTTTATTCATAGTTTCTTCATGAGCTTTGCATGTTCATTCATATGTTCATATATGTTCTTCGCATGTTCTTCGTGTTCATAGATTAAAACCTTATTTTTGCTATATTTAGGGTTGCGATCTTCATAATTACCTGTTATTTCATAGCCGATGATGATCGAGGGTTCATCAACCCGAGGATGATCTAGGAACTACTTCTAAACCCCTAATCTTTAGGTAATTTCCCCCACATTATGCATGATCCCGATTCTTCTGCCTATTCTAATTCTCTGCGAACTACGCTGACCTGAGCTTTTCACATTGAGAGGAACGTAGGCAATCTTCGGATCCGGTCTAAATCACTAACACACTACTAACACATCCGTCATGATAGAAAGACCGATCAATTCGGGCAATAGGAGTGATAACGTCCAATATTCTTCTCTTGTTGTAATTTGACCCCCGAACCCATTAAACATGCTTTTTTCAATGTTTTGGCTTTAATTAAAACGGCGTGGCGACTCTCATAATTTTAATGTCGTTAAGAATATTCCCTTTGTAAATAAAAATAATCACAAGATACTTCCCATGCGTCGCTTCATCGGAAAGGGGTATTCACACTTCCCCCTTCACTTCGTCACACGGGAATTCGGCAAGCTGGTCACTGAACACTTTCCCCCTGATGGATTTTAGTGTGACGTAAGTGATATCATAGCCGGCGAGCATGAAGTACCATTTGGCTATTCTTGTTGACATGAAAGGCTTCTCGAAGATGTAGCGGAGCGGGTCCACCTTTGCTACTAGCTTGATCAGAAAAGCTTCCATATAGTGTTTGAGCTTTTGAGTGACCCAAACCAATGCTGCACATGACTTCTCTAAGACAGAGTAGTTCTTTTCGCCTCCTTGGAATTGGCGACTAACAAAATAAATGGCGTTCTCCTTTGTGGACTCTCGTTGCTCTGGTGCTAACATAGCCCCTAGGGCTTCATCATTGACAGTGAGATAGAGCAACAGAGGTTTCTCCTTGTGCGGCAGAACTAGAACAGGAGGGCACGTCAAGTAATGCTTCACTTGGTCGAAGGCTTCTTGGCACTCGTCGGTCCATTCTAGAGCCACATTCTTCTTGAGTAGCTTGAAGATTGGCTCGCACGTGGAAGTGAGTGGTGCACAAACCGACTGATGTATTGTAGTCTGCCCATGAAACCTTTAATCTCTTTCTGCGTCTTTGGAGGAGGCATGTCAATGATTGCCTTGATTTTGGAGGGGTCTACTTCAATTCCCCTTTCAGTGACCATATAACCAAGAACTTTGCCTCGGATAACCCCGAATGTGCACTTTGCAGGGTTGAGCCTCATCTTGTGTTGACGAAGCCTTTCGAAGAACTTGCGGAGATCGATTAAATGTTGACCATCGGTCCCTTTGGAGTGAATGATCATGTCGTCCACGTAGACCTCGATTTCTTTGTGAATCATATCGTGGAACAAGTCTGTCACGGCTCTTTGCTAGGAAGCTCCAGCGTTTCTTAACCCAAATGGCATGACTGTGTAGCAAAAGGTACCCCACGGTGTTGTGAAGGCTGTCTTGTGTTGATCTTCTTCGGCCATGAGAATCTGATTGTACCCAGCGAACCCATCCACGAATGAGCGAACCTCATAGGCAGCAGTGGAGTCGACCAGCATGTCGATATTAGGGAGTGGAAAATCATCCTTTGGGGAAGCTATGTTTAAATCCCGGAAGTCCACACAAACTCGAACCTTGCCGTTTGCCTTCCTGACTGTCATGATGTTGGCTAACCATGTCGGATACTCGATAACCTTGATGAAACCCATACCGAAGAGCTTCTCAATCTCTCCTTTGACCTGCAGAGACCATTCTGGCTTGATCTTTCTGAGCTTCTGCTTTACTGGCCTGTCATCTTCTCTGATCGGAATCCTGTGCTCCGCTACCTTTCTGTCCAAACCCGGCGTGTCTTTGTATGACCATGCGAACACATCCACGAATTCCCGTAGTAATGCAGTCAATCTGTCTCTGTCGTCCCCCTTGAAGAAGCTTCTAATCTTAGTTTCTTTTGGCTTTTCTTCGGTACCCAGATTAACAACATGCAATTCTTCGTCAGCCTTTGGACCATTTTCACCACGACTACGGACTTGTTGAGCAAGTTCATTTAAGTAGTGTTTTCGTGGTCTATTTCATCATAATTTGAATCGTTATTAACTTGTTCATTAAGTTCATTATTAGTTAATTCATCATTTATGATGTTTGCAGTCTCAGGGTACTCAGAAATATCAAATTTTTCATTAGCAAAGAAAGGAAACACACGCTCGGCTATGGCCTCCAAATCCTCTTGGGTGAGGGTATTAGAGATACTCTCGGACTCGAAAGTAAGTGTGAGCCGCTCTTCCTTTGTTGCTGTGCGGGGTATGCAACCCATTTCTTGAACTAAGAATTCTTCAGATACCATGGGCCCTTTCGTTGAATACCAATTGTTGATCGGCTCGGAGCTTGGCGGGATCTCACTGATAGTCTCATTCATGATGACGGTGTCATGGATGGCGTTAACTTGGCATTCATTCATTATGGCAAGCTCTTCGAACATGGAGGCTAAATCTGTAAGTTCTTCCCCTACGGTGATTTCTGTCTCGGATTCTATAGTCATCTTCCTTCCCCACCATTCATGGGGCGACATGGGAGTTGGTTCCCTTTCGGATTTCTGGATCTCACAATCGGAGAAAATTTCGAGACCGGGCTTTTTGACACCCTTATTGTTAACCCATGGCTCGGGAAAGATCATGTATGGAACGTCTTCCCCTTGGCAGACAAAATAGCCATTCAAAGTCTTGCGGTAAGGATTTAGATCAGGGACCTCGTAACGACGGCCTTCTTTACGAGCTCGAGCCTTTTCGTTCTTGATTTCTTGCTCTTGTTTCAAGTCTTCTTTGGAAGGCTCATATCCCAAACCGAATGTGTTCTTGACAAATGGGACTTGCACAGGGTGTAGGATTCCTTGTTGATATTTCCCTAGGCCTAAACCAGGGAAGTAGTCCATGTTCCTCATCATGCGGAGGACTTTGTGATTGCTGGGGGTCCATGATCCGTTTCCCCCTTTTTTGTCAATGGCGTTGATTGAGACGCCGGAGAGAGTGGAGTCTGGTAAACCATGCTGAACTTGGTGGACGGGCTCACCTTTTCTGTGGATAGTGACGTTTTCAGCCATGACGGTCACTATTTCATCACCATTTCGGATCTTGACACATTGGTGGAGAGTTGACGGTACGGCATTAGCACTGTGAATCCATGGTCGACCCAAAAGTAAGTTGAACGAGGCCGGGATATCAAGCACTTGGAATGGAACAGACATGACCATGCTCCCAAACTCAATGTCTATTTCGATCATACCCATGACTGTATGGGCGGTGCTGTCATAACCTCGGATTACTTGAGTAAAGGCTTTAAATCGGAATCCTTAAGCCCCAGTATGCCCATGATTCTGCCAGGCATGAGATTGAGTGCGGAACCACCGTCCACTAAGACTCTTGAGACGGGCCTCCCCCTTGCTCGTACCTTGAGGTAAATAGCTTCGTTGTGGTCGGAACCAAATGGTGGAAGGTCTATATCGGCAAAGGTGATGACGTTGCCAAAATGAATGTGACCGATCATTGCCGTGAGGTCCTCAGGAGTAGTATTGGGAGAAACTGATGTATCATCGAGATTGCGGATGACAAGATCTCGGTGTTTCTTTGAGGATGCAATGAGGTCCCAAATAGAGATGTTGGCTTGAGTTTTCTTGAGTTGGACAAGTGGAGGGTCTTCGGGAATGTTGCGAGCTTGCGGTCTTTGAGAAGAGGAGCTTGGTGCGGAAGTGGAAGGGTTGCTTGCTATGACTCGACCGGATCGAGTTAGCATGTTGACGTTCCCATCTTGCTTCTTTTTCCTATTCTCTAGTACTTCCCTCATTACCTCATCGTAAGTCACTACATAATAAGAATTGTCAAGTTTATTCATAACATTGGGGCCCCCATTCACAATTGGGATTGAATGGGTGGTCCCCTCGAGTTCTCCTATCTCTATTACATTGACATGTTCGTCATTAGTTACTACAAATTCTTTCTTATCTATGAGATCTTGAATGACATTGCGGAGAACGAAGCAATCCTCGGTGGTGTGGCCACTATATTGGTGGTAGCCACAATATTTGTGGTGAGCATGATTGGGGTTGACCGTCTTGGGTTGGTACCCTTGCACGGGTGTGACTTGGCCCTTTGCTTTGAGGACTTCCAACACTTCGGTTTGAGTCATGCCTTGGAGAGGCATGTAGACACGGTCATTTCGAGACTTCTTCCCTTGGGGTGGAGGAACCTTTTTGTAATTCCCCTTGTCAATAGTGACGGCGTTGACCAAGGCCTCTTTTGTGGAGTTGGAAGCGGCCTTGTATCGGTAAGTAGGAGTGGTCTTCTTAATCTCCTTGAGCAAGTCATCCATGCGTACCCCCGCCTCATACATTTGGGAGAAGTCGGAGTAGCAAGCCCCACTTAGGTGGGTTCGGAGATCAATCTTGAGACACTTAAGAAAGATGTCCATTTGCTCTTTTGTGTTTGGCCTCTCAACAATTTTAGAGAGTTTGGCATTCCATCTCCTTGTGAAGTCGATGAAGGACTCGTTGTCTCTTTGAGTGGTATTCTCGAGCTCTTTCCTTGTGGGCCGGTGAGTGGTGTTGCCTTGGTATTGATTCTTGAAGGCAAGCATGGCGGAGTCCCAATCAAGACGGACAGTGAGCGGGAGAGTAGCATACCAATCTTTTGCCGCCCCCTCGAGAGTGAGAGGAAAGCATTGAGCCATCACCTTGGGGGAGACCTTCTTCGGAACCATTGCCCAAATATAAGTCTCAATGTGAGCCATGGGACAAGAGTTGCCCTTGAATTTGCTTATGTCGGGCATCTTGAACTTATCGGGAAGAGCGGCCATAGTACTCATGAGGATGGATGATTGATAAAGGCTTGTGTCGGAGCCTTTCCCCATGTTGAGCCCATTGAATTTTTGGTCGATGTAGGCCATGATAGAATCCACCATTTTGGGCTCATTGTTCTCGGAACTCGGTTCCCCCATTTTCTTGGTGCGGGTGTTGACATAAGGACTTTTGAACAAACCCTCGGTCCACTCGGATTCATCATCATTATTCTTGTTCTTCCCCTTGGCAAGGTTAGTGAGCTTTTCTTTCATTAGCTCCATCTCGGCCTCGTGGGCCTCCCTTTGGCTGTCGAGGTGGGATTTCCAAATGTCTTCTTTGCTTTGTGCCTCCTTATTAAGGGTGGAGACTTGCTCTTGGAGGAGTTGGACCATGGTTGAAAGCTGTTCGAGAGCATGGTGTTGCTGCTGCCGGTCATGGTTGATGTAGTAGCTGTTGGAGTGATCTCTTCACGGACTAACCGATTTGCCGAATCCCGGTAGACTCTGTAAGTACAAATTGAACCTATATTGCATAAGAGGCCCTTGTCAGTCTTGAGTAACACTTGCAGTCCATGAAGAGGCTTAGAACACACAGTTGGGCACACGACTCGAACCACATAAGAAAAGACTCCTTTTTTTTTTTTTATAAGTCGGAGGGAATGGATCCCTTTTGGGGTTTCTAAGAAAATAATGGAATCGTCACACTAGTATATAGACCATCCCGCGGTCCCATATACTCATCGGATTCCATCATGTTTGTGAATCCTACATGTATCGGGATTAAACTAAATTAATGTAGTAAAGCATACATGCGGGGACGGATTTTTATTTTCGTCCAAAATAACCACTTTTGGGGACGGATTTTTATTGCGTCCGTTTCAACAAGTTGGCATGTATGATTTGAAGACATTAGTTTAGGGAAATCTCGGTACATGGAAACCGACTTAAGTCACGGAGTGTTAGACCCTAACTAGAATTGTGTGGTTTGTGCTCGGCTTGAATATGAGGCTCAAAGGTCACCCCCGGCATGTAGTCTTGAACTACGCCACGGGCTGAGGTTTACCGCTTCGAAAGAGCCAAGGTCTGGTGGAGCTTGAAACTTTCTAGGACGGGCCTCGACGGGTTTGGGGTTGGACTTGTGCGACTCGATAGTGAGCAGTTCATAGGAATATGTGCATGTAGTGTGAGGTCTAACAAGTGACAATTTTTTTTTTTTTGGAAAGAAAGAAAAACACACAAAACACATAAGCACATAAAATTACAACTCCCGAATCACCCGTGTGACCGGTAAATAAAACACAAAATTAAAACAGTCCGAGGGTTCAATTCTGTTCTGATGCAGGCAACTGTGCCCACACCCCACTGTTCTGCTCAGTCACTGAAACCTGTCTCTGTTCTGGGAATCAACCCAGAAGCGTGCGCCTCTGAGTGCTGATGTGGGACGCGCGCGCATGGCGCAATGCTTATGGGAGGCGCGCGCTTCTGGGCACACCTGTCAGAATGTCAGACTTTGGACTCAGGGGATTGCCCTGGTCCTATGTTCATATTGTAACCCCTGCAGAAGTGATTAGTGCAGAATAGCAGAAGAAGAAGATGAAGAACATGAAGAAGTGGGCGATTCTGGTTCTTGATGCGGGATGCGCGCGCCTTAGGCTTAAGAGGCCAGACGCGCGCGCCTCCCCCATCAGGAATCAGAATGCCCAGAAAAGATGTAGATTTCGATCAGAATGCAAGTTTACCCCTCAATTAATTCCCCAGCGGAGTCGCCACTGTAGATACCCCGGGGAGCCACGGCTTTAGGCTCGAGCGCGTGAGCGATCCTAGGATGTCTAACTTGTTTTTAGAGTGTTTAGAGTCGCCACCTATGTTTTGAGGAACATAAGAAAAACCTATTGATTATAGCCTAAGTTTGATTACGAAAACAGAGATTCTTTGTTTTGAGGTTTGGGTGTTAGATTACGAGATGGGAAGTACCGAAACACCCATTTCGCCCAACTAAAGTTGGTCTTGCTTGATCAAAATCTACATGAATGATAACGTTCTTCTTCTTCTTCTTTAAGTCATAAAAGGGGATTTTAAAATAGAGTTTGGAATGTAGGAGATAACTCCTTAACCAACCTCAATGAGATGAGGTGATCATTAGAGTCATGTCCCAAAATGATTTGGGTGATTGCACATTTGATTAGAATAAAAGAGAGAGAGGAGATGAAGTAGAAAAGAAAGGAAAAGATGGACTTTTACCTATAATTTGAAGACCTTCAAATATTGCTTGATGAGATCCTTGGAGAACCTTTAGAAAGTGATTTTGGTATAGTTTTTGTAAGTTCAATTTTCGGTCCTTGAAAATGGAGGTAAAGAGAGGTTTTTATAGGTGAAAGAGGGGTGTTTTTGGTGCCAAAACTCAGTCACCAAGAAATCATTCCCGGGCAAAATCCTGTAAATTGAGCAAGGGAGAGAATCCTGGCCAGAAATCTGTAACTGACGCCCAGAGGCGCGCGCTTCCTGCTTTGGGGGCGGGAGGCGCACGCGCCTGGCTCCTCTTGTCGGAGGCGCGCGACTCAGAGAAGGCAATTTTGACAGAATGGACTAGAAAGTCAGCCCTGTCATTCAGTTTAGTCCCTGGACTTAACGAAGTCAGTCAAGAACTTAACGGAAGTGACAGAAACTAACGAGAAACACTTAAAATAGGGAGAAACACAAGATCAAATGTGCAATCGGGGTGAGCGGTCCAAGGCGGGGTGTCTACACCCGGTCCTTGACTTACGCGTTAATGTTGACCGTAATTAACCTAAGTCATGTATTAAGGATAGGGTGACACCGTGTTATCGAGCCCTAATGAATGGTTCATACTAATCATCCTTAAGCCCGAGGATAAGACTCGAGAGCCCTCATCAAAGATGAGGTTATGCCGGAAGTCCCTTAATTCCCTAAGACGAATTTCGGTCTTAACCGGGGCTTAATCATGATTGGAATGGATCGTGCATTGGGAATCTTGCGATGCACTAGACCCTAGGTTCGTTTCTTTTGGTCGGTAGAAGCCGCTTGCCCTATAGGACCCTCGCTCGGGACAATCCATCCTTGGGAGTGTGCAAGGCAGGTGAAAAACGAGGGGTATATAGGCGTAGTGATGGCCTCCACTAATCCAGGATTTAGAGTAGTTGCGAAAAAGAAGAGGAATCTTTTCCAACCATTTAGGAATAAAAATGCGTTTTAAGTAAAGTTGAATGAATAAATAATTGCACGTGGCATGAGCTTGCTCCGTTCATTGTTTCTTGTCTTCGACACATTCTTGCGTTAATAAATGTCACTTTGTTAAGCCTTTGGACGGACTCCCGTTGTCCTCCAAGACCTCCGTTATGTGATTTCGTTAAGTCTTTGGACGGACCCCCGTTGTCCTCCAAGACCTCCGTTATGTGATTTCGTTAAGTCTTTGGACGGACCCCCGTTGTCCTCCAAGACCTCCGTTATGGGATTTCGTTAAGTCTTTGGACGGACCCTCGTTGTCCTCCAAGACCTTCGTTATGTGATTTAGTTGAGTCTTTAGACGGATCCCCGTTGTCCTCCGAGACCCCGTTAAGATTCCCGTCAAGACCTTAGGCGTTGTCCCCTAGGTCCCCGTTAAGATTCCCGTCAAGACCTTAGGCGTTTTCCTTTAGGTCCCCGTTAAGATTCCCATCAAGACCTTAAGCGTTGTCCCCTAGGTCCCCATTAAGATTCCCGTCAAGACCTTAGGCGTTGTCCTCTAGGTCCCCGCTAAGATTCCCATTAAGACCTTAGGCGTTGTCCCCTAGGTCCCCGCTAAACCCCTAGGAATAGTCCCCTAGGAAGTCAAGTCTTTGAATGGATCCCCCGTTGGCGCGCAGCTGTCCTTTATAGCCGTTCAGACATCAAGTTGACAGCTTTCAAAAATCTTCAAGAGTGACAGCTGTCTTCAGATTTGAATTTCAAACAAGGGGAGCGTCTCCATCTTCGTGTGTGCTGAGTGTTCTTGTTTTATCGTTTGTCCACATCAGCAAATTTGGCTCAATCAAAAGCGTAGCTTGTTATGACGCTTTCCAAGCTTCATAAGGTAAGGTCAGAAAGTGAGAATTAAGGCAAGTCTGAGTGCGCATGAGATTCATGCGCATGGAGTGCGCAGAAGGTGATGCGCTGCGCATGAAGGGATGCGCTGCGCATGGAAGATGTGCGCACCATGCTTTGCCTTTGCTCTATTTACCATGAAATTATAGCTTCAGCCCTAGATACTAAGCCTAGTCTATAAAGAGGACTTAGCTAAAAAATGAAGTTACAAAACTTCTTACATAGGGTCCTAAAGTCCTTAAAATAAACACAGGTGATGGTATCAATTAATTCTAACATAAGTAGGAGGGTTAAGTGATAAGCATACCCAACAATCTCCCCCTAAATGATTGATGCCATTACCTACTATAACAAAGGAAATTCATTGTACTTGATAATAACATGTCCATAAGAATAGAAAATGATAAATCATGTCTCAAGTCAATGTACACACTAGCCAATGCTATAGATTTCTAGTCTATCCAAAAGAAATTAACTTACAATATAGGAAAGACAGAAATATCATTCAGAGCATACAAATTATATGAGTTTAAGTTTAGTATGCGTTTAAACTGAATGTTTAAACATCATGCAATGAAATATGAGTTGTTAAGGATATGCGCATGAAGTTTATAAGATATGCAATGTTCCACAAACAAAAAGTTTGAATTGAACAAGGTTTTGTGAAAACATAATGATGCATTCTTCTCATTAAAACTTGAAAGGTAAGAGTTACAGGGTACAAATTTTACAATGGAAGAAAAATCAAAAGCAAAAGACCTTGCGCATCAAAAACTTACAATTGCGCAGCAAAACAAAAAGATTACAAAGTCTAGTCTATTTGAATTCGCTGCAGTGCTTCGCGCATCTCATTCTGCAAGCTGGTAAACTTGTTCATCAACTCAATCTTCAGTTGCTGAAACTTTGCGTTGTATTCCACAACTAGATTCACATAAGTCCTCATACCATCGCGCATCAGCGCATTATCTCTCTGGATGTCTTCAGAAATCCTGTTAAAGCAATTTTCAAACGCCCCCATCTGATTTCCAAACGATTGAAGGGACGCAGCTATGGAGTCCTGAATTTCTTTCTGCGCATCAACCAAAGTCTTGGTTAGCTCTACCTGAACCATGTTCTGACTGGCTTGCATATCAAGCATAGCCTGGTTCATTCTTCCATTGAAAGTATCACTGAACTGAACTAAACAGTCAGTCATATAAGATTTGAGCGCATCAAAAGAGGAGGAGCTGGAGGCAGTAGGCGCAAAATTGTCAATAGACTTTATGACTTTGGCAGACTCAATCTGAATGATTTCTGTGATGGTTTTGTCTAAGGAAAACAAAGCTTCATTCAACCCATGCACAGAGGGGATCTTAGTGAGCGCAGAAGAGACGATGCCGAAGTCATGCTGGATATCTTGGCGCAGTAGATCAAAATCTTAAGAGGGCGCAACACCAGAACCAGATGCATGCGCAGCAGCAGAACCTGAGGAAGGAGGCATAGCTTCAGAACTGGTTGCCTTTGTTGCAGAACTCTCCCCCTTAATGGCACAATTAATAGCCTGAAGGAAACTGGCTTGCGCATCGAGCCTTGCAGACTGCGCATCCAGTTGCTCTTGAATCTTGGTTTGTTCAGTGACCACCTGAAAGTGCTGGGTTTGCGTAGCAAATTGATTAGCCTGGATAGTCTGGAGCATGGCCAAGATTTGATGCATGTCAGTTGTTGAACTTGAGGGATCTGAGGGAGCAGTTGCTGGAGTTGCAGTAGGAATAATTGGAGAAGTCTATGAAGCTCCAATAGGTTGCACAGGAGTGACAGCAGTAGCAGGAGTCTCTTGCGCATGAACTGGAGAGTGATGCGCATGGATAGGAGAACGATGGACCTCATAATCTTCTGAGCTTGAGTCTTCGCCATCTTCAACTAAAGTCACATCCTCATAAACAGTAGGATCAGGCGCATCATGAGCAAAGCCTTCACCATCAATAAAGACTGGTGGGGCTTGCTGCGCAATGTTTCTCTGTGCAATTGCAGCTAGCCTTGCTTCCCTTGCAATTTCACGCGCAGTCTTTTCAGTGCGCGAAGGAGAATGCCTTGGAGGATCTGATTCAACATCAGATAAATCTTCCACAGTACGTTTTGAAGCGCGTTTCTTGGTAGCAACCTTCTTTACCCTGCGCGATGGAGTGGCCTTCTTCGCCGATAGTGGGACTTCATCCTCAATAGAAGTAGTATTGCGCATGGGCTTTGCAGTCTCCTTTTGCTTCTCCCCCTGAGATTGAGCAGCCTTGGAAGTTCCATTAGATTTGGAAAGGCTGATAAGAGGATCATTGAAAGCACCTTCAAATTCATCTTCTTCTTGAGGCGCAGGAGGAGGAGTAGAGGCTCGTTTTGACTTAGGCGCAGGAGGAGGAGGCACAGGAGCATCATCTGCTACTTGGATGTCTTCATCAGACTCATCCATTGATTCCTTTGCCTTTTTCTTCTTCTTCTTGTCTTTTTTCTCAACAGGCGCAGCAGCCTTAGCTTTTCCTTTTTCTTGAGGCGCAGAAGCCTTGGCCTTCTTGGCTTTCTTAGGAGGCTCAGGGTCTGAAGTAGCCTTGCGCTTCGGAGTTTGCGCAGTAGACTCCTTAATGGTTATCCCAGGCGCAACAGTAGATTTGCTGGCCTTCTTTTTCTTGCGCAGAGGCGCATCAGCAGCAATACCCTTGCCCTTTTCTTTGTCGTCTACTTTGCTTGGGACCGGCTCAAAGAAGGATTCAATTTCAGAATCAGATTCAGTTGAAGATGCCTCATAAATCTCACCACTAGATACAGGAGGCGATCCTTGATTTTCAGGATGAATATCTTCAAACACTTCAATGGGGTCAACAGCCCAGTACATGCAGTAATCAAAGTTGTTTACTTCACGGCGGAAATTCTGAAGAAATACGCGTGAATACGTGCGCGTGGAAGTCACATCAACTTTGAGAGAGGGGTCCTCTTCCACCAGTTTGCGCACTGAAGGGAATCGCATGAAGATTGCAATTAGAATTCTGCAATGCGTTTTGTACTTGGCTGGTTTCTTTGGATCAGCTGCCTTCTTTTTGTAGACGCGCACCCAACGCACGAATTCATCAAAGATAATTTCAGACCAGCTTAACCTCTTCTTTTTGTAAATGGCAGCGCAGCACATCCATTGCTTGCTGATGAATGTTGACTTGTTACCATTTTTGCAGTTGATAGTGTCACCAATGAGAGTGCAGAGGTGGAACATCAATTCCCCAAAATCTTTCCTATCATGGTTGTTGTACTGACCAACCAGAGTAGGAATCCTTATAAGCTTATGCGCAACACTGTCCTGCACATCCTGAGGTATCTTCTTCTTATTGCACGCTGGTAAACCCATCGTCTGTCTGATATGCGCGTAGTTGATAGTTATAGAAACTCCGCGGATAGAACTTTTGAGATAAGGAACTGAGATGTCGTCGTACATTCGATCAATTTCTACTGCATTGCTGAAGAACTCATCGATGTAAGATGGAAGAATGAAGTCCTGGCCTCTGGAGAAGAGAGGCAAAATCCCAGATTTATCCATGATTTCAATCATATAGCGTCCTAGCGCATCCAGTTTTAGGTCTTCCACATCAAGTTTCCATCCAGGAATAAAGTAATTGAGATTCTGCGCAAAACAAAGGTGGAGAATTAGGTCTGTACATGCGCATGGACAGAAGCGCATGCGCATGAGCAATAGGCGCAGCGCATGAACTAGACTCCATACTTAAAAAAAGATAGGAATTAAAAAGGGTAAAAAAATGTTCAAAACACATAATTTGAATCAAACGCCTAAAATTGGCGCGAAAAACAGAAACATAATCAAGAATCATATCAAGGCTTGTTATATGACTATTCATCAAGAACACGAAGAACATGTATTGAATACACAAAGAACACGAAGAACATAAAAATGTCAAAGTGCTCCAAAATGCATAAAAAGCACATCAAAATGTTCGAAATGAAAAATCACACACAAACAAGTAAACCATAACAACAATAACATAAACATACAACCAAGATCAAAAAAAAAAAAAAAACGAAGAGAATTTAAAAAGACAAAATATTCGAAATTTTCACAGAAAACACATCAAATGATCATTGATCATAAAACAAATTACATAAATGAAAAGCTAAGAGTAAATCGAACACGTACCATCAAATAATTTGAAAAACGAGCAACGAATCAAAGAGAAATCAGAAAGGGGAAAATTTCAGACCTTAGAGCTTCAATGGTGGAAAACCGAAAGTTTGAGTTTGAAATCCTTACCATTTGTGGATCCTCTTGCTTCTTGAAAGATGTAGTAGAATATTTCTTGGGAGCCATGATATATAAAGGAAATTTTTCGAAAAAGTAGAGAGAGATAGATGAGTGCAGAGAGAGAGAGAGAGATGTCAGAATATGAGAAAGTAGAGAAGGCGGTTGAGGGAAGTTGAGCAGAGGAGAAAAGAGGAGAGAGAGATGGCGGAGGAGGTTTATAATCATCAAAAAGGGATGATGACGTCACGGAGCGCTGACAACAAGTTGGTGAAAGTCAGGTGAGTGAGGCGCACGCGCAGGTGAGGCGCATGCGTGAGTGACGTGGACCAATGAGGAACGCGTGTGAAAAAGGCCTAGCCGCGCGCGTGTGTCAGTCATTTATGGTAAAAAAGAATCTTTTCCTATTCCGTCATAATCAGCACACAACGATCATTAAATGCGCGTCACTCAATGCCTTTGCATTAAATGAGGTGGGACGTGTGCAGAGGGCAGAAAAGTAATTTCCCAAAAAAATTCAAAAATAATGAGAGGGAAAATAATTATTACACAAGTACCCTTGTGAATTATGCTGACTCAGCAAGTCAAGGACCTAAGTGAAACTATTGAAAAGAGAACTTACCTTAGGTCCACGGGTCATGCGCATGATACTTATGCGCAGCAATGTATTGCGCAGAGTTTCTATAAAGAAACAACTGATTTACCTTATGCGCATAGCTAAGGGCGCTTCTTGTGCACAGGCGCATGATGTATGTCTAACTTAGAATTATACCACAAACAAAATCATTAGTATTGACAAATCATATTGACAAAATTTAGCTAAGTTCAAGCATACCCATTTCACCTCTCAAAAAGATGAACCTTTTAGCATCAAGTGCTTTTGTAAGAATATCGGCGATTTGAAAGTCGGTTCCCACGTGTTCTAGATGTATATTCCCCTTTTCCACATGGTCTTTGAGGAAGTGATATTTAATGTCGATGTGTTTGGTCTTCGAATGCATGACAGGATTTTCAGAAACAGCAATTGTTGAAGTGTTGTCGCAATAAATGGGACAATTTTCTTCTTTGATGTCATAGTCCACTAATTGCTGCTTCATCCACAGAATTTGACAGCAACAGCTTCCAGCAGCGATATATTCTGCTTCAGTTGTAGAGACAGAAACTGCAACTTGCTTCTTACTGGCCCAAGACACAAGTCGATATCCAAGGAAATGACAAGTGCCGCGTGTGCTTTTCCTGTCAATTGTGCATGCTGCGTAGTCCGCATCTGAATAACCTACAAGTTTAAAGTTCGAATCTTTGGTGTACCAAAGTCCAAGGTTAACAGTGCCAGAGAGATATCGTATTATACGTTTCACAGCAATTAAGTGCGCTTCTCTAGGGTCAGATTGATAACGTGCGTAGACACAAACACTAAACATAATATCAGGCCTACTAGTAGTAAGATAAAGGAGTGAGCCAATCATTCCTCGATAAAATGTTTGATCAACCTTTTTACCTTTTAAGTCTTTGTCAAGTTTGTTGCCTGTGGCCATTGGAGTGTCGTATGCTTTAGCATTCTCAAGTCCAAATTTCTTGATTAAGTCCTTTGTATATTTGTCTTGGTTGATAAATATGCCTTCATTCATTTGCTTGATTTGAAGCCCGAGGAAGAATGTGAGTTCTCCCATCATGCTCATTTCAAACTTGCTCTTCATTAGTTTCTCAAAGCGCTTGCACAACAATTCATTAGTAGAACCAAATATAATATCATCAACATAAATTTGAACAAGTAATTTATGACCATTATGTTTGGTAATGAAAAGAGTGGTATCGATTTTACCGCGAGTGAAGCCTTTTTCGATGAGAAACTTGGATAGTGTATCATACCATGCTCTTGGTGCTTGCTTGAGTCCATACAAAGCTTTCTGGAGTTTGTAGACATGATTTGGAAATTGTGAATCTTCAAACCCAGGTGGTTGAGCAACGTAGACTTGTTCTTGGAGTTCACCATTCAGAAACGCACTCTTCATATCCATTTGATATAACTTGAAGTCCTTGTGAGCGGCGTAAGCTAGAAATAATCTGATAGCTTCAAGTCTTGCTACGGGCGCGAATGTTTCATCGTAATCAATTCCTTCTTCTTGCCTATAGCCTTGTGCAACCAATCTTGCTTTATTTCTCATGATGGTTCCATTCTCATCCATCTTGTTTCTAAACACCCATTTCGTACCAATCACTCCTTGATCATTTGGTCTTGGAACAAGAGTCCAAACCTTACATCGTTCAAATTGATTGAGTTCTTCTTGCATAGCAACAACCCAATTAGGATCTTGGAGTGCTTCATCAGCCTTCTTTGGTTCAATTTGAGAGATAAATGCAGTGTAAGCATCAAAGTTTATAGATCTCCTTGTACGAACCCCAACATGAAGATCACCAATGATATTAGTGATTGGGTGATCTCTAACTTCACGAACTTTAGGAGGTAAGTTAGGTTGAGTTGTAGTAACTTGAAGGTCTTCAATTGGCACATCTTCACCAGTATTAAAATCATCAAAATTTGGAGGAAGAACTGGTTCAGAATTGAAAGTGTGATTAACACCAGATACAGCAGCAGACTGATGCGCATTAGAAGAATCTCCAGGCGCATGGTTAGGTGCAGCTGAAGCTCTACTTGGTGCGCTATTGATAATGCTTTGCGCAACTGATGTAGATGGATTTCCTTGTGTTGATACATTCTGATCTTGTGTATGCGCAGCTGGTATGTACGCACCTGTCTCAATGGACTCAACAGAATCATCACAAACATTTGGAGCCAAATGTGGCTCAAGGAGAGAATGTTCATCAAAAGTAACATGTACAGATTCAACTATCACTAATGTAGATCTATTGAAAACACGAAAAGCTTTGAAATGTTTAGCATACCCAACAAAAATACCTTCGTCAGCTTTGGCGTCGAATTTACCTCTATGTTCGTTTTCGTTGTAGAGGATATAACATTTGCAACCAAAGATTTTGAAGAAGGCAATGTTGGGAGTTCTTCCACGCCATAGTTCATATGGAGTCTTGTTGTGATGTTTGTTGATGAGGGAGTGATTTTGAGTAAAACATGCAGTGTTGATAGCTTCTTCCCAAAAGTACTTAGGCAATTTCGCTTCGGCTATCATCGTCTTTCCTGCTTCAATCAACGTCCTATTCTTTCTTTCCACTACACCATTTTGTTGTGGAACTCCAGCGATTGAGAAGTTGTGATCTATCCCATGATCGTCGCAATATCAAGCAACACCGTTGTTTTTGAATTCTGTTCCATTGTCGGATCGAACACTAACGATGTCATCTTCTTTTTGGGTTTAGAGCAGTCTGAATAGAGTGGTGAGAATGTCATAACAATCATCTTTTGAGATCATCATTTCCACCCATGTATATCTTGAGAAATCGTCCACCACAACTAAAGTATACTTATTTCTTTTGATGCTTGCAGTGGTAACTGGTCCAAATAGATCAATGTACAGCAGTTGCAAACATTTTGAAGTTGAGGGATTTGTCTTGCTGGAGAAAGACTGCTTTGATTGTTTTCCTAGTTGACAAGCTGCGCATTTGTTGTCATGATGATCAACAACTTTGGGGAGTCCTTTGACAAGATTGTCCCTGCTGAGTTTTGATAGACATTTGAAGTTCAAGTGACTCATGCGCTTGTGCCATAGCCAACTGTTCTCACTTACACTTTTAGCTACAAAACAAAGATTAGTACTAGAGTTCATACTATGGAAATCAATAATGTAAATATTTGTCTTACGATAACCCGTGAGTAAGATAGCTCCAGTTTTGCCATTCTTGATAAGACATTGCATCGAAGAGAAATGGCATTCTAATTCGCAGAATTATGATATGGATAATAAGTTGTGCTTGAGTCCTTCGACGAGAGAAACTCTTTCAATGCACACTTTGTCTTTCTTGAGCTTTCCGTAAGCTACAACTTGACCTTTGTTATTATCACCAAACGTTACTGAGGGACCTCTTTGTTCATGGACATCTTCTAATAAGGATTCATCTCCAGTCATGTGTCTTGAACACCCACTATCGAGAATCCATTCATAATTTCTAGCTTTTGAAGATCCAGCCATGAAACAAAGAACCTGAAATATAGACATTTAAGCAGGTCCTCCTTATTCCTTTTGGGTCCTAGGGTTAGCAACTTTTGACAACCCACTCTTGCTTGACCTTAGGGTTTTTACGTCCTTTGGCATTGGGAGTGAATCGCAAAAGGCATTCCACGGCCTTGTGTCCAGAACAATCACAAATGGAACAATGATGAAAGCCACTAATCACATGAGTTTTCACAAACTCTTTACTTTTCTTAGGGATAGCATTCTTCCTTGGGTCAGATGAGCCGGCCTTAACAAAATCTTTCTTTTGAAATTTTGGAGTTTCTTTTCTAGGAGAGCGCATAGGGATAGGATGCGCATGGCGGTGAGGCGCATGGCTCCTTGGCGCATAATGATCACTTGTAGAAGGAGCGCTCTTTGTTTCAAGAGGGATTTTGCTAGAGGATGATTCATCTGTAGCTATATCTTTCCCATTAGCTTCCCAAATTGCTTCGTTGGGTAGACATAATGAAATGTTTGTCTCTTGACTTTTTCATGTCCTTTACCCATTGAATTAGAATGTTTTTCCTTGGAAATTTCAAAAGTTTGCTGGTTTGTAAATTCACTATCTCTTTCAGCACAGACATCACATTTAAAGTTGTCACTAGTTGATGAGAATCCCAAGCCACTTTCATCACCACTGACTTTTTGGGACTCAAATATATTCTCTATAGTGACACGAGAATTGGACCACTCATTTGTAATCCTTTTAAGATCAGTGATTTGAGCAACCAATTCATCGTTTTGAACTTTAAGTAATGAGTTATGTTCTGTTAGAAAAGTGTTTTTGACAGTAAGAGGAGTCATGCTCTTTATCTGCTCCTTAAGGAGGGTGAGTTCAGATTTTAATAGAAATTTCTCGGTCTTAAGCTGGGAAATTTCATCACATGATAGTGCTAAAACTTCCTTCATACTATCAAATCTAGTGATTACCTTTTCAGCCTTTTTGAACAATTTTTTTTGTTCAGCAATCACTTCATCATCATTGATTTTGGAGATTGGAGCGGTTGGTTCAACTTGAGGTCTAATGTAAGCTCCTTTTCTCAACTTGTTCCTTGTACTTAGATCACATCGTGAGAATAACAGTCCACCATCGCTTTGATCCGGATTGAGAAATCCTTGTTGAACGAGCTCGCTGATGGTTGGTCCTTTCTTCCTTTTCTCTTCTTGAAAACCTGCAGATTTCTTGATAGGTTTATTCAAGGCATTCATATCAGGAACATCCTTGGAGAAGTCATCATCAGAATCATAAGTATCAACTTCATCATCATTTGCCACCAAACAAACGAGTCCATCATCTTAATCTTCATCACTCTCATCTGAGTCTGTTTCAATCCAAGTGTTTTGCTCATTTGCTGGTGATTCTTCTTCAGCAACCATTCCCTTGTGACGAGTGAATTTGGGAGTGAACTTGGGAGTATGGCTGCTCTTCTTCTGCATATATTCAAATTTCGGAATTGGGCAGCTTGAAGCAAAGTGTCCTGTTTCCTGCAATTAAAACAAACAAGATCTTCTTTTCTTTTAGAATCACTACTCCTCGTGAACTTTGGAGGAGCTCTGCTGGTAGATCCTTGAAATTTGTTGTTTGAGCTGGGTCTTGAGAATTTTCTGAACTTTTGAAATTTCTTCACAAATAAAGCGAAGTCTTAATCATCCATGTCCAATAGCTCAGAAGTAGAAATTTTGGGATCTGCGCTTTTCTCAACTTGAACTTGAGCTTGCGCAGGTGCTTCTTCTCTTTGCGCCACCATTGCAATGGACTTGGATTTTCCTTCAGTTTCACTTATACGCTGAAGCTTGAGTTCATAGACTTTGAGATTTGCGTAAAGATTTCTAATTGTCCACACATCCAAAGTTCCAGCGTCTTCTAGGGTGCTAGATTTATGTAGGTATCTTGATCCAAAGTCTTGAAGAAAGTTGACATTTAAATCTTTGTTCGAAAACTTCATGCCAAGTGAAATACATAGATTGATAATTTCACAAAAGCGTTCATAAGTTTGTCTTAAGGTTTCACCGGGGAGTTGAGAGAAATTGTTGAATCTCTTTTGTACTTCATATTTCTTGTTTTCCTTGCACACGGTGTCTCCTTCTATATGTTCTTCAATAGCATCCCATAACTCATTGGCGGTAGCACAATGCATGACTTGTTGCTTCATAGCCGTGCTTAGAGTGCTTAGGAGAATGTTTCTTGCTTTGCCATCATTTGCAACTCTTCTTGTTTCTTCCTCAGTCCATTCTTCCTTTGGTTTCTTGACGGTTGGTTGAACAGCATTTGTGCGCGGATTTGGATTCGCTTTCATAGGAATGTAAGGTCCATAAACCACGGTGTCATGAAGTCTTTCATCGATTGAGTTGAGATGAGTTAAGATGCTGAATTTCCACACGTCAAAATGATCTTCATCAAAGACCGGAACGTGAGTGTAGTTTGCAGTTGCCATATGTTTTGAGTTTGCCATATCGAATCGGCACCCAAGCTGTTAAGCTTGAAAAATAGATATTTTATAAAGGTGTTTGCTCTGATACCACTTGTTGGTCCCAGAAGGGCAACAAGGGTATGAAAAATGCTAGGGGGGGTGAATAGCGTTTTTAAAATTCTTTTCAAACCCTTTTTCAAAGCAATGGCGAGCGCACGACTCTTAATTTGGCTAAGTATAGCGCGCAGCAAGAGCGTGAAATGCACAGCGGAAGTCTTAAAGCAATCACTTATGCGCAGGGAGTATGCGCAGAAGTGTAAATACGCACGCACTAAGTTTTAGCTTAAAGATAGGCGCAAGATGGAACTAAGGCAAAAAGCTCACAAACACAATTCGAACAATGCAAGACAATCTACAAGGATGAAACAAAACATTATATTAGTAAAGCTTAAATGTAGAATGAAAAGCACAAACAATAGATAAGCTATTTGGAGAGGTTCGATCGGGAAAAGATCTATGTCCTCTACCAAGATGGTTAGTCTTGGATTTCTAATGGAGATCTTATTATTTGAGAGAGTTTACAAGTTACAGCGAGGTAGAACAAAACTAACTCAAAGATCTATAATCTATGAAAGAACAAAATCCTAGACAATAACCGGTGTATCTCTAGAAGTAAGATCGATAAGATCGAAACTTCAAGAGGTGTGTGTGTGTATCAAAAATCTGGGCTCTTTGAATCTATGAGATGGAGAGCACAAGATTTTGGTGTTACAAAGGCTTTATAGGATCTGGGCTTGGTGAAGTATGAAGGTATGAAGGTTGATCTTAGAAATCTGGAAATCTTGTAGGTAATCTTCAAATCTTCAAAGTTTCTCTTTGGAAGCAAATCTTAAGCAATTCTCAAGCAACACACCAGCAGCTTGGAAAA
This sequence comes from Campanula takesimana, assembly GCA_026119855.1. NCBI lineage: Eukaryota > Viridiplantae > Streptophyta > Magnoliopsida > Asterales > Campanulaceae > Campanula > Campanula takesimana. Next base: position 112,117 of record JAOWBW010001659.1, read on the forward strand.
TGAGGATAAGCATGATATTTATAGCTGAGCTCCAAAAAACTAGCCGTTGGGGAGCAGAGCAAGGACTATGTGCTGTCACTTTGTGATTGGCGCGCAGCTGTCCTTTATAGCCGTTGAGACATCAAGTTGACAGCTTTCAAAAATCTTCAAGAGTGACAGATGTCTTCAGATTTGAATTTCAAACAAGGGGAGCGTCTCCTTCTTCGTGTGTGCTGAGTGTTCTTGTTTTGTCGTTTGTCCACATCAGCAAATTTGGCTCATTCAAAAGCGTAGCTTGTTATGATGCTTTCCAAGCTTCATAAGGTAAGGTCAGAAAGTGAGAATTAAGGCAAGTCTGAGTGCGCATGAGATTCATGCGCATGGAGTGCGCAGAAGGTGATGCGCTGCGCATGAAGGGATGCGCTGCGCATGGAAGATGTGCGCACCATGCTTTGCCTTTGCTCTATTTACCATGAAATTATAGCTTCAGCCCTAGATACTAAGCCTAGTCTATAAAGAGGACTTAGCTAAAAATGAAGTTACAAAACTTCTTACATAGGGTCCTAAAGTCCTTAAAATAAACACAGGTGATGGTATCAATCAATTCTAACATAAGTAGGAGGGTTAAGTGATAAGCATACCCAACAACACTCGATGAGCACCCCCTTGCATTGAGTAGCGGTGATTCTCATCCCCACCACGCTCCGGTCAACAATGAAAGAAAAGCCAAAGGCCGAGCCAAGCTCCATTTCACAAAGTTTGAGGATTTCGGAATGCCCATAAGCAAAGTGTTTGAAGGATTGGTCAAACAAGGCCTCATGTGGCCCCTCGAAGATTTCCGGCCAAAGAATCTTGAAAAACGTCATGACAAAACCAAAAGGTGTGCCTTTCAAAACTACTATGACCATGATTCCAATGATTGCACCGCCATAAAACGCATCATCTCAAAGCTAATCGAGAAGGGAAAGCTTGGACTCCCCCACGCCCCCGACACAGCCAATGACCCGAGCGTCAAAATGCTCGAATTTGTGACTTCCCCGATGGTCGATAAATGGAGTGATGTCCGCCCCAAGGAAAATGAGTCCCTAATTGATTAAGTTATAAATCCCGAAACGGGAGAGCCTGGTTTGGAAAAGTTGACAAAATCAGTGTCCAAGGTGGTGGCTCCTAAAATCAGTAAAGCCAAAATGGCGGAAGGTGTTTGGAAAAGAACAGTGGCACAGAAAATGTCTGAAGGGCTAAATGCTCGGGTTGGGAAATGAATGGTGCCGTGGTTGCCATAATAGAGGATGAGGTTTCAAAACCCCTTCCATCAACTTCCCCTTAGGAAGAGTCAAAGTACATTGCTAGGATGTGTGATAAGTCCTTAAGAAAAGAAAAGGTGTCTGATAGGTTTAGTTGGAGTCTTGACTCCTCGGTTGATGCCATGTGGTGACCATTTTGAATCCATTGTCAGTTTTCTTAAAAAGATTATTATTATTATTGCTTTGTCAAAAGTTTGCATAAAATGTGTGTGAGTCTTTCACTCAAAACAAAAGTGTGTCTTAAAAAAAAGAGTTTTCTTAAAATAAAAGATCAAGTTTTTCCTAAAAGGCTAATCCGCTAATGAAGCATTCTTCCCAAATCATGGTTATAATTTCACCTTGAGGTTTAATATGCTAAAGTACTTTGCGGCCTTGTCCATTGGAAACATCGACTAAGGAGCCCACATCTGAATTGGCGTCCGAGACAACCGTCCACGTGAACAACAAGGAGAAGTCCGTGCTTCGGAAGCCCAAAGGTGGCTACATCAAATGGAGGTCTGTACCCTCGTCGAGTGTCATGCACAAAGGTTGCGCGCCTCGGAAGGAAATCACCAAAAGGAGATGGCCAAAGCAAATCCCCAACTCATGAGTAGACGAATCCGGCAATTACAACGCCAAGCCAAGTGGAGACCTCGCGACATCTTTCCCGACGACATGGAACCCGAGTTCCCCATAGAAGACATGGGATATGCCGCCGACAACCCCTCCAACAATTGAGGAAGAAAATGGGTCATCGTGCTGCATGGGAACCCATCCCTAAAAAAAAAAATGAGTCTTCCAGCCTCGTAGGATCTAGACTTTCACCAAAAGTCCTTCCCGGACTGTGTCTTTTTATTTTTACAAAGGTCCGCACTTGGACATGTATGTACAAAGTTATCTCAATAAAAGAGTCATTTTCCTTCTCTTCTCTCTAGACTTGAGACATTATTTGCAGTATACATTTACTCTTGAAATTGCCTTGCTTGTTATTATCAATTGATTGCCACGTCCCCAAAATGATGAATTGACTTCTAAGCATACTAGTCAATGACGACTCATTAAGGACGAATGGACCTAAACACAAATGAAAAATGCTAAATGCAAACAAATAATCTTGATGTGAATAAATGTTGTGATCAATTGGCATGAAGAAACCATTAATGGCAAGTCTTCCCTCATACACTTCCCCGATACACCTTTCCAAGACCAATTCTTGATGCGCATCGAAGGCATCCCGAGACAGTGAAAAGGTGAGGACGTTGTTGCTCGACCACCAAGATTTGACAGTGCTCACACGTGTGAGACCTATCATAGGGCTTCCCGGAATCTTCAAAGTCAGCCCAAAGTAACAGGCACGCCACCAAGGGGCTACAAAGGAGACAATGCCCGAGAAAGCAGCTGGGGCTAATGTTTACCTCCTCCCAAAAAACAAAAAAAAAAAGAGAAAAGAAAAAAAAAGGGGGGGAGAAGGGGGAAAGGAAATGAATGTATGGAAAGAAGGAAAAGAAATCCATCTCAAGGAGTTCACCGCAAAGCAAAGTGAGCAACAACGTCCTCCGAGACAACATCGAAAGAAATCCAATTTCAGCAAAAGACGGCCTAGGGCCGAACTACGGCGACTTGAGCTCCTCAAACTGAGGGGAACGTAGGCAACCTTCGGGTCCGGTCACAGCATGAAACAAAACCATCAAACCGTGGTCTTCTCAAAATGACCAAGTTCTCGTCCCTTGGTCCCTTCAATGACCAATTTCCCAGACAATGACCAATTCCACCTTCTAAACCAATTCTCCTCCCGATCTTGCCATTGATCGAATTTTAATCTTAATTGATCACAACATTTATACATATTAAGGCTAATTACTTGCTATAATCCTGACTTAATGACAAACATGGTCCATTCAAGCAATCATTTGATGATATTAACTAAGGCAAATTTCAAATGTCTCCACAAGTCTTCTTTTCTCCATCTTAGGAAATAGCTAAACACTTGTATTCTGTCAAGCTAGGGCCTCCTCCCATTTCATGATATATTGCTCAAAGAGCTCACCAGCATAAAGGGACTCTCTCCCAAATAAAATGCCCTTGCATGTTTCCTCCAAGAAAAATACTTTAAAGTCCCCCGTTCTATCGAGTCGGCTGGATCACTCATAAAAAAAAGGCACCAAAAAAGTAGCCCGCTAGGTTGAAAACCCGTAAGGGCGGCCTAGGAAAAAAACAGGGTGTGCCATAAAAGACGCGAAAGAGATTCCCGCTAGGTTGAAAACCCGAAAGGGCGGCCTAGGCAAAAGAAAGGGTGCGTCATGAAAAGGGATGGGTTCTTAACCTAACCTCAAAAGCCGAACGACGACATTGGGGCTACCTCCACATCAACGACAACAAGGACAGGGGGTTACCCCGACATCGACTACAACGACGACAATGGGGCTACCTCCGCGACAACGAGGATATTGGGGCTACCTCCACATCAACGGTCAGGATGACATTGAGGCTATCCCCACAACAGTGATGAGCAGATTCCCTACCATTAGTAACTTCTCAACGAATGGACAAAATCCAAAGGACCTTATGCATAACAAACTTCACGGCTAAGTTAAAATAAAAAATTTGACTAAAATTCTTTGTTAAAAGATTTGCCTTTAGGAATAAGCATTCCCAAAATTTGCCCATCTGGCGTCATTTGTCAAAAACAATGTTTCAAGCAAAAATGCTTTTGATCAAAGAATGATTTTCCCAAAGTTTTGGACTCTTTCGTCCACAATGTGTCTTAACGGTTGCCCCTAGGCTCTTCCCCGGTGTCAAGAAAATGTGTCAACCGCCCCGTAGAGTAGTGTTGACCCAAGTCAAACCTTGACTCAGAATAGTCATTATAGGTTCAAGCTTTTGCCCCGGCAGTCCTTAGTCGGACGTAAGACCAGTTTTCCCGTCAAATTACCCAAAGATGGAGTTGACAAGACTTGACTTAGAATAGTCATTATAGGTTGAGGTCCTTATCCCCGGGTAGTCCCTAGATGGACGTAAGACCAGCTTTGTGAAATTAACATGGCCATACTTTGTAAGTCCAGTTAAGAATGTGAGAATTAGCGTTAACCCGGCCGCGCCTCGTAAGTCCAGGTTAAGAGTTTGAATTTTTGAAGTTAACGTGGCCGTTCTTCGTAAGTCTAGTTAAAAATATGAAAAATTGTCCTCTGGTGGTCAGGAATGACATAAGTCTATTAGGTTTCATTAGATTTGCCCTTTGACCGTCCGGCGTGACGTTAGTCCATTAGGTTCTGTGAGATTATGTCCCTTGGCGGTCTGGTGTGACGTAAGACCATTAGGTTCTATGAGATTATGTCCTTTGGCGGTCCGGCGTGACGAAGACCATTAGGTTTTGTGAGATTCGTCCTTGGCCGTCCGGCGTGACATAAGACCATTAGGTTTTGTGAGATTGTGTCCTTTAGCCGTCCGGCGTGACGTAAGACCATTAGGATCTACGAGATTCATCCTTTGGCAGTCCGGAATGACATAAGTCCATTAGGCTCCGTGAGATTCGTCCTTGGCCGTCCGGCGTGACGTAAGACCATTTGGATCTGCGAGATTCGTCATTTGGCAGTCCGGAATGACATAAGTCCATTAGGCTCCGTGAGATTCATCCTTGGCCATCCGGCGTGACGTAGACCATTGGATTTTGTTGACCCGGCCGTACTTCGTAAGTCCAGGGTAGAAAGTGAAATCGTGTAAGTCCCGGCCGTACCTCGTAAGTCTAGGATGAAAGTTAAGATGTTATCGTCTCGGCAGCCCTTGTATGGCGTAAGACCAGTATAGTCATGATTAGGTTAAGAAAACCTTTGTCCCCGAGAGTATCCAGGTTAGAGAAAACCTATCAATGTGTCCCAGTAGTCTGTAATGACGTGAGACCAGTTTGTGTAGTCGACCCTCCTCCATGAGAAAAGTTGACCAAATTGACCTTGTGTCCCGGCAGTCCTTAGTCGGATGTAAGACCAGCTACCCTCGTAGTCGACCCTCCGCCATGAGAAAAGTTGACCAAATTGACCTTGTGTCCCGGCAGTCCTTAGTCGGATGTAAGAACAGTTACCCTCGAGTCGACCCTCTCTGATAGAGCCAAGTCAATCGAGTCCAGCCTCTGAGCCATGCCCATTATTTGAGCCTCTGAGCCATGCCTATTCCTTGAGTTGACCCTCTCCGATAGAGCCAAGTCGATCGAGTCTAGCCTCTGAGCCATGCCCATTATTTGAGCCTCTGAGACATGCCTATTCCTTGAGATGACCCTCTCCGATAGAGCCAAGTCGATCAAGTCTAGCCTCTGAGCCATGCCCATCATTTGAGCCTCTGAGCCATGCCAGCCCCCTTTAGTCAACCCCCTCCGAATAGGGCCAAGTTGACCAAGCCCGGCCTTTGAGCCATGCCTGTTTACGAAAGGATGAATAGATATCCACCTAAGGCCCATAGGTTTGAGTAGCCTTAAAATCTCTCACCCGAACTACGTTAGGCTTGATTCCCTCGAATAGGGATATGTAGGAATCCTATACCTCTTAGTCCAGCCATAGAACAAATCAGCTAAGCCATCCTCCCATCAAAATGGGATGCTTATAGGTTTGAGTATCCTTAGAATCTCTCACCCAAATCGGCTATGTTGTTCTCCCATCAGATTGGGATGCTTATAGGTTTGAGTAGTCTTAGAATCTCTCACCTAAATCGGCCAAGCCATCCTCCTATCAGATTGGGATGCTTGTTTTGTCGACAACCCCGCTTTATTCAAAAGCGATGTTACCGAGGGGCTCTGGAAGTACCCCAATCTGAAATTGACCAACTTTAGAGGAATTCTTGGTACCATTTAGGGATAAACCAATGGGCCAGGACCTCACTAGGATAAACCTGATATTCCAGGACTGAACTGGAATTAAACTTAGAAAAATCCAGAAGCTCACCAAGTCGAGTCGTACGGATGGTTTGGGCACATGAGGTCCCTAGCCGTACGGCTATGTTGAGAACCCTCAGCCTCTATAAATTGAACCCCATGCTAATCATTTCAGGGGGAGAAAACGTTTTGAGAGTTGTTACTCTGCCAGTTTGAGAGCAGAAAGTGAGTGATACACATATTTGAGTGAAAAGAGAGGAAGATAGGCATAACCATCATAGGTGAAGCCTCATTCTCCCCATCTTATTCTTCATCTCAAACTCTTTTATCTTTATTCATATTACTTGTTTATCTTGTGTTATTTCTTCTTGTTCTTGCAAAGTCTTGTCCATTTCAAGCACTTTACATTTCTTGCAACTCTTGTCCATTTTCAAGCACTATATCTATATATTATACAAGTCTTGGCCTTTCAAGCTATATATATATTATGACTATATATGTATATGATCCAAATCATGAGGTGATTCAAGGTTCCCTTCACACCTAGTGTGTGATTATGGGGTAAAATCTAAAGATGATCATGGTTTGTTACATTTTCATGTTGATTTTGTTTTATTTGGCCATAAGAGTCATGATTGGGGGATAAAGTTCCAATCTTTATCACCCCAACCATGATCTAGCCATAAATCACCAAGTATGGGACATAAAGATTTGATATTTATGTTATATTTGTGTCCCTAAAGGTTTAATCTTGTATAATAAGTCCATTTTGGTGGTAAAGTTTCAATCTTTATCCACCAAAATGGTTATTTTGGTTTAAATGCCATGTTCATCAACTTTTCATAAATTTTTCCAATGATTGCCTTTGATCACACCCAAATATTTATTTTTGGGGTTCCTTTGATGATCAAAGTGCATAGGAATGATCTTTTCAAGGTTTTGTTGTTAATCATCAACTGGAAATCAACATTCCAGTCCATTTTCAGCAAAGATACTCTGTTTTGACTGAAACTGGACTGTTTTCTGAATAAAACTGTAAAAATGCCCTGGAGAGCCCTCCCCATCCGTACGGATACTTTGGCCGGGGAGGGCATTTTCCATTTTCTTCCTTTCCTAACCAAAAAATTTGCAAAATAAACCTTTTCTGTTAAATAATTAACTGGTTTTGTCAAAATAGTCAGTTTCTCCCATTTTGAAAACACACACACACACATGCACTTTCGTTAACTAACATTAGGGAGACTCGGTCCTATCCGAGGCGACTTGGGTGAAGTGAAACTCTTCCCAAGGCGTAACCTGACCTCCGAACCAATGGAATCTCTAACCTTTTCTTTTGTTGGGTTAAATAATTAACAAAAGTGGCGACTCCGTTATTTTTTGGCATGTTAACCGCTTTTGGCCTTTCGTCCCATGACTCATCGCATTTTACGCGTGGGGGTGGGATCCTTACACTTGAGAACTAGGTCTCCGACCGAATTTGTCGGGGCTTAACTTTCTTGTCAAAGGCTCGTGCCATTCTCCCTTGGTAGGCACGGGTGTGTTCCATGGCTTTCAAACGGCGTTCATCTAGCATGGCCAGTTTGTCATGTCGACTTTGGAGCCAATCTACCTCATGGATTTGATTTTCCAGCAAAACCCTTAGAGATGGGACCTCCAACTCCGCCGGAAGCATGGCCTCCATCCTATAAGTTAGAGCAAAAAGAGGTTCCCCGGTGGCGGTCCTGACTGAAGTCCGGTAGCCCCAAAATGCTAGATGTAGCTTTTCGGGCCAATTCCTACTCCGTGTTTCCACCTTTTTGATGATCCTTTCAAGTGTTTTGTTAGTGGCTTCTACCGTTCCATTGGTTTGAGGCCTATAAGGGGAGGACTTGTGGCGGGTGACTCAAAATTCTCCTAACAGTCGATCACATTCGCCCTCAAAGTGCGAGCCATTATCAGTGATGACCTCATTCGGGACTCCATAACGGCACATGATGTTTTCCTTCATAAATTCCGCGACCTTCTTTGAGGTCAAGACCTTGTAGGATTTGGCTTCGACCCATTTCGTGAAATAGTCCACGGCTACCAAGACAAATTCATGACCATTGCTTCCGGGTGGGTAAATATTTCCGATGATGTCAATGCCACATGTTGAGAAAGGCCATGGGTTTTCATGCAGTACAAATGGTGAGGCGGCAGGTGATTAAGGTTGGAGAACCGTTGTCACTTATCACACTTCTTCACGAATTATATGCAGCCGGTCTCCATCAAGATCCAAAAATACCCCATTCGTAGGATGACTTGCATTAAGGCCCGAGCATTCATGTGGGGGCCACACACTCCACCATGGACCTCTTTCATTAGTTCCTGCGCTTCCATTACGTTTATGCATCTTAGGAGAAGGCCCTGATGGCGTTTCTTGTACAAGATATCTCCCAAAATCACGTAGTGAGATGCTAACCGTTTGAGGGCTGCCACACCTTTGGCTTTGATCCTATCCTTGTATTCTCCTTTCTAATTTGTGAAGGAAACTTCTCATTCTTTGAGAAATTGGTAAATTTGGTTGTACCAGGGCTCTTCCACTTTCTCCGGGGCTCCTTTGATTTCACAACAGTATGCCGGACTTTCCTTTCTCCCCAGTTTAAAGGGTTTTATTGACTTTCCTTCAGGGATTTCCACTAATGAGGCCAAAGTGGCTAGGGCATCCGCAAAACGGTTGCGATCTCTTGGAAGGTAGTGGAAACTAACTTCTTTGAATTGTGCCATGAGTTCTTCCATGTGGGCGTGGTATTTTTGCAGCCCCGGGTCCAATGTCTTCCATTTGTTTGACACTTGGTTGATGATCAAGGTCGAATCCCCGTATACTTCCAATTCTTTCACGTTCCTTTCGAGGGCAGCCTCTAGGCCAGCTGTTTATGCCTCATATTCGGCGGCATTGTTGGTCACCTCAAATTTTAACTTAATGGCGAAAGGGGTGTGCTCGTCCTTTGCATCTACCAAGAGCATTCCAATGCCATTTCCTCTCTTGTTCGCAGCGCCATCAAAGAACATTTGCCATTTGTTTTCGCCCTCAAGAGAAAATATCCCTTCGTTAGGGAATTGGGGGTCAGTCTCCTTTTCTTCATTGCTAGGGAAATCTGCCAAGTATTCCGCCATAACTCTCCCTTTGACTGCTTTTCGCGTCACATGACTGATATCATATTCTGCTAGGAAGAAAGACCATTTGTCAAGTCTCATGGACAGAGAAGGCTTTTCCAACAAACATTTGATGGGAGCTATTTTGGAGATGAGCTGTATCGAGTGGGAATGCATGTAGTGCTTCAATTTCCTTACTACCCATACCAGTCCGGCACACGTCTTTTCAATGGTGGAGTAGTTAAGTTCACTCCCTTACAGTTTTCGGCTCACAAAGTAGATGACATTCTATACTTTTGAATCTCTTTTCTCTTGGTCCAACATAGCTCCCACCGAGGCATCTGTTACTGTCAAGTATAACAAGAGAGGCTTATCCTTGTATGGAGGGCAAAGGATCGGCGGATGGATAAGGTAGGCTTTGATTTTCTCGAAGGTCCTTTGACATTCCTTGTTCCATTCGACTTTGGCGTTTTTTCTCACTAATTTGAAAATGGGCTCGCACATGGGGGTGAGTTGGTTTATGAAATGACTAATGTATTGTAGTCGTCCCATAAAAGCTTTCACCTTCGTTTGAGTACGAGGTGACCTCATTTCTACAATTGCCTTAACCTTTTGGGGGTCAATCTCAATGCCGCGTTCGGTGACCATGTACCCCAAAACTTTGCTGCGGGAAACCCCAAAAGTGCACTTAGCCGGGTTGAGCCTCATGGAGTGATTTCTCAACCTATCAAAGAACTTTCTCAAGTCGATTAGGTACTGCCCATCGGTTCCTTTGGAATGGATGATCATGTCATCTACATACACCTCTATTTCTTTGTGGATCATATCATGGAAGAGTGCGGTCGCGGCCCTTTGGTAAGTAGCCCCAGCATTCCTTAGTCCAAAAGGCATTACGGTATAGCAGAAGGTACCCCATGGGGTGGTAAAGGCTGTCTTTTCTTGGTCTTCTTTGGCCATTTTGATTTGATTGTATCCGGCGAAACCGTCCACAAAGGACTTGACCTCGAAGCTAGAGGTTGTATCCACGAGCATTTCAATGTTTGGGAGCGGGAAGTCATCCTTAGGGCTTACTTTGTTGAGGTCCCTAAAGTCAACACAACACCGGACCTTTCCATTGGCCTTTGTCACTGTTACTATGTTGGAGAGCCATGAGGGATATTCTATTACTCTTATGAAGACGACCCGGAGCAGTTTCTCAATTTGACTTGCAGAGACCATTCCGGTTTGATTCGTCGAAGCTTTTGCTTAACCGGTTTCACTTCGGGATCCACGGGGATCTTGTGCTCCACAATCGAGGCATCCAAACCTGCATGTCCTTGTAAGACAAAGAGAAAACATCCACATACTCTTTAAGCAGCTCAACCAAGTCTTCCCTTTCGGTTCCTTTGAAGTAGCTACCAATCTGTGTCTCATTTGGTTCATCCGCAGTCCCCAAATTCACCTTGGCCAAAACCTCTTCGGCAGCTTGGGCACGGTTTTCCTCTCGGTCAATAACCTGTTTTGAGAGTTCTTTAATGTATTGTTCGTTTAGTGCGTCTGCATTATTAGGTGATTCATCATTAACCGTTTTCAGATTATTAGTTAATTTATCATCTAATAAATTGGCAATGAGGGGATACTCAGAAAGGTCCGTCATTTCATTCAATGCAAAGGGGAATACAATGTTGGCTACAAGATCATAATCCTCGGGCATGAGGCCCTCAGAGGAAACAGACTCAAACTCAAAGACAAGAGACTGAGGGGACTCGGTTACACTAGACCCTACGACATGTGACTCTATAGGGCGGGGAATCAATCCAAGTTCTGCGATCATTTCTTCCTTGCTGGCCACAGGTCTGGAGAAAGTCACCCAATTCTTCAGAGGCATACCACTTTGCTCAACCAAGGTGCGGGGATTGATGACCTCGGGGAATCCATCCTCTATTACAGCAACCATTTCTTTCCCTAAATCGATCAGATCTGGCACAACCAATTCTTCCCCAAATAACCCTTACATCACCACGCCATTCCATTCGTCGCCCATGACTTTCTCTCCGGTTTTCTTGGGAGCCCACTTTCCAAAATTGTACTTGCCATTCCGACCCCAGACGGGTTTTCCTTCTTTATCGTTTCCCTCCATGGACCAATCCTCGAATTGCTTCACCATCTCAGGAACACCTTTGAAAGAGTACTCATGTGTTATCGTGGTTTTGGTAGGATCAGGCATTGTGGGCGTGTCTAGGAATGCCCTTCTCACGGGGTTGGCGGTCATCCCTCAGAATCTTACAAGGTCCTCTTGGATCTTGTCCTAGTTGGTTACCATTGGTTCCCTTTTCGTTGGGGCTTCAGCTTGGATTCCTCCTTTTACAAAGTAGCGGCTCATATCAAAGGTATATGGGCGAAGGTTGGGAGTTTTGTAAGAGACCCCTTGGGCTCGGGCTTGACTCTTCTTTCAGGCCATTTCCTTATCTTGTTTGAGGTCTTCGGGAGTTGGCTTATACCCCAAGCTGTGGAGCATGTTTTGCTCCTTGATCTCGACAATTTTGTGAGTCCCTTGGAGCTCCTTTCCAAGGCTAAGTCCTGGGAGGTAGTGCATCATACGCATCATCTTCATTGCGGGGGGAATTCTATCCTTGGTGAGTGTGAGATCCACACAACAAACGTGGGCGCCTTAGAAGGAATTTCCGTGAAGCCAGTCAAAATCATACCATTTTCCTCGTGCTTAATTTCCAACACAGGGATTCCATTGGTGTTTGTTCCTTTCGTGGTGACATTGTCCCCATAGATGACCGTTTGGTTATTCCCTTGTACGTATTTTACGCATTGGTGGAGGGTAGAAGCCACTCCATTGATCTTGTGAAGCCACGGGCGTCCCAGCAAAGCGGTAAATGAGATCGGGATGTCAAGCACTTGGAATTCCGTTGGCACCACTTGTTTCCCAAACCAAAGATCCAAGGTAGCCACCCCTAAGACTGATCGTGCCGTTGAGTCGTAGGATTTTACCGTGATTACGGAAGGTTTGAGGTTTTAAACCTTAAGACCAAGTAAGCCCATCATCTTGGCAGGGAGGACATTCATGGTGGACCCATTGTCGACCAAGACCCGGGGAAGGCGACGGTCATCCAACTGTACCGTGATGTAAAGAGCCTCATTGTGGTTGGCTCCGAATTTAAGAAGATCCAAATCTGTGAAGGTGATGATGTTTCCATACTGAAAACTCCCAATCATTTGTACGGCTTCCTCGGGAGTAGCCGTGGTGGGCACCATGGTTTGAGCCAAGCATTCTTCCAACTTGAGCTTGTGCGGGTAAGACGACGTAAGGAGGGACCAAAGAGATATGTTGGCTTGGGTCCTTTTTAGTTGAGTAAGGACGGGGTCTTCCTTTTCAAGATCCATATCCCCTGTCTCTTTGGCCAAAAAGGGAGGTGAGCGATGCTCCTGTGGTGGAGGCTTCTTGGGATTTTCCGTGTGCACCTTCCCAGAGCGGGTCAACACGCTTACCTCCGCAGAGTCATCTACTTTCTCCTTTTCTTCCATGGGCATTGGTAGATCCTTGGTGGAGTAAGGCCATGCCACTTTTCTTAACTCATTCACTGTAGTCATTCCTTTTGGGGCATAGGCTGACTCACGGATTTCTTTGAGGGAAACAGGGCGGGTGTCTCGCTTTTCCCAAACTCCTACGGTTTCTCGGAGTTTTTCCAAAGTCAACATACAACAAAAGTATTCTGGAAACATCGACCCATCATCACCAAACTGAGGTGGTGGTGATAGTGGTGGCAAGGATAGGAAGTCGTCTAAAGGTTGGAAGTCTTCCACCATTCCTGGGGATAGGACACGGGGAGGCACATAGGAGGACACCTCGTCGTCATCACTTTCATTGAGAAACCGGAGTTCTTCGCGAGACAAGGAGCGGATTTCCCTTCTCATTTGGGTGAGGTGCCCTTCATAATTATTCATTCCCGGGCTTCCCATCATTTCGGGCACATTTTCCTCATCGTGGTTGCATGCCCTTCTAACCAATCTTTTGCCGGTCGAGGAGCTACACGGTTCCGTGACATGGAAATGGTCATGATGAGGGGGACAACACCCATTTGGACTATGGATTTGGCCTTCCACCTCGTCTTTAACGGCCTTCTCCAATTTTTCCATGCATTCCTCATATGTTAGATTGTTCTTAGTGAGCTTAATCACGACCAAATCTCTGGCATTCCGGTGTGGGATCCTTGCACTCAGTATATTGGCCACCATACAATCTGGGGGGAATTTCATCTTTCCCTCTTGTACACATGCCCACAGGATGTCTTTCCACCTCTCCCTGATTTCCACCAGTGGGGTGTTAAATTCCAAGAAGGTTACCGGTGCTGGTCCTCCAAGCTCAATCATGTTCACGCTTTTTTGCCCGAACTCAATCATGTTGACGGCGCTGTTGTCGGGGAAGGGGTTGTTGACTACATTTGGACTTCAAGCTTCCCCTTGTCAATCAGGTCAAGGATGATGCATTTTACCACAGAGCAGTCATCGGTGTTGTGGCCATGATAATTATGAAAGGCACATCTCCTACTTTTGTCGAGGTGTTTCTCGAGATTCCTTGGTTGGTAGTTGACCAAAGGTTTCACAAGGCCTTGTTTGACTAACCCTTCAAACAACTTGCTTATAGGCATCCCGAAATCTTCAAACCTCACATACGGACATCTCTCTGAGTTTCCGGCTCTTTGCGGGACTTGTCCCGGGTTCTCCCCTTGGATGTTGTTAACTACCCCTGAGGTTTCTTTCCCTTTGCCGGTGGTCGGAGGACGGTACCGGTAGGAGCTACCACTGCCCTGAGCGGAGGATTGCTCACTGAGGGCCTTCTCAAACTTGGACCCTGCGGTTACCATAGCCCAAAGATTAGGGTAGAAGTGGTGACTGATCAAAGCTCGCAATTAAGGTTTCAGGCACGAATGAAAGATATCAAGCTGCTCATCCTTAGTAGACGGATTGGAAATTTCCCCAAGCTTGTAATTCCATCTCTTATAAAACTCACCAATCAGTTCATCATTCTTTTGTAAGGTGCCTTGCAAATCAGTGCGATTGGTTTCCCACTCCAAGTTAGACCGGTATTTGGTGAGGAATGCTTCTTTGATCCGGTCCCATGTGACCCGAGATTCGTATTTTAGGTTAAATAACCATTTGAGTGCATTTCCTCTCAAGATAGTTGAAAGTGATCGGCCATTTGTTGCACAGTACAACCCTTCGCTCTCATTGCTAGGGTGTAGGCATTGAGATGAGTCTGGGGACAAGCAGTTCCATCAAACTTATCAATCTCTGGCATTTTGAATCTGTGAGGGAGGGGAACAATTTTATCGGGATCGGTGATTCCCGAGGTGGATTTCTTCTCGTTCATCCCCTCAAACTTTTCTTCCATTTGTTTCAACTTCTCCACCAACCACCCCATTTGAGGGTCCATGTGCGGGCTAGAATTGATGGATCCCATGGTTTGGGTTGTCACTGGCATCACTGTCGGAGGCATGGTGGTAGATGGTATTACCGGAGGAATATTTTGAGGTGGTGCATGGGTGTAAACAAACCCATATCCCGGATTACTGGATGGGATGCATGGTGGAGTGGCTTCGGAAGCTTGTGTCACCGGGTATTGAAATGGGTATGCTACCCCTCGGGAGACAATCGGCAAAGCTGGAGGTGGTAACCCGGCGGTGGTCAGAGCTAAAGGTGTTCGGCTTGCCGGGATCAAACCATATCGGTTGAATCCGAGCGGACACATGGGAGATCCTTCCGGCGGGACAAAGGAAACTGGGTGGTAGGCACACTTTGGTGGATGGTGGTTTGGAATGCGGGACGTGAGGCCGCCACATTGGGGTAAGTTTGGGGAACTCGGTTATAACCCTGGGGTCGTACATAATCAACCTCTTCTTCCTCCGTGATTTCCACAAAACCTCCATCATTCTCAAATACGACGGCTATCCCTCTCTGCCTCATGGCTTCCACAACCCTATTCTGCATATCTTCCTGATGTTTTCTGACACTTTCTTCCCTAGCCCTGACGGCCTCTAGAGCTTGTACCAACTTTTCCCTGGTGAGCCTATTAGGATCGATTGTGTTGTCACCCCCACTACTACTTCCTACCGGACTAGTCATTCGAAGAAGTCTGAGTGAAGCTGCTGATGAACTGTCAGACTCGGCACTAACCAGACGATGACCCGGAACCCTGACCCACTTCCTACGAGCTGCGAAGGAGAAGGAGGTCCATTTCAGACTCGGGTACCAATTAGGGCTAGTGTTTGGGAAGAGGCTTAGGCTCATGCAACATGAAACTTTACTGTCTATATTTATCATATATTTTTTGTTCCTGTTTACTTAAAACGCATTTTATTCCTAATTGGTTGGAAAAGATTTCTCTTCTTTTTCGCAACTAATCTAAATCCTGGATCAGTGGAGGCCATCACTATGCCTATAGAGCCCTCGTATTTCACCTGTATTGCACACTCCCAAGGACGGACTATCCCGGGCGAGGTTCCTATAGGGCACGTAGCTTCCACCGACCGAAAGAGCCAAACCTAGGGTCTAGTGCGTCGCAAAATGCCAATGTCTGGGCCATTCTTATCATAGGTAAGGCCCGGTTAAGGCTAAGATTGACTTAATGCCTTAACAAAATTCTGGCATGACCTCATTTTAATGAGGGATCTCGGACCTCAGCCTTGGGCTTAAAGATGATTAGGACGGGTCAAGCATTAGAGCTTAATGACGCGGTGTCATCCTATCCTTAATACATGACTTCGGTTAATTATGGTTGGAATTAACGCATAAGTTAAGGACCGGGTCAAAGATGACCTTGGTCACACTTGCTTTCACAAGGAGTCATGACTCGGGCGTTAACTTGGCCATAATTAGCGTTTGGACACGTATTAAGGACGTGATGACGTGAGCTAGACCAAAAACCAACCAAGGTCACGGTATTTGTGTGTCACGGACATGTGTGGTTGACTCAGCTTGGAAGGGGAGGTGGAATGGACCCGTGTACGCAAGAAGGGCACAAGAGCACCAATCAAACTGCATCGTGACATCCATCCCGGGTTTAAAGGGTTTTTGGAACGTGCACAAGGTCGAGTGCGCATTGTGTGAAACCTTCTATGTTCCCTTTTGAGTCAAAAATAGAAATTTTTGAATGCGTTTTAATATCATGAGCAAGAACAAGAGTATATACAAGACATGAACAAATAATTTAAACAAGTAATTTACACAAATAATCAAGCAAAGATATGAACAAACGAGAGTCAAAATTTTGTACATGGGGAAGGTTGTGCACAACCAAAGGTTTTTGAAACCAAAATTTTACAACAAGAACAACAACCTTTTGAAAATCATTTGTACAAAAAGGTTGTGCACAACAAAAGAATTTGAGAAACCAAAACTTTTATAAAAAGGGGTAATGCACAATGAGGCTTTGAAAACCCAATTTTATGTCCAAAAGATTTTTGCATTACCAAGCTTTGAAAATTCATTTTTGGCTAAGAAAAAGGAGGTAAATGTGCACAAGTAGAGCCTGTAAATGGAACCTTGACAAGAAGAAGCAAGGGGACCATCAGAATGTTTCTGCCCGGCACAAAATTGTTAATTTGAAACATTATGTGGGCCGTGCAAAACCAGTCGTACGGCTAGAGCAGGAGATCCATTATTTTTTGCAAATTTTCAGCTTCTGATCATCAAGCCCCAGTATATGGCAATCCCAGAACAGTTTCATTCTCAGAAATCAAAACAGAAACATGAAGTACACACAAAAATGCACAACGTCAACAAACAGGGACGGGAGTTTGACCCACACAAGAATGCCTCTGAATCTTCTAAAAAGAAGTTCGAAAACACTCTATTCCCCAGTGGAGTCGCCACTGTGAGGATCCCCCCCTCGGGGCGAAACGGGTTCGTTTCGAGGAAGAAAATCCAAACACGTGTAACTTCACAAACTTAACGGAGTCGCCACATTTGTTAACTTTTAACCCAACAAATGAAAATGGTTAGAGATTTATGAGTTCGGAGGTCAAGTTACGGCTTGGGAAGAGTTTCACGTCACCCAAGCCACCTCGGACAAAGCCGAGTCTCCCTTGTGTTTGTTAACGAAAAGTGCATATATGTGTGTGTGTGTTTAGAAAACGGGAGAAACTGACTTTAACAGAAAACAACAACAACAAAGCCTTATTCCCAAAATAATTTGGGGTCGGCTAACATGAATCCTCATATATCATCGTGATAAAAGGAAGAGAGAGAGAGAGAGAGAGAGAAAGAGAGAGGGAGAGAGAGAGAGAGAGAGAGAGTGAAAGAGAGGAAAAAGATTGAGAAAATAAAATAAAATAAAATAAATAAATAAATAATAATAATAAAAAGTACGATCAACCCCCATCATTCACATGAATTTTCGACCTCCACTCTGGCTTCTTCAACGCCACATCTTCATCCACTCCGAGTAAACTCAAATCATTTTCAATCACCTTAATCCAAGTTTGCTTGGGTATTCTGGATTAAAGGGGGACTGGACTGAAACATGCCCCTGGACAAAGTAGCCATACGGCTAAAGGGGGTCTTCCTGGGAATTTTAACAGATTCCCAGGAATCAGTCCAGTTCCATACAGGAACAGGGCATTCTGTCTGAAACTAGGCTGTTTGATCATTTCCAGCCATTCTTTTGTAACAAAACACAAATTAAATCATCCCTATGTCATTAATCACTAGATTAATAATCAAAACAAGAATTTTGGATATGATTAAGACAATCATTGGGGAATTATTGAGAAAAGGTGATGAAAGTGGCCTTTGAGCCAAGATGGCCATTTTGATGATTAAAGATTCACACTTTACCATCAAAATGTGATCTTTATACAAGATTAGACCTTTACGGACAACAAAATGACATAAAGATTGAATCTTTATGACCCAAATGTTGGATTTTAGGCTAAATCAAGGTTGGGATGATAAAGATTGGAACTTTATCACCCAACATGATCATCATGGCCAAATACAACATAAAGATACAAGCTTTCACCATAAAAAAATGGATCATCAAGCTATTTAAAGATAAGAAATTAACAAATCATGATCTTCTTTAGGTTTTATCCCTTTTCACATACTTGGATGTGAGGGCACCTTGAATCATTTCATGATTTGGTTCCAAGGTATATAACAAGAATATAAGGTGCTTGAAAGGACAAGACTTGCAATATAAAGATGCTTGACAAGGGCACGACTTGCAATATAAAGGTGCTTGACAAGGGAAAGGCTTGAAATGCAAGTAAATAAACAGCATAAACAAGAACAAAAGAGTTTAAGATGGAGAGAAGATGGGGATAAGGAGGCTTCACATATGGTGGTTATGGCCTATCTTCCTCTTTTTTCACTCAAGTGTTTGGTGGTGTTTCACTCAGACTGTATTTCTGCAGAGTTTCACCTACAAAACTATATTTCTCCCCCCTGAAATGATAAGCAAGGGTCTTAATTTATAAGGACTGAAGATGCCTAAACCAGCCGTACGGCTAGGCACTTCCTGCGTCCAAACCATCCGTACGGCTCAGCCTGGCAAGCTTCTGGATTTTTCCAAGTTTAATTCCAGAGCAGTCCTGGAATTTTCAGTTTATCCTAGTGAGGTCCCAGTCCATTAGTTTATCCCTGAATGGTGCTTAGAGTTCCTCTAAGGTTGGTCGATTTCAGATTGGGGTACTTACAGCCACAACTGAAAACTTCTGGATTCTCTAACGTTGCACACTTGCGTTGTCGGTGACCTCCTCAAGTAGTACAACCCCCCATCCAGTTCACCCGCTCCAATCAAAATCTTTGAGACCCGGTCCTGTACAACACATTGTTTGTCAGAAAAATGCACCAAATAATTAGAATCTCGAAGCAATTGAGAGACAGATAAGAGATTGCAGTTAAAAGTTGGGGCATATAGAACATTTTTCAAAACAAGATTCGTGGCAATCTCAACGTTGCCTTCTTTTGTGGCTTTCATGTATCTCCCATTAGGCAAACCAATATGATTCGCCTTGATATCATGAACATCACTGAGCAAAGAGATGTCCCCTGTTATGTGTCGGTTGGCTCCAGTATCGACAAGCCAACGTTTATCATTTATCTTACCAGTTGCCTTGCCAGTTGTGCTGACAGTTGTCGGCACCTGTGTCTGCATAAAATTCTTGAAGTTGTTCCATTGATCTGCTGTGAATCCCAGCGCTCTAGCCTGATCTGGAACCCCTGTCCCTTCAATACTTACCTCTGCATTGTTGGATCTCGTGCCCAACTTCCTTTGTTCTTTTCCTCCCAAAAAGGATTGGCTTCTTCCTTTTGCTGACTTGCCACGCTGGTCTCCCCACCACTCTGGACATCCTATCAGATTGAAGCAGGAATCTGTACTGTGTCCCTTCTTCTTGCAGTGAGAGCAGGTGACATTGCTCATATCATTCTTTTCTGTCAAGCCACCCGACGATCCATCTGTGCTCACAGCTGGTCTGTCAAATGGTCTATCAACTGTACGAACAACAAAACTGACTGGATTCGGGATTTCTCCATGTCCTCCTCCCAGCACATGTTCCTCTCGTACAATGTTAGAATATGCCTTATTTACAGAAGGCAGGGGCTCCGTATTGACTATAGACGACTTCACATTCTCAAATTTTGGAGTTTGTAGCCCCATAATGAATTGATGCACACGTTCCTCCTCACATCTCTTCACCAAAACTGCCCCGATATTGCACTTACAACCCAAACAGGAACAGTTCGGTAGCGTCTCAAAATCATTGAGAGCATCCCACAGTTTCTTTATCCGCCCATAATAAGAAGCCACGCTTTCATTCTTTCCTTGTCTGCAGTTTGCTATGTCCGCCTCCATTCCCCATCGAAAATCATTCTTTCAAATCATCCCACAAAACCTTCGCCTCGTCCACATATGTGATAGTGGAGCGAAGAGTCGGCTCAATTGTTTTAAAAATCCATGAGACAATCATGGAATTCACCGTTCACCATTGGTCCGCTTCATCAGCATCGTCAGGACATGGGATTCTGCCATCAATGAATCCAGTTTTCGTCTTCGCTCGAAGCGATCATTTGAAAACCCGTGCCCATTCTTCATAATTCTCTCCTCTTAGATGAACATGTGTGCTAATCATTCCTGGATTATCACTAGAGGAAAGAAAATATGGAGATCTCTTCTCTTCCTTAATCGCCTTCCCATTGCCGGAGTTCTCCTCACCGGTTTTCTGTTCATCGCCGCCGCCCATTGTTTGATAAAACCGGGCTCTAGTGCCAAGTTAAAACTGAGAGAAATAATATTCGGAAAATATAGTCAGTTTATTTTCTTCTCTCTTGAATGTGCCGAGTACATCCATACAACATATATACAAAGACCTTTTCTTGGAGACTAAGTCTAATCCCTACAAAATAGCTAAGCAAATATATCCTACCTATTTACATCTTTATCAAATAGGTAACTAACTAACTAAGGATACACACAAAAAGGAAAAGAGATATGCCGAGATCTTGCAGATCTCGTCATTATCTCAACATACAACGCATGTACAACTGATAAAATTTTATTAAAATTATTTTTTAATTTAGAATCACGCTATTATTTTAAGATAGATCTAAATAAAAAATATGATATATTTATTTTAAAATGAATGGAGTATCACATTAATTAATTTTAAAGACAATTTAAACATTTATGGTAATAAATTGATGGATACAAACCCACAATTGACAATAGTAGAATTATGTCATTAATTCCATAGCAGATGAGCCTATCCTCAATAAAACAATAAGAGACATTTTCGTAATTTGCCATATTAATTTTTGTTATTTATAGTGATTTTTTTCCCCTTTGAATCAATTCTTTAATGAGCGTTAAAATTTTAATAAAAATATGGTCAAATTACGAAAATGTCTCTTATTGTTTGTTTTTATCCTACAATTTAATTATATATAAACATAAATGATTAAATTTTCCGTAAAATTAATGTCTTAAAATAAATGTCATACTTTTCATTTTGATCTTTCCTAAAACAAAATGTCGGATTCTAAATTATTAAACAGTCTTAGTGAAGTTTTATCGTTGTGCATGTGTTGTACAAATGGCTAAAGCATATTTTTAAAAGCATTGAAAAGTCAACTGTCATATTTATTTCGAGACGGAGTAAATACACATTATTACATGAATCTTAACAGTGGCGGACCCAGGATTTTTTCACAAGGGGGCAAAATTACATAACACATTTAAAGGGGGCAAAAATAAATGTTAGTGCATTTATTTTTTTAAATAAAAAGGAGCAAAGTCTAAAATATTGTACTAATACCTTAAATTATTTTAAAGAATGCACTAATAATTTTTTTTTTAAACAAAGGAGGGCCATTGCCCCCAATATAATACATGTAGGTCTGCCCCTGAATCTTAAGAAAAAATTAGTCATATATTTATGTAAATAAATTTTATTGATTTATAAAATTGTGTTGTTGATCGCAACCCTAGAGTCCAATTGAAGAATTTCAATTTATGCCCTTACAGAAGGGAAAGTGATGTAGACGCGTGTTTTTTTTTTTTTTTTCCCGATGTTTAAATTAGGGGGTAAAGAGTGGGATCGGATTTTATACCCCCACCAACCCAAAATGATTTTCATGTTTGACTATCCAAACTTTTTTAAGGATATAAACACTTGCTTCAGCAGTCATGCTGTGTTTAAGCACATTTAAGCCTAAATTATTGAAATGAGAAAAACTTATTTTTTTTTACGATAAAAAATGGCAAATGAGAAGATTATGAATTCATGGGAGTACTTTCATTTCATGTAAATTGTGAAATTTAACTTTATTAATTGTGTTGCGGAAAATAATATATATATATATATATATATATATATATATATATATATATATATATATATATATATGTGTGTGTGTGTGTGTGTGTGTGTGTGTGTGTGAGCGAGTAAATATCTTGGGCGTAACTGGTCACAAGATCCGGATCAATCTTCACGATATATGCGGATGATTTACAGAGTAGTTAGGAATGATTAGCATTGTATTTTTGTACATATCTTCCTTACCTTAGTTAGTACTGATCTCACCAAGAATAGTGTTTGTATAGGACTCTTGTACATCATTGTCTATATAATGAGATAAATCATTAAGGTATTCTCACGTTGAGAAACCTTCCCAATCCTGGCGTCTTCTTATTCTAGGCGTCACTCTTACATGGTATCAGTCTTCTTTTAAGAGAGGAGCCATACCAGACACAATCAACGACTCTCCGTCATCTTCTTCTTCTTCTTCCAAGCCGGATCCCCTACCTTTAACCCTCAATATCTAGTCCTACTTCGGGCATGGACACCTTACCAATGACAATTATCCAAACTAGCGGTCATTGTTCTACACTGTCCTTAACACCCACCAACTCACTTCCGCTATCACAGAAACTGTCCCTCCGCCGGCCAAGCTCTCTGATGGCACGGCAAACCCATGGTATGTTCATTTTATTCAAGCTTCTAGTCTGGTACTTGGTTGGATCAAAGCCACCGTTTCCCCCAAAATCCAGTCCCGAGTAAACCCTTGCACCACTGCTCCGGCTGCGTGGACTCTACTGGAAAAGCGATTTAGAGGTATTTTAAGGATTCACATTCAGAAATTGAAAGACAATCTGAATTCCCTTTCGAAAAAGTCAGACACTTCAATATATGACTATTTTCTTCAAGCCATCACTATTTCTGATGCCCTCGCCAATGCTGGCGAAATCATACCAGACAATGACTTCCAACAGCGATTGATCGCCGGTGTCCCCCCTCCTACAAAGAGTTTATTACCTCCCAAAACAATAAACCCGCTGCTTCTATTGACGACCTCTAAGATCTCTTACTTCAAGAAGAAGAACTTCAGACTCGTTTCTCCTCCCTCAATCTTCACCAGACCAGCGCACTTGTGGCTGGGGTTGCTCACCATACGCCTTCTTCCTCGTTCAATATGACTGGAGCCGGTCCTCACCCAGGACAGGTTCATGGCAACAATCGTTCCTGAGGCGGCCTGCAGAACAACAGAGGGAAAGGCAACGGCCGTGGAGGCCGTGGTATATTGCCAACACCCTTCATCAACCCAATCCAACCAATTGGTCAACCTTCCCATCACAACAGGCAACCTACCCCTCCCACCCGACCCTCTGGCCCATATTATCCACCCAACCTATTTACCCATGTCACCAATTCAGCTTGTAAATTTTGTTTTAACCCAAATCATACAGCTCCCTCCTGTTCGGATCAAGCAAATTATGCTCTTTATGGGTCTTCTATTTCCTCTGGTCCTACTTATGATTCTGGTCCTACTGCAGTGACTCCCTCTTATGTTCTCGATTCCGGGGCTACTGACCACACAACTTTTTCCCCAGTTGGTATTTCTCACATTTCTCCGTACACAGGTACAAACTCGGTTATTGTTGCAAATGGTAATAGGATACCTATCTTAGTCATAGGTCAATCATCTTTTATGCATAATAATCGACAATTCTGTCTCTGTAACATCCTTTATGTTCCTCACATGCCTAAATCATTACTTTCTATCTGTCGTTTCTCTCGTGATAACAATTGTTTTTTTGAATTTAATGGTATTGGTTTTCATGTGAAGGACAATATCACGAAGCAGATCATTCTTTCTGGCAGTAGTTCGGATGGCCTCTACACTCTTCGATTTGACTTCTTCTCTAGTTAATCATATGGATCTTATAGGATAGTGTGCTTCTTCATCAACTTGGCATGCTCGCCTAGGCCACCCGTCTTCTCAGGTTTTTCAGTCTCTCATTAATCGGGTCAAACTTCCTTTAGTCGGCACATCTTCAAATAAATCTATGTGTCACATTTGTCCGTTGGGCAAATCGTGTAGTTTACCCTTTAGTACTCACAATTTTCATTCGTCTGAACCTTTAGCTCTTTTACATTTGGATGTATGGGGTCCTTCCTCAGTTACTTCTGTTAGTGGTTTTAAATATTATTTGAGCATTGTTGATGATTTCTCGCGCTTTGTTTGGTTTTATCCTCTTGTTTACAAATCTGATGTATTGAATGTATTCACCATGTTCAAAACTCAAGTTGAAAACCAATTACAAAGAAAAATTGGGGCTATCCACACCATCAAAACTGTTCAAAGTTCAAACTGATGGTGGCGGTGAATTCATGAGTCATGCTTTCTCTAATTTTCTTACGACTCATGGCATTAAACAACAAACTACTTGCCCCCATACTCCTCAACAAAATGGAACAGTCGAACGAAAACACCGTCATAATATCGAAATGGGTTTGTGTCTCTTAGCCTAATCTGGGGTCCCTCAAAAATTCTGGCTCGAAGCATTTAATACCTCTGTTTTTCTCATCAATCGGCTCCCCATGCGTCTTCTAGGGTATGTCTCTCCTTTTCAAAAACTTCTTAAAAGTACCCCGGACTATTTGATACTAAAATCGTTTGGGTGCCTCTGCTTTCCCCATCTCGTTCCATACAATCAACACAAACTCATGCCAAAATCCAAACCTTGTGTTTTCCTGGGATATGACAACTTTCGCAAAGGCTATCGTTGCCTTGATCAATCCACGGGTCGGCTTTACATTTCTAGACATGTATTATTTGATGAAAGTGTTTTTCCTATGGCTTCCAATTCTTCCACAGGTCATAATACAGCTACTTGGCATGAGACTTCAGCTATTCTTCATCAACACTAGGGATGGCAACGGGTCGGGTACGGGCCGGGTTTGCCCAAACTCAAGCCCGACCCGAGAAGACTATCCTCTCTACTGGACCCGGCCCGGCCCGAGGGACCCCCAACCCGTGCCCGCCTGAACCCAGCCCGGTTGCATGCCAATGCCAACCATTTTTTGTTTGGGCCTCAATTCTCATCCCACCTCAATGCTTTAGCCCATTTCCATAACAACAACGTACAACAACAACATACAACAGCAACATACAACAGCAACAACAATTTTCAATGTTGAAGAGAACACTTGAACACTTCCTCTAACCATACTCACAATACACCTTAACCCCTGGACTAATGAGTAGGCTGCAGCCAACCCATTTGCAACCACCAAAAAACTGCAACCAACAAACAAATAGCAAATAATACTCCCTCATTACAAATTACAATTCAAAAGAACAACATTGCAAAAAAAAAAAAAAAACCCAACTTGCCTAGTGTCAACAATTGTTTAGAGTTACAACCCAAATAAAGTAAATAAAAGGATCAAACCACATCAACACACCATTCAACAACTTGTTTAGTGCTACAACCCAAACAAAACAAATAAAACTCATCCATAACAAATATTCAAAACCAAAAATTCAAAGAGACTTCATTCTCCGCTTCAATCCCATTTCATCTTCTAAAGTCATCAAATCTACATAGTTAAAAATAACAAAATAGATAATTAATAATACATTGAGTAACCAAATAAATAATTTGCAAAATAAATTTTCCTTACCCAATCAATCTTGAACATCAACATCATCACCACAAGTTGCCAAGTTATCCACTCTACCCACACTCAAAGAAAGAGCTATATACAAAAAAGTAATGAGATATATACAAGTAAAATTTAGAAGTTTATAAACTAAAAGCTAGCAATTTATAATATTTACCTTGATTTTCATTCTGTAGCCAATTTTGGGTGCACATCAATGCTTCTAATGTGTTGGGAGCCAATCTACTATGATGAGGACTAATCAATCTTCCACTTGTGCTAAAGGCCACCTCGGAAGCAACACTTGTAACGGGTATAGCAAGCACATCCCTAGCAATTTTTTGTAGAGTTGGAAATTTAACTCCATTAGTCTTCCACCATCCCAAAACATCAAAATTTCCTTCTATTGGCAACACCAATTCTTCCAAGTAGTGATCTAATTCCGATTTTTCATCCCTTTGATTTGATGTACTAAAAAAAAACTTCCTAAAATCCGAAACCCTATCACTTGCATTCCAACCACCATCCGAAGAACAAGAGGATGCTCCACTCACAACCGTTTCATTCACATTCTTTTCACCTTGGTACTCATTCAACAAATCATAACAAGAATTTCGAATTTTTTCAATCTCAACAAAAGCAAACTCTCCATGAATTTTAGGCAAAAAATACTCAATAAGCTTCATCGTAAATCTCGGATCCAAAACACATGCCATTCCCAAAATCTCATGACATTTACTCCAATATTTATCATACTTCTCAAGCATTGGTTTTGCCATATCGGAAATAAAATGTTCGGAATCAAGAACCCAATCATTCAATGCCAATTTGATTTCACAAACATGTAGAAAAAACTCATTAGAATTAGGATAAGAAGTTCCCGAAAAAAACAATGTCACATCATAAAACTTTTTCAATTTCTCGGTAATCCTTTCAACCCTTCTCCAATATTCCTCATCCGGTAAGCAAGTATAAGACCTTTATTTTAGTTTCAATCGTGGAAAAACAAGTCTATACTTTAAGGTCGTCTCAAGCATGATATAAGTCGAATTCCACATAGTGGGCCAATCAAGAACTAAAGAAGTAATTTCTTTAATGGATAATTGGCGGGCCGCATCCTCAAACTTTTGAATTCTACTACGGGAACCTATCCAATAGACAACACTATTTCTCACATTTTCAATTTCTTTCTTAAACACCTCCAACCCATCCTTCACAATTAAATTTAAAATGTGTCCACAACATCGCATGTGAACAACTTTTCCCCTCAACATAAGTGTGCTAGGATCTAGTCTATCAACCATCTTATCTAACATAGCATCATTGGAAGATGCATTATCAACTGTGATAGTAGACAACTTTCTATCAAGATTCAATTCTATTAATGCTTCAACAAGAAATTCCGTGAGGACATCACTAGTATGTGGAGGGGGAACGTAAATAAACCTAAAATAGAGAGAAAAATGCAAAAATGAAATTTCAACGAAAAAACAATAACTAATAGAGCAAACTAAAACTTGTGCTGGTAAATTAAAACATACCTCACGATACGATTTTGCAAAACCCACGAGGAATCAATATAATGTGCTGTAACCGCCATGAATCCTTTCTTGGTCGGTTTCGCGGTCCATATCCGTGGTGATGGCAACTCTCGAGTTCAAGATCTCCAATTCCTTAAATAACTTCTCCCTCTTGGAATGATAAATCTTCATAATGTCACTCTTGATAGTATTTCTCGTAACAATTAAAGGTTGGAGGTTGCTTGAGTATTTACGAAATCCATGATGATCTATAATACTCAATGGATATTCATGTAACACAATCATATCCGCAAGATCTCTTCTTGACCGGTCTTGATCAAAAAAAAATGTGCGGTACTCCACCTTGCCATCCTTTGTCTTCTCACCCGCTTGAAACAACATTTGTCCAACATCTTTATATTTAGTCTTTCTACACCTTATTAAGTGACTACGTAAGTGAGAAGTACCATAACTGCTAGCCCCTTCTAACTTTTGGTTACAATGATTACAAACAGATTTCACAACCCCTTTAACCGTTGTTCTAGTCATCTCTTGCCATACATCGGATGTTAAACTCTTCTTAGGCTTGGTATCTTTGGAAGAAGACTCAACCTCATTTAAAGAAGGGCTTGAACCGACCGGTGTTTTACTCGCTACACTTTGAGAATCTACCACTACCATAGGATCATCCCCTTTCTCATATACATGCACATCATCATCATTAATAGCCTCAATTTTTTGAGCCTTTTTTTAGACATCTAATAAATTTAAAAAGAAAATCCATTTATTACTGTATCAAAAACAAAGACATGAATCATTATAAGAATAAGAAAGATACAGATTCGTGCAACACTGGTTCAGGCAACTAAAAGAGTGAAGTTTCAAATATGCCAATGAAGTTACCCCAAATCTAACAAACTTATTCGAGATAGCAAATGACTTTTATAGACTCATCTTCTACCTTTGCACAACACCATTACCCATTCGTAGGCTAAATCAACATAACACCATTATTAATATTTTTTATATTTCTTTTTTCATTACCATTTTAACTTGAGCATAACAGGGAGAACACAAATTACTGTAGCATGCTATACCAAAGACTACCTTGGACCACCATTGACCACCGTGTAGGTAATCACCAACAACACATTCTGCACACCCTCCACCCACAAAGCACGCACACACTCTACACACACGCACACACTTTAGATTTTTCAGAGAAATCACAACCCACATGTCCAACTTTTAATCAATTACAAGCCCATAAATCAGAATTTCAAGAAATCACAAACCCAGAATCAGGAGATCAAAGAAATCCTCACACAAAGAAATACTACACAAGAGGATATTAATCAAGTATATACTCTTTTCTATTTCGCACAAAAGAAATTAAATCGTACAAGAGATGAAGAGAACTCACTCTGTTAGAGAATTGGCTGACGGTGGTTCGAGATGGCCGGAGGAAGGAGATGTTGAGGTGGCTGCAGGACCGAAGGCGCAGTAACGACGGTCGTTCATGGTCGTTCACCAAATCGCCATCGCCTCTCTCTCTCTGTGCTCAGTAAGTAACGGCGGAATAAAACCCTAAGCATGGCAAAGGGTAAAGATTTAGTATTTATACTTACATTTTGGAAGTAATAACAGGGAGAAATAGGGGCATAACAGGAATTCTATAGGACATGGTACAGCCGGGTTATAAACGGGTCGGGCCGGGTTGAACTGTATCACCGGACCCGGACCCGAACCTGTAGACACCCCATTCTGAACTCAAAATTATAATTACACTACTCTCGTGTCTCACCTTCGTATTTGGATGAAAAATCATTAGTTTTGGCATGTTTCGTTAAGTTTCTGACTGATTCTGTTATTTCTAGGCTTAACTGACTAACGGAACAGCTGAGGAGGGCAAAACTGTAAATCTGCACCTCAATCTCTTGTATGAGAGATCGGATCTCTTGTACGAGGGATCGATCTCTTGTACGAGGGATCTCCTCCAGATTCGAGTATTTTGCAGTTTCCTTCTCCGTTTCGACCTCTTTCTTCGCCAACACTCTCCTAATCCAGGAAACATATTAGTAGGAGACTTCCTGGAGGTTTCCGATTGATTCCTTACCTAATTAAACCTCTCTACTTGGTCCCTAAGCAATCTAAGCCTATAAATAAAGAGTCTTTCACTCCTAATGCTAGATAATGGGTCCTAGTCATCCTAAAAGAGGTTAACAACTCTCTAGTCGGTCCTTCTCCAAAGAATCCCGTTTTTCTTCCTCCCTCACACCAAAACACCACCAAAAACTCATCTTTTCAAGTCAAAGCCATCACAAAACTCTTGGATCATCAAGGACTTAGTCAAGGCCATCAATCGGAATCTCAAGAACGCTTTAGGTAAACTCCGACGCTTTTAATCTCTACTTCCCATCTCATTATTTGTTTTAGAGTGGTGTAATCTCATCAAAAGGATCAGCCTAGAGCCTCTCCAATCAATGGAGATAGTCTCGAAGCACATGATCCGACATTCCAATAATTAAGAAATTAATTATTGGCTTTATTTGCTTTAATTGTTTATTTACTATTTGATTGAAAACACCTAAGCAAGACCAATTCTAGATTGGGTGGATTGAGTGCTCCTTGACCTTGTCAATCCATAACTTAATCCCCGAACTCAAGAATCTCACGGTCCGTGTTCCGTTCAACAACATGGTGGCGACTCTCAAATCAAAAAGGCGAGCGGGAATCTTCTCGGGTGCAAACAGTGGCGATTCCGCTGGGGAATATTTAAGTGGGTTAGACTTGCGTACAAATTAGGTGGTTTTAATCTCTGTAATTTTCTGCTAAAAATATTTTTTTCTGAATTTTTCTGTGAATTTTCGGACTGCTCTTTTTTTAATCTGTTCTGTCTTCAATCTGGGTTCCGGGAAAGATATCTCGTACGAGGCATCTCTTCTCACCAAGAATTATTTGCAGAACAGTCCCTGCACTTCAAACTGCAAAACCGTCGCTAAATTTTCAGAAAACTGCAGATCAGTCCCTGGACTTAAAAAAAACTTTTTTTGCTTGTTTTACTCCGTCCTCATATGTGCAAAAAATAATTTATGTCATATACATGTATTGTTTTTGCGCTAACATCTTTTGCAGCGGAGTATAAAAAAAATGAACAAATTAGGGATGACTACTGTACTCATTCCCTAGTTTATTTTGCACCCATTAATAGGTAATGCAAGCACTGTGAGTACTTCTATCCCTCTCTTCTATGTGCTCCTACGTTCTTATGTTCTCTTCCTCTTCTAAAAAATCTTTGCAAACTCGAACTACGTTGACCTGAGTCTCTTTTTCTTTTTCTGAAGATTGAGAGAAACGTAGGAAACCACTTTGGTCCGGTCAATCTTTTACTTGCTTTCAAAAAAAAAAAAAAACTTCTATTTTTTTTCCTTTGACATCTAGAGCTTGACTCTCACATACGTGCACACATGTAGATTAATTGCACTACATACCCTATAAACCCGGGTCCCAATCGGAGGGCTGATGTCGGTCAGCACCCCCATTCTAACGAATGGCCCTCGCCGGTCTCTCCAAAGATGGTGTAACCACTCCGTGACACGCTCCTAGACTGTGTTCATGGGGAGCCTTAGACGTAAGCCTTGCATCAACCTCATACATACATGCTAGCTAATAAGACACTCCTTGAGACCGGTCGGTTCGATTCATAGGGTTGTTTTAATATTTTCCCAAGATAACGCATCTTTTCAATCTATAATCCCCCCTTGTGAATATGACGAATGTCCCTTCGGTAAAATGTTGAACAAAGGATTTTGAAAAAATGGAGAACCTCACTACGGAAATTCGAGTTTGTATTTTCCTACTTTCACTATTCTGTGCGGGATTGTGGATGCCATTTTGGCTTAGTTTCGACCGCACCGTTCAACATGTCCCTTTCGGTCGTCCCTTAAAATTCACAAGGTTTGATTGCATTAATGCGTTGTTTAACAAAGTGCAAGACAATTACGGAATCACTTAGGTTTGGCTAAATTGAATGGTGGATTCCGATGAGAATATGGGACCCTTGCCCAAATTGTCTATTTGGGAAGAGTGCAATACAAGTGAAAAACAAGGGGCTCATATTCTAGGGTGATAGAATATACTATTCCAGGATGTTAGATAGAAACCCCCCAAAACGGATTAAGTTCCGTCCGACCAAATTTAGGATTAAAATCTGAAATTCTAATTTTCTGTCTGCTGTGCTGGATGCCTCGTACGAGACATCCTTGTCTCGTACGAGACATCCTCTTCTGTCTGTGTCAGTTTCTGTACTGTGCTCGTTTGGTCAACCTATACTCACTCTTAAGCCTATACACCTCATAAAGCCGACTTGTTGGGACCTTAATCTGGGTTTAACGCGATCTCTATACCGTTAGGTCCGTCCGAATCGCAACTAGATCGTTCCAAACTCACCCGACACCATGACTGGAAGCAATGACACCAATACTGATAATCTCAATGAGGCCAAGGCTGAAATCTTGAAAGCCGCCAAGCAACTAGATGAGAAGCAAGCTCTCATAGACGCCTTAGTTGCCGATCTCCATGCATTGAGAGTCAAGAAAGATAAGAAACAAAAGAAGAAGGATTATGAATCCCCTGCCTCCTCCGAAGACGAGGCATCCTCTAGAAAGAGAGACAAGAAGTCTAAGAAGAAGCACTACAAGTCTGACTCTTCTTCCTCCTCCGATGACGAGGAACATGTCTCTAAGACTACCAAGTCAAAGAAAGAAGGTAGTGGTGACAACAAAAAGGTTGATGCTCCTGTGACCATGAATTACCTTGAAAAGAAGCTTGCCTCACTTGATACTCCAAAGGGATCACCAAAGGGATCGTTCACTCCTTTCGATACGGATTCTCTTCGACAATCCATCACCAAGCTTCCACGCAAGTATAAGACTCCCGATATGGCAAAGTTCAATGGCACCACTTGTCCCAGAGCTCATGTTGAAACCTATACTTGGGCCATGTTACCAATGGGTGTTGATGATAACATTTTAGCCCAAAGTTTTCCTCAAACTTTAGAAGGTGCCGCAAGAGATTGGTACATGTCACTTGCGATGTCCACTAGGCTTGATTGGTCAAAGCATGTCGAGTGTTCCAAAGGCAGTTTGAAGACAACTCTATATACCGCCCTACTAGGAGGGATCTTGAGCAAACCAAACAATACCCAAACGAGTCTTTTGTTGAATTCGCTAGAAGGTGGAGGCTCAAGCTCACAGAAATTGTTGAAAAATGTCTCCGTGAGGAATTTCAAGATAAGCTTGCCGGTAATTACTTTCCTAGCTTCATTGAGCTCCACGAATCCGGAATAAGGATTGATGACCTCCTCAAGTCCAAAAGAAAGAGTAGTAGTTATCGCTACGAACACAAAGGTGCATCCAACAAAGAAACCTCCGTCAATGCCATAGCTTTCAACAAACAAGGAAAATGCAACTACTCCGCCGTTCCCCCTCCCAAAAGAGAGAAGAAGGAAAGACACTATGACAAGCTAGAAGGGATCACTCAAGGAGAACTCTTCGATATACTAGTGGAAGCCGGAAAGATCACACCAAGAAATCCCCCTACTACACCAAGAGAACTCCCTCCTCATCATGCTCATCACCTCTTCTGCAAGTTCCATAGAGCTACCGGTCATGACACCAACTCTTGTTACCACTTGAGGGAAGAGATTCAAGATCTCATTGACAACAAGGAACTTGAAGCACCGAGTGTCATCACCAACCCGCTTCCTAACAAACCATGTTGAAGAAGACAAAGCCTTACCACTTTGGGGCTACAACTATCCTCTCCCTTTCTCCCTAGAAATAGAATAAGTTTTAATTTCCTAGTATGAACTCGAAGAGTCGTTCTGTCATTCTAGTCCATCTCCCTCCTTCTCTAGTTTGTGTCAACTAAACTATCGAGTCTGTTTTGAATTCTAGTTATTAATAAAAGTCATTTCTTATTCCTATACACTACTCCAAGGTTGTTCTACCTTTTGAATATCCCTCTTTAATTCATAAAATGGATCCGCAAAAAATAATTGTCATTAATTTAAAACCTTGCAATTGATAATAGAAATGTCTAAACAAGTTTTAAGAAGAAGGCCTAGGGGCTACACATTACTATCACCACGCTCATGTCAAAGTCTAAGGACCACAATGGAAGAAAGTCAAAATCATTATCATTCCCAAACAAAAGTGGGGCTACTCAATTTAAGCTTTGAGAGTAAAAAAAAAAAAAAAAAAACTCTCAAGCTTTCATAACCCCACAAATAAGGAGTTTCAACCACACATAATGAAGTCAGGCTTTAGCCTGGCGGCCAGAGCTCATGGCTTCCAACCTGGAGGTCACGGGTTCGGTCCCCCCTCCCCCCAGAAGTTAGACAGAAGTTTTTCTCTCCCTAGGATTTGTCTCCTAGGAGCTTCTACTGATGATTATGTATTGAGTTCAACTACGAATTAAATTTGAAAAAAAAATAATAAGTTTTTTTTTTTTTTTTTTTTTTTTTTAAAAAAAAGGAGGCCTCTCATCTCCTCCTACAATGAAGATTAAATCCAAATGAAGAAAAAATGAGACTTTTAACTTGAAGATCGTCTCCATCATCCATGAAGAAATCCGAAGGGCGCATTAATGATTAGGTCTTCTCCTCAAAACTTGTCAAGACATTTCTAGATGATTCACTTGCAAGAATGAATTGAACAAACACTTAAGACATCAAAAATAAATACTAGGGTCCATTAAAGGTAGAACTATCTTTCTAGTACTTTGAACCGAGTAGCGTTCATTGTTGAGTGTAGGGGCTTCCTCTCTCATACACTTCTCTTTGAAATCCAAGCATCAAGGTTAGGGGCTTTTCATTCTTTCCGTCCCCTTTCGATTCCTATTCGAGATATACGAACTCGTCAAAGTAAATCCGCACTAGGGGCTATCCTCTTCGCCTCTAACTCTCATTACAAAGTGCGTTATCCTCACCGAGTCGATGCTTGGAACAACTTCCCAAAAGCCAAGTCGATAGCTAAAATGCCTAATACATCCAAACCCAAAAATCTCGCATGACTCTCTCCCAATAAGAGACAAAACTACTCTCCTCTCTAAGTCATCTTCGAGTACATACTTTGTCAAAAAAAAAATTGAAAAGAGACACAAAAGAGATGCCCGCTAGATTGAAAACCCGAAAGGGCGGTCTAGGCAAAAATCAGGGTGCGTCACAAAAAAAATATAGGGAGAACATTCTTCAAATCATTTCTTCTTCAACCTTCCTCTTTCCTTAAATCAATCAAGCGGGAAATCACTCTTTTTCAAGTCAAAGCAACCTCATAAGCCTGTTCACGGAGTCATCTACGACATACAAGATTCTTGGGGCTTGACTTAGACCAAAGCATGAAATAAACTTGGGGGAATAGAACGCGCCTCTCATCACCTTCACCGGAGAATTTCAGACATGGAATTCTAGAGTGATTAAAAAGTACGCCTAGCCTACTTAGAGCTTGCATATCATTGGTTGTCAGACAAATAGTTGTCTCCCTTGACACAACATGACTAAAGGAATGATCTGGACGGATCATCTTGCCCAAGGCAAACGAGTCTCACATGAGAGAACCATCAGAGAAACTCCGTAGCATCACCTCTGCAGAGAACCTGATTAGGTCCCAACTTGTCAAAACAGGTCCCCGCACACACACACAAATCAACACATACAGTTCATCACCAATAAACATCCCATCATGAATCCATGCTATTCACACTACTTACACCAAGGTTGACCGACCGGGCATGCACATAAATTTGTCACCGCCACATGAGTCTAATTACAAACTAAAATCATAGCTAAATTGCTTGCTAGAATAGGTTCTACTTGTTGTATTAATAGGTACAAGAACCAATCCATGCTCAAAATAAAATATATCAGCAGCATTCAGACAGCTCTGCATCCAGGACTTTCAATGTAGAGCATTGGAAGAGGATAATGTCCAGTACGTTCAATCAACCATTGACGAGGACACTCAGAAGTCTACAAATCAACATCAAATTTAGAGTTTCTGCATCCAGGACTTTCAATGTAGAGCATTGGAAGAGGATAATGTCCAGCACGTTCAATTAACCATTGACGAGGACATTCAGAAGTCTACAAATCAACATCAAATTCAGAGTTTCTGCATCCAGGACTTTCAATGTAGAGAATTAGAAGAGGATAATGTCCAGTACGTTCAATCAACCATTGACGAGGACATTCAGAAGTTTACTAATCAACAACAAATTCAGAGTTTCTGCATCCAGGACTTTCAATGTAGAGCATTGGAAGAGGATAATGTCCAGTACGTTCAATCAACCATTGACGAGGACATTCAGAAGTTTACAGATCAACATCAAATTCAGAGTTTCTGCATCCATGACTTTCAATGTAGAGAATTGGAAGAGGATAATGTCCAGTACGTTCAATAAACCATTGACGAGGACATTCAGAAGTCTACATCTATATCAAAACCGTCCAGTACTTTCAATGAGGAATTGGAAGAGGACATGTTCAGTACTTTCGATCAGCCATTGAAAGAGAACATCCAGGGATCCAGTACTTTCAATCAACTATTGAAAGAGGATAATATCCAGTACTCTCAATGTAAAGCATTGATTGAGGATATTCCCCAATAACTTCAACACATTCTGCAACACAGTCTGCACCAGCAACACCGTCAACCGCGATGCTCCATCAGCAACAGAGGGCATATTCAAAATTGGGTCAAGGACATTGATTCCTCAGTATGGGTTACTCTCTAAACTCTAAACTTTACTTACCGCAATATTACTTTCAAAATGATTTCCAAAATACCTAAAACCACCGTTTTTTCGTGTTTTCGGAGTCGAACTACGTTTGGTCTGATTTCCTTCCAAGGAATACGTAGGCAACTTTTTAGCACGACCATACCCAAAGTTCTAAATGGTGTATTTTCTATCGATGACGTTACTTATTCCATAAGTATCATCGCCGAGGGGCTCTATAGACACCCCATTTTGAACTCAAAATTATGATTACTGATTACACTACTCTCGTGTCTCGCCTTCGTATTTGGATGAAAACTCGTTAGTTTTGGCATGTTTCGTTAAGTTTCTGACTGATTCTGTTAGTTCTGGGCTTAACTAACTAACGGAACAGCTGAGGAGGGCAAAATTGTAAATATGCACCTCAATATCTCGTACAAGAGATCGGATCTCTTGTACGAGGGATCGATCTCTTGTACGAGGAATCTCCTCCAGATTCGAGTATTTTGCAGTTTCCTTCTCCGTTTCGACCTCTTTCTTCGCCAACACTCGCCTAATCCGGGAAACATATCAGTAGGAGACTTCCTGGAGGTTTCCTATTGATTCCTTACCTAATTAAACCTCTCTACTTGGTCCCTAAGCAATCTAAGCCTATAAATAAAGAGTCTTTCACTCCTAATGCTAGTTAATGGTTCCTAGTCATCCTAAAAGAGGTTAACAACTCTCTAGTCAATTCTTCTCCAAAGAATCCCGTTTTTCCTCCTCCCTCACACCAAAACACCACCAAAAACTCATCTTTTCAAGTCAAAGCCATCACAAAACTCTTGGATCATCAAGGCCTTAGTCAAGGCCATCAATCCGAATCTCAAGAACGCTTTAGGTAAACTCCTACGCTTTTAATCTCTACTTCTCATCTCATTATTTATTTTAGAGTGGTGTAATCCCATCAAAAGGATCAGCCTAGAGCCTCTCCAATCAATAGAGATGGTCTCGAAGCACATGATCCGACATTCCAATAATTAAGAAATCAATTATTGGCTTTATTTGATGTAATTGTTTATTTACTATTTGATTGAAAGCAAGACCAATCCTAGATTGGGTGGATTGGGTGTTCTTTGACCTTCCCAATCCATAACTTAATCCCGGGTGCAAACAACATGGTGGCGACTCTCAAATCAAAAAGGCGAGCGGGAATCTTCTCGGGTGCAAACAGAACCCGCCGGGTTTTGAGAAACACCTACCAAAGCCGGCCCGCCTCGGGTCGAAAAGTGACGGAAACGGGTCGGGTTCGGCGAGATTTATATCCCTAATCAACACAGCCCACCTGGCCCGGTCTGCTCATCTCCTTTGGACCGACCTGTACAGCCCTATTGTTGGGTTTCGTAGTAACATGCGCAGCGGAATTAAGCATTTAAAATTTTATGAAACCCAAAACCCATAGATCCATTCATATGATTAAGTCAAATACAATATGATGAATACTAGAATACTAACCCTTGATGCCTTTGATTTTTGCAACCTTGAATTCGATGGAGGCTTGAAACCTTGATCACGAACATAGCAAGAATCACGAACTTTGAAGATGATAAGTTTCACCCTCTAGCGGTATCCACACGCGAACGAATATCAAGAACACTTGATCTTGGTTGCTAGACCAAAAGTATGAAACACGTTTTCATAATTAAACATGAACTATATTGAATATTATTTGTGTATAATTTTGTTCTTCAATCTAGGATCTCTTAGAACAAAATAAAACTCTCTCAAACTCTTTGGAGACTCACACAAACATTGGCTTTGAGTTGTGCCCGAATTCTGATGTTTATACACAAGTAAGACCTATTCCAAATAGGAAACTTGTGTTAAAACCCGTCCAAAATTCTATTCCAAGTCAAATTAGGAATCTGTCCCCGACAGTACTGTGCGGCCGCCCAAACTGAGGCGTGCGGCCGCCCAAATCCCTGTGCGGTCGCCCAGCCCTTTTGGGCGGTCGCCCAAATAGCCCAGAAAATCCAATTTTCCAAAATTTCCAATATAGTCCTTATTTAGGATTCTTTCTATTGTGTGTGACCCTCTAGGATTATACTAAGTTGGCAATGGGTTCAAACATGAAACCATAAGATATGATTAGGTTCTAGCAAACCGTCATACCTACCCAAATAGTATAACTAGACACAAGTTCGCATTCCTTTAGAACATGTCACAATCCATTTGTCCACGATGTCATTGAACACAAGTTATGGTCAATAAGTCAACTTGTATTGTTCAATACTTTCTCGATTCCGAATATGTTGATAATCCAAATGACATTGATCCAATCAATCCATTTGAGTTTGGCCAAACATTTCACCAACATCATTCCTTGAGGGGCCCAAGCTTGACATCTCTCCGAAGAGGGACAAATCCATTTAACAAACGTGCCTAGGGCACCAACACCAACACCTATGCCCACCAGGCTCCCTCGGCCCCATTCTCATCCACCACCTTAGATCCAGACCCTCAGCTCAACCCGGTCACCTCCTCTACCACTGATCCGCCGTTGCTGGACTCTCCTACCTTTCCCAGACCCACTTCCTCCGAAACTGGGCCGGTGTGTCCTGGGTCTTCCTCAGCAGTTAGGCCCAATTCTGATCTTGGGGCTCCAGTACTTTAGTCTATAAATGCCCATCCCATGATCACAAGAGCTAAGACTGGGATATTCAAACCTCGCCACATTGCAGACCTCGCCACTACCCGCCACCCTTTGCCCCATGCATTGGCGGCCAGCTCTTCCACCTCGATTGACTTTGAACCAAAAACACTTAAACAAGCCAGCCCCATTCCTCATTGGCACGCGGCTATGCTAGATGAACTCTCTGCCATGCACAAAAACAACACATGGTTGTTAGTTCCTCGCCTTCCAGCTATGAATGTAGTCGGAAGTAAGTGGATTTTAAAAGTCAAACGCAAGGCCGATGGTTTCGTTGAAAGACACAAAGCCCGATTGGTCTCTCAAGGCTTTACTCAACAAGAAGGCGTGGACTATGATGAGACTTTTAGTCCCGTCGTCAAACCTCCCACCATCAGGACTATTTTGGCCATTGCACACTCCCGCTCCTGGCCCTTACAACAACTAGACGTTCGAAATGCGTTCTTAAATGGTCTTCTTCAAGAAGAGGTTTATATGGCACAACCTCTAGGGTTCTCTCACCCCGACTTTCCGGATCACATCTGTCGCCTTCATAGGGCCATTTATGGTTTAAAACAATCACCATGGGCCTGGTTTCAATGGCTCCGTGATTTTCTAATCTCTCTCGGTTTTTTCA
This sequence comes from Campanula takesimana, assembly GCA_026119855.1. Taxonomy (NCBI): domain Eukaryota; kingdom Viridiplantae; phylum Streptophyta; class Magnoliopsida; order Asterales; family Campanulaceae; genus Campanula; species Campanula takesimana. The sequence continues at coordinate 151,387 of JAOWBW010001659.1, forward strand.
ATAGTAAGGCTGATGGTTCGTTGTTTGTGCGACATTCCAACACCTCCACTATTGCTATTTTGGTCTACGTTGATGACTTCATTGTTACCGGGTCTTCTTCCTCCGAGGTATCTACGGTTATTGATCAAATATGCGCCACCTTTGACAGCCGTAGACTTAGTCCTTTGGGTTTCTTTCTTGGAATAGAGGCTCAATATTCTGGAGACTCCTTGCTCCTAAATCAATCCAAGTACGCCTCTGACCTCCTCCGGAAATTTCAAATGGACGGCAGCAAGGCTGTCTCCACTCCTCTTATTTTGGGAACACACCTTTCTTCCTCAGACGGTGATCCTCTTCCCGATGTCACTACGTATCGTAGCATGGTCAGAGGACTTCAATATCTTACATTGACTCTCCCGGATATTGCCTTTGCAGTCAACCAAGTGTGCCAATTCATGCATAGCCCGCGCACATCCCATCTCATTGCTGTTAAGCGCATACTGCGGTACATTAAAGGTACACTATCCCTTGGCCTCTGCTTTGCCCGGTCCAAGGACATTCACATTCGTGCCTACTCCGACTCAGACTGGGCCGGCTCCCCTGATGATTGCCGCACGACCACCGGTGCATGCATTTTTATTGGTCCTAACCTCGTAGCTTGGACCGCTAAAAAGCAATCCACCGTCGCTCGTTCTAGTAGTGAAGCCGAATATCGTGCTCTTGCCACTACTGCAACTGAATTACGTTGGTTCTCCTATCTATTTCGAGAACTCAACTTCTTTCTCTCTCTACCGCAACTATTCTGTGATAACATTTCCGCTCTTCACATGGCCCGAAATTTGGTCTTCCATGCACGGACACGTCATGTCGAGATTGATCACCACTTGTTCGCGAGCTCCATCAACGAGGCTTCCTTAAACTCTCTTATGTGTCTACTGTTGATCAGCTCGCCGACATGTTCACAAAAGGCCTGGCTCGCCCACGTCTTCAACTTCTGTCTTCCAAGCTGCAGCTCACTCCAGTGCGGCTTAGCTTCCGGGGGGTGTGAGCGAGTAAATATCTTGGGCGTAAATGGTCACAAGATCCGGATCAATCTTCACGATATATGCAGATGATTTACAGAGTAGTTAGGAATGATTAGCATTGTATTTTTGTACATATCTTACTTACCTTAGTTAGTACTGATCTCACCAAGAATAGTGTTTGTATAGGACTCTTGTACATCATTGTCTATATAATGAGATAAATCATTAAGGTATTCTCACGTTGAGAAACCTTCCCAATCCTGGCGTCTTCTTATTTTAGGCGTCACTCTTACAATATATATATATATATATCTATATATATATATATTAATTGTGCAGACTATGTAGACGTGTAAGGGAGAGAGGGAGAGAAAACTAAAGGAAAGATGTGTGCAGTGCACGCATTGCAACCTTAGATCCGTGTCAGGCAAGCGCCTTATCTGACTTCCCCAACTCCAAGTTCTATTTTATTTTCTTGCCCAACTCACAACTCAACTCGGCCTACCCTCTTGCTTTAGGTTTCGGCCGGAGTTATTTTGTTCATCCAACTTAAGCTTCTTGGAGGCTGGCGGTGAAACCTGCACTATTCCCACACCCCAACAAATTAACTACTCTCATCATTTTTATGTAAAGCAATGTTAAGTACATAAAATAAAGAGCAATGCTAGGGGAACAAAATAAAGTCACAAATCTTTCTCACAAAATGAGGTGGCGATATTTTATTGGTTGCATCGAAAATGGACCCGCCACACTCTAATTAAAAACACCAACAAAATCTTGACACCTAAGATTTTGTGAGCATGTTTTTGTGACTTTTTTGTGCCCCTAGTATTATTCTAAAATAAAATCACAAAATGAGTTAGACGATATTTTATTAGTTGCTTCGGTAGTGAACTTACTATACTCTAATTGAAAACAACAATAAAATCAATTGGCAAGGAGAGGAGTAGCCGAGGATTTGCTGATACCGTTATAAAGTCTGAAGTTCCATCTAAAAACCAATTGACAATAGGAGGAGTAGCCCTGAATCTTTATATAATCAAGACATAGCTTGTTAGTTCCTGATGTGAGATCATTGCTCTAACAATCATTACATCGAACATTTTGTGAGCAAAATTTTGTGTCTCTGATATTACTCTTTTATGTAAACTGCGGCTCAACATTTATATCTACTCTCTCCGTCCCATTTGAAATTCTAGAATTTACCAATTTAGATGTATTATTAGAAATTGCAATATTAGAAAATAGATTTTATAATAATTTTGAATTAGTGGGACTCACTTGTTATACTCACATCAACTATCTCACACATTATTCCCTACCCCACTTTCTCTCCTAAGCAACTAACTACACTCACAACATATCACATTTTCCATTTTTCCTTACACTGACAGTTTTTTACAATTTAAAATGGGACGGAGAGAGAGTAAAAGATAATTAATTTTTTTAAATCAAAAGCAAACTTAAAATTGTTTTCGATATTCATTAATACAGGACTTCAAATTTTAACTATTCATTTTAGTGTTTTATTCTTTTAAAATAGCATACTCCCTCATTCTCATAACAAATTACCCAATTTTTCATTTTAGGTGTCCCATTAAAAATTTTAATTTTATGATATTTTAATAATATTATTTTATTCATGGGACTCACTTGCCATATTCAAAACACATTTTCACTTACTATTCTCTATTCCATTTTCCATGCTTCATACTCACAACGCCTACTTTTAATACACATTTTTATTACTCCCTCCGTCCCAGAGTATATATCCACATTTCCTTTTTAGTCCGTCCTAGAGTTTATGTCCACTTCCTTAAATGGCAAAGAATCTTTACTATTCATTCCACCAATTCTCTCCCCTACATACTTTTACACTCACAACACCAATCAACTTACTATTCCCTCCCACTCATTCTCTCTCCTACTTTATTTTTAGACAAAAACTTGTGTGAGACGGTCTCACGTGTGAGACGGGTCTTATTGAGAGAGTAAATGGTTTGGCCCCTTATGGGTGGTGGGGGGGGGGGGCAAGCCCAATTTCTCTCTCAACAAGATCCGTCTCACGTGTGAGACCGTCTCACACAAGACTTCCTCTTATTTTTATGTTATAAATATTACACAAATATTGAATAGAAACAGAATAGAAATACAAAACAGAAAATTGAAACTGGAAAGAGGTGTAGTTGGGTTTGTCCGAGTCGTGTAAACCAACACTGTCCTTAAGACAAATTCGTCCCCTCACCGGTGTTGTGCTTGAGGATACGTTGGACGCCTGTCTCCCAGGATACAACGGACGGACCGGACGACGACTGCACAACAGTGCCTCCGGCGAACTTCGATGTGCATGGAAAGAATCACCACCAGAAAAGCAGGAGGGCCAAGGAAAACGCTAAGCAAAAAGATGAGAGACTGTTCGAAAATGTGTGTCCTAAAATGGTTGTCCAGAACACCATTTTATACTGCTCAAAATGACCCAATTAATCAGGGAATCAATTTGGCCGTTACAAAATTAATTATATAATAAAAAAGTGAGCTTGTCACGCCTAGGCAATTTCGGAGCTACATTCATGTCCGCAGGACGCGCACACATGAGTCCAGTGGTCCGTGGCATAAATCGACAAATTTCCAACTAAATTTGCACCCCCCCCCCCCGCGCACCCGGGCGAGAGAGAGCCTCTAGTCTATACAATCTTAACCCATACAAATGGGTAATTGTATTTATACTAGCTCAACTTTTTATTCTAAACCAATGTGGGAGAAGTTCACTTGGCTTTACCCACAAATGGTCTTAGAACATTATTTCTCCCATTATCCCATTTGGGATACCCTTTTACAAGGAAGGATCATAGGGAATTTTCCCTTCCCTTTCCATGTGGGATAGTAACCCACTTCCCCAACTTACCCATTCATTTTTTATTTTTTTTGAGCATTTCAACTTCTACTTTTCATTACATAAATTGGACACACCAATTTATTACTAACAAGTAGGGATGTCAACGGGTCGGGTTCGGGGCGGGTTTCTTCAAAACCGAACCCGACCCTAACCTCAAATAGAGTGACCCGAACCCGATCCGACCCGAAGTTAATGAAACCCGACCCGACCCGACCCGAGTGGCACAAAATCTAATTTTCCCATCCCATATTTGATTTTGCCTAATTTATGTTTAAGCTTAATTTGAATGAGTTAAACAAATTAGTCTTAACTCATCAAAACCTCACTCACAAACAACTATAAAAATAAATTTAACAACACTTAATTTGACTTAGAAGGTCCTATATGAAAATAAAAATATATCACTTATACACTCGAGTCGGGGCGGGTCAGATTGTAATACCGAACCCGACCCGAACCCGTGCGGGTTTTAAAAACTGTGATCCTAAGCCTACTTTTTCGGGGCGATCGCCCTCGGGTTCGGGCGAATTGCCATCCCTACTAACAAGTAGGAGTTATTCTTTAGTCAACAAATTATTTTTATTTAAGAAACGCGCGCAATTTCTCAAATTTCCTTCACACATTTACACATTTTTCCAACATTTTATATTCACAACACTTACATCACGTCCACCATTTCTTAATCTCCGTGTAAATGATAGGGTGGACATATACTCTGAGACCGAGGGAGGGAGTATATTTTCAAAAGTAAATGAGTCGTTTGGAATTAAGGGAAAATTCAAAGCAACTTAATTAGACGTGTCCACCCCAAAGATCCTGGGTTAGGCTGCCATGTCCTACGGTCACATGCAATAGTAGCATGAATTAGAACGTAATGTCCAATTACACGTGCTTTCCCTCTTAACTTATTTGACATCTGTTTATTGATTTTTTTGGCAGGATTTTAAGCTCCTTTGACATCTGTTCTGCTGGTACTATGCTCTCTTGTGAACCTTTTCTGAAACTTGCAACATGTTACACCAGTTGATACCTTTTAGATTGATGATTGATTGATATATTGGACTGAGGTGCTTGTGCCCAGAGTAATAAATTATGGGTGCACAAATAACACTACTACAGAAAAAATGAAAATGTCAATTGTGGGTTCCGTCCAAGTCCAATAATTGATTTTACTGGGTGCACAAACAAACAGAAGCTACAAGAGAAGCAGAGAAGGTACAACTTACAAGCATATAGTAGGACTTTTTTGGCAAAATATATTGTCGGCTTGTGGTAGGTTATTTATTTTGCCGTTGGTAAGAAATAACAACATTTTAACGGGTTTGCTTTATTACTCCCTCCTTTCGGTTCCGAAAACATAGTTGATAGTTAGAAAATGGTTCATGTAATTCTAAAAATATTGCATGGTAATACTGATAGATGGTATGCAAAAGAATTTACTTGTCAAATAGGCACTAAATTTGTGCCATACCAAATAACGTTAACAGTTATAAATAGACGTTAACTACAGAAATAGGGAGTATTTATACTGGTGAAGTTTCCTGTTAGCTAACGAGCAATGAAGCTAAAGCAAGTCTGGCAAGAAATACATTGAAACATGATATACTGACACTATTGTATTTACAAATCCATACTTTAAAAAAAAAAAAAAAAAAAAGAGGCGAAAAGGAAAAGGATTTAAAAAAAAAAAAAATCAACCGATACTGGCTGGCTTCCCTTTGATTTTGGCCTCTAAAGTCTATAGCGCAAAAAGTACATGTCCAAACAAATCATCCTACAACCAACAACAATACTTGCTAATCACTTTCACCACCTTTTCTTGAATCATTCTGTTAACTATTCGCTCTAAAATCAAAACGAGAGAGCGATTATACTACCTCAAAATGATTCACACATAAAAGTTGTTTGACTTGACGCTTCAAGCAAAGAACCACATTTTGATGAAGATTGATAGTCCTACTTGCAACACACAAGCAGCAGCCAACACCATAGTCAGATCATTCACCACTACATAAGACTTGAGGTTCAATACGACAAAGGCAGCTGAAACGGCACCGGTGATGATTATGATAACCCATCGGAGAAATTCAACCGGGATCACCAACAGAAACTGCAAATATTTCAAAAAATAAAATAAGATCATCGATCATCCGAACCACACAATTATAGCTTACTGTATAATGTATTGAGATATTAAGAAATGACTCAAAAAGAGTCTTAGGTAAAAAAAAAAAAAAATCAGCTTGAGACCATGATATCATGCTTGTGAACGATGTAGATGGATCTGTTTATTCGTACCAAAAAATAAAATAAAAAGATTGTTCTGTTTGTAAATATACTCCCTATGACCCACTAAAAGATGCACTCTTTACCTCAAAAGGGTGTCACACAAAGAAATGCACTTTCCCAAAATGGAAACTTTAAAATACATTCTTATTCAGTGGGACTTACTTGCATGCTCACAACAATTATCCACTTACTATTCCCTACCCCACCTTCTCTCTTCTACTTCACTTTTCATACACACAACACATTTTCTCAATACCGGTGCCTAAAACAAAAGTGCATCTTTTAGTGGGACAGACGGACATATTATTGGCAGTAACCGTGCATAACCTAGCAATAAAGACCAGCAGAACTTGCAGAGATCACACGTTGTTGAGGAATTATTGTGGGGTGGGGCTAAATGATATGCACTCAACTTCACCAATTTGAAAAGTCACATCAGCAGGAAACTTCTGAAGACCACAAAACATTGGCCCAAAAATAAGCCCCGCCTAAAACTTTTCAACTTGCCTTTAGGTATCATAATTTGTTCCATGGTGTCCTCTTTAACAGAGTAAAGTGGCAACTATGGCAAGCAAAGATAGATAACTAGAGGACCAAGAGGATAGTGCTTGGTTCCACGGCTAAGATTTTCCAGAAGAGGACTTCTATGTGATTGGGCAAAATATCCGAGCTAACATCTCATTAAACAAGCCAATTTCTATAAATAACAGGAAGCCAGGGGATACTTACACTGCTGAGAATGAAAATGAAGAGTGAATATCCCCACATGCACCAAAAGCGTACAAGGCTGACATTTGAACCCAGATACTGAAGTAAGAAGTAAAAAGCCAGTGGTACCAGGACAACATAACCATACAATGAGACGGCTGCAAAATTGAAATAGTTGACATCAAAGGTCCACGAAGTGGCACTATCACTCCTTTTAAGCATCAGATACGAGGCACAATTTCCAAGGGACGCAATCGCAAATATCAATGTTGTGGAAATCCAAACGAGCCCATAGCTGAAATATGAAAAAAGTGAATGCTAATCAATAATGTGTACTGGGGGCCTAGGCAATTATAACCATATAATAGAAATTAGAATAATAAAAAACACTACATTAAGGCTAGAAGTTGTGGTTATATTTTAACTTGAGGGTAGAGGGTGTTTAGACTATGGATACAGTAAACACACTCCAAATGTAACACATTCTTTCTCCTCTTCACACAGAGGAACGTGAAACGGGTATACACAATTTATTTTCCTGTTGTACAAAAATACATTACATCCACATGAGCAGACTGCTACAAACGAGAAGTACAAAACAGAGAAGGATGATAAGCAATTAATATTGTCAACTACCTATAAACTGGATAACTACAGCAAAATAGGCACAAAACCAACCATAAAATTTTCTCTCTCACCCTTGATCAGATTCTTCTCAAGCTTTTAAACGTGGAAGATAGCTACTAACAAAAGATATGATGTTTTAAGTGTCGCATATTTCAGCTCCAAGACCCAACTCGACCATTACTCGGAGTAATATATTCCGGTCAATGTAATGATACCAGTTTCTGCCCTACTCCCTCCGTTTCTAATTAAATGGCTTTTTAGCCTTCAACCCACAAACCAAGGATGGCATTAATTATCCTCCAATTTTCCATATTTACCCCTATTCAATTTTAATTAAATGCTCATCTTCCTAGACTCACTCACCCTTACTGTTCTTCTTCCCCATCCTAATTCTTTAATCCCACATTCACACGCACTCACCCACACCAAATTTCTCTTCTCCTACTTTCCATTAAATCCTTTTATACCACATATTGAAAGAATCAAATGCGTTTGTACGAGAGCGAGGAATCAAAACCCCAACAAGAAGAGAAAGGGGAAAATCACCTCCAAGCATAAGGTATTGCATGTAAACTTTCTCTATTCAAAAATCTGGTTTGATTTTAAGCTTTCCTCACTAATTTTAATTTTTGTTGTAACAATTCAATGAATTTTTTTCTAACAATTTTTGTAAATAAACTCTCTCCCCATAAATTTGGTGAGATTTCTGATGGAATTTTTCAAAATTTGGTCGGGGGCTCCATTGCTACGGTCAGTAGCTCTGCTGGACTGGTGATGTATTTGATTGACCAAGAGAAAACTACGCCCATAGACAGCAAAGATGAGGCAGAGGAAGTAGCTCCGATGGCGACCATGTCGAAAGTGGTAGGCGACCAGAAAACGGTAAGCTGAGAAGTACGAAGAAGTTGAAAAGAGAGTGAGATGGAGAGAGAGGAGAGAGAAAGAGGACACGAGGAAGACAAGGGCAATTTTGTCCACTTAGACCAAAAAAAACCAAAGACGTCTATTATTTTGGAACAATCTCAATCTCCTAAAACGTCAAATAAAGCGAAACGGAGGGAGTAATAGAAAAGGTACACACTCTTGTCATGCCCACAGAAGGAACAAACATAGGACTCTATTTATCTTCCTTTCACAAGTCTGAATTCATATTAAAGATCTGGAACAACGAGGTATCAGGTATTCCTTTTCTAAGAACCAGTAAATAGTCTCCAAAAGTAGATTCTTAGAGAACAAGTCAATCAAGCTATGAATGGTCAACTATAATCCTTCATTGAGCCAAATAAACATGGAACTTACAGATCAGGATTAGCGTCAATCTTGCTGAAAAAATCTCCAGTGGGATACAAGGAACTTGTAATTCTGTTGATAACGTCGTCTGTGTCGACATTGAAATACTGAGTGTACGATGAGATGCTGAAGAATCCCTGCCAGTTGTTTGCAGATTGTTGTCCATCTCCTCCTGCACTAATAAAAAGAAAAGGGAATAAGCAGCTCTTCCAAGGTATTATTTACAATATGTAGCACACAAACAATGCGCAAATCAGATCAAATTTAATTGATCATAATTCCAACAAACCGAGACACTGGCAAAACTTGCCACCACAAATTTAAGTTTTTTCTTTTTTTAAAAAAAAAAAACTAGTTTTTGCACATTCACTGCACCTAAAGCCATCAGATGTGTGAGAACTGAGAACTCCAGAGAGTGTCGATTTATGTCAGTGCTGATCATGGGAGTGGAGAACTGGAATACCCAACCATCCTCAATAAGCCGCATGACAACCCCCTCACCACCCACACCCATTCACTATTCCTAAAGTTATGCAACACATGAAAACTCCCAGGATGCTACATATCTGGTACTACCTTCGTCCCAATAGAAGAGTCATCTTACGCAAACTATGAAAATGGTTGAAAATATATTAATTGTCTAGATTGCCCCTCACCAAACTAGGATGCAATAGTTTAACAAAAACTATGCAGCAAAATGGAGGTTAATGTAGTCAGATTGTTACAAGAAAAGTTCCCTCACTTGTAAATGTTACTAATCAATTGGGACGGCCCGAAAAGGAATACCCACCTATTCTATGGGGCAGCAGTAGTTTCTATCACCCTTGTTCATTGGGAGACGGAGAGGATGAGAAGCCCTCTAGCACAAACAAATGGCCAAGCATGTACACCGAACCTTGAACAAACAAACAACCATGCCATGTACACCAAACCTCCTCCCCTTTCCCAGCCGAGAAGGTAAATATACATCTTGACAAGTCACCTTTGACTATGAAATCTTTGACAAATTGACAATTAATATTCCAAGTTTCGTCATGATCACTAAACTTTTAGCCTGATATCGTTCTGTATCTAGATTCTCACTCAGATCATCAAGAAAAGCTATAGAACCGCTTCCTACTTAGTATTTCCTTCTATTTTACTATTTTGATTAACTCCTAAAGAATTTTGTAGTGTCGACTACTCATTTCTGCAATAGCTAGGAACAGGAACGGAGTTAATGAAATACATAATGTATGTGTAGAAAACTAAGCATAAACTTTCTGAAAATGAACAGGAAATGGAGCACTATATTTGGAGCAAAGACAGAGTCATCAATTCTATAGGAAGGGAATAGTTACAATACCACTTGGACCTGCAAGAGTTTGGTATCCCTGGCCACCACCTCCACCACCTCCACCACCTCCATTCCTATTTGGAGGAAATATTTGCAAATTCGCTCCAGGAACTGCAGAAAATTAAACATCATCCGAATGAAACATGTAATTCAGCTTTAAGTACATAAATAAAATATTCAGCAACAAACTAATAAGAGCTCCATACCCCCTTGTGTAGTGGTAACTTTTTCTTCGGTGATGACAGCCTGGTCATAAAGGGGAACACAGCATTGTGTAAATAAGTAAAAGGGCATGTTCATCAAGCATGAAGTTATCATATTAGAGCTAAGAAGGCATAACACTAGTATGCAGCAATGCAACCAAATCCTGCTAACAAGTGCGTACAAGGATGCCCCTTGAGAGAAGGCATAACACTAGTATGCAGCAATTCAACCGAATCCTGCTAACAAGTGCGTACAAGGATGCCCCTTGAGAGTTGATTTTAAGAAGGAAAACAACTAACATGTCCTCGAAAGAAACACTTATATGCATCCTCGTATGAGACTTTTAATCTGTATGACCAGTCTCTTAAGTTACAAAGCAAATGCCATCAGGAAGAATTCAAATACAATATATTCTGAAACTGGAAGCGTACAGTGCATCCATAAGGCACACCTGTTATCAAGACACTTACAGAAATTACCATTGTTGAGAGTTACAAAAATGCAAGGGTTTTGGTAAATAAAGACTAGCAATTCCTATGTAAATTTGGAACAAAAAAGAAACAAGTAATTGATTCTAAATTAATCATCCAAACGAAGTCAAATAATATAGGGTGTTAGATGAAGCTGTGACGGTTTAAATAGGTGGTTTGTCACAACTCAAGATTTTGGATCAGTTCGGTTTATCGTTACTACCTCTAAACCAAACCAAAGGGAACCAAAAACACTCTTTTATATAGTATAATTTAAAGACTCCCAAGGAAAGAAAATGTTGTAGGTCGGCCCTTCCGGCAGAGCGAGTGAAGAAAGGTAATTAGCACTCCCAACAGGTAGCAATGCAATTTCATGCCGGTCTTCGTTACCGAGGCCTCCAGCTCAAAAACAGCATTCACAACTATAGACCCAAATTATGCATTCATATTTCACAGACCAACATTTCTCAGTGATCAAACAAAGTTATTAAATGGAAATTGGAAAATCTTGATCAAATAATCACAAAAAGGGCTAACAATGAACGGAAACCGGCCAATCTTGATCAAAGAACATTTACATCATTACAAACTAATCATGTCTTCCGATCTGTATGCTATAAATTAACATTTAGCAAGTAACAATTGTTGATTAAATCAGCAATTAGGGCAGGATTACGGTACAATACATAAGCAATAAATAAGGAAAATGCTTACCGGAACTGAACCGAGCATGTGACTGGTGGGAAGGCTAGTGTATGATTCTTCCATCGATAGTGATAGAGAGAAATAGATGATCAATGTGGAGTAATTTGATGGAGAATCGAGATTTCGGAGAGTTGAAAGAAGGGGGATCCCGAGATCAGCCCTAAATTTGAATTGATTTGCTTAGTGTCGAAGCGAAATTGGCCCTAATTCGAGAAAGGAAGGGAGCAGTAAACAAAGTGGGTGTATGTGTACGAACCAGTACAAGAACGCGTTTGTTAACGCAATTAACTAGCCATTTATCGCGCCAAATGACATGAATTACTAGTATTTGGTTTTATTTTTACTATTGTAACTCTCGTGCGACGCACGGGTTCATATTTTTTTTAATTTATTAAAAATATAATTGACAATATTTGAGTAAATTAAAAATAATATCAAATAATATTGAGTGAGTGAAAGGAGTTTAAAAAAAAATCAAATGTGAAAACAATGTCATAATTGTAATGGAAAGTGATATACTCTGACAAAGTCCATCAACAATATGGAACAAATATAAATGAAACCATTAACGTAATTGAAATTGTTTATGTTGAAAACTGAAAATATTCATTTAATAAAAAGGAAAGCATGCATTAGCCATCTAGAAATTCAAATGGCAAATGTATGAAAATTGCTATGAAACAACTATGTACTCTTTATCAATATGAGTCATACACTCAAATAATCATAACCACATTAATATTCTTGGTTCTCATTAAAATAATCATATTTTATATCCCAACCTACTTACAGTGGCGGAGCTACATGAGGGCCAAAGGGGGCAATTGCCCCCATTGATTTCAAAAAAATAAAAATTTATTAGTGCAAAATTTATAATTTTTTTAGGGGTTTAGTGCAATTTGTTGAAATTTGCCCCCTTTAAAATAAAAGTAATAATACACTAGATTTTTTTTTTTGCCCCCATTAACTAAAATACTGTTGAAATTTTTATGTTGTGTAATCTTTGCCCCCATTGATGAAAATTTCTGGCTCTGCTACTGGCTTCTTATCCAGTTCACATATTTAAAATGTGAGTCATATACTCAAATAATCATAATCACAATATATTCTCAATCATTTTATTTTTTTAAATATATATCCTCTCTTTAGTGTTAATGTTAAAGTGAATGATGGAAATTGATATGAGATAGCTATGTGATAATGTTAAAACTTTTAAAGTAACTATATACAATTTGTGAAACTTAGACATAAATCTTAACAATAATGTGAGTTGACTCTGTTGACACCATCACATGTATGTTTCAAATTCATATTCCTTATGTTTCAAAATACATGTTTCAAAATACATGATGTTTTAAATGTTAAATTTTGTTTCAAAATACTTGATGTTTTATAATTACTAAATAGTATTTACTTTTGTTTACCTATAATAACCATATTCATTAATTATATTTTTTAATATGTGTGGAAAAAACTCAAAAGACGACATTAACTTTGAAACAGATAGAATAGTTAGCAACTCATTCGAAAGATCGAAACAAACACATCCATGATCTATTCGTCATGCATACTTGTACATTTAATAGATTTAATTTTATTAAATGTATCAACGTTTAATTTTTTAAAAATTAGTGCTCCATCTATCATATAAGAAAACACTTACTCCATCCGTCCCAGCTCACTTGATACTTATTTTCATTTTCGTCCGTCCCAACTCAATTAACACTTCTCAAAATTACCTATTTTTTATTATTTTATATTCACTCTAACCCAACACCCATTCTCTCTCCTCATTTTACACCACTCAATTTATTCAACCAATTAACACTTCTCAAAATAACCTATTTTTTATTATTTTACTAACAGTTAATTATTATAGTAACTATTACTATTATTAGTAATAATTAACTATTACTTATTACTAATAATAGTAATAGTTAACTATTATAGTTAACTATTACTAATAATAGTAATAATTGTAAATATTGTAGATGATTTCTATCCTAACTTAGTTGATCTATATTAGGACTCTAATTGTAATTGGGTGTATATAATGAAAGTTGGAATACCAAGAATACGCGCGATTTGTGAGACAGAAATACATTCTCCTCTGTACTCTTCTTCCTTCTTCAGTGACTTCATTGTTTGAAAACACTTTGTCTTATATGGTATCAGTTGCTCTTTAAGAGCCATGGACGATACTGATTCTCCTTATAAAGATTCTTTTTCTTCTGGAACATCCTAAGACAATATGGTGTCGGACCTTCAACCTCTTCCCTTAAATCTGAATATCCAATCTTTTATGGGTAACACTCGTCTTACCCATGAAAACTATATGAGATCCCTACTTTTCACAGTGCTTACCACGGTCTCGCTTACGACACCGATGCCCCATCGGCCATACTGCCGGATAAATCTCCCAATCCTCTTCCCCGTCGTTTTAAACAAGCTTCCAGCCTAGTCTTGGGATGGATTAAAGCCACGGTATCCCCAAAGATTCTCACCCGTCTCAATCGCTGCACAACAGCCCCAGAAGCATGGACTATTCTCGAGAAAAGATTTCGGAGTCGATCTAGAGTTCATGTCCAAAAACTCAAGGCCGAATTAAATGCCCTCTTCAAGACACCCGAGATGACAATCGATGACTATATTATATCCGCCACTGCCATCTCCGACGGCCTATCTTGACACGCCCCATGTCCCGGGATTCCCTAATAGAACCTCGAACCCTGTGCGCGTAACTAACAAGAATCAAGAAACTAACAAGAAACATGAATAATACCTGCTAGAATCAAACTGACATGATATATATACTCTAGAGTAAGGAGCTAAAATAGCTCACAACACGAGTTCTAGACAAGAAAATTAAAACCAAACTTGGTTACATACAGCGGAAGACATGCCTAGCACATAAGCTGGCATTACAAGATGTCTAGAGACAACAAGTACTTGTAGACACCCCGCCTTGGACCTCTCACCCCGACTGCATACAAAGTATTTTTATTTAACTTATTTTTGTTGATTTCTGTTACTTCGGTTAAGTTCCTAACTGATTCCGTTAGTTTTGGACTAAACTGCATAACAGAGTTAACTTTTAGGTCCATTCTGTCAAAATTGCCTTTTCAAAGCCTCGCGCCTCCGCCTTTTGAGGTCAGAAGCGCGCGCCTTCCGATGGTACATCTGGAAGCGCGCGCCTCTGGGGCGTCAGTTACAGATTTTCTCCCAAGAATCCCTCTCTTGCTTATTTTGCATGGATTTCACCCGGGAAATATTTCTTTGTGACCGCGAATTGGCACCAAAAACATCCCCTTTAAACTATAAAAACCCCTCCAATCCATCATTGGAGGGGATCTCTTCTCGACTTCTTTTTGGACTTCTTTTTGGACTCCAACCTTGATTCACCAACTACATTATACACAAATTCTCCCAACAAGAGTTCTTAGTAACAAGACTCTACACAAATTGTTCTACAACAATTTCATTACAACAACAACACTTTCAAGTCAAGGTTCCAAGTCCTCTTTCTCAAGGTACAACTCCATTTTCTTCCTTTGTTTTCTTCTTCTTGATGTATGCAATCCCCATTAATAGGACATGACCAACATGACTACTTCACATATTGAAGTTAGTTAAGGTTATCCCCCTACATTTTAATCTTAACTTTAATTCACCATGTTAATTTCTCTTCATCTCTTAATGTAATTCTTTAACATTACTTGTTACATGTAATCTTTATCATTAAATAAATAAAATAATTCTATTTTATTTCCCCTTTATTTCCTCTTTTCTTCTCATCACAATTGTTAGCACATTTCTATTTAATTAATTGAAGGACATGTAAATATTAGAACACCAATAGTAGTAAGACCCGCGTAAGCGGGGCGGGGTGGGTGTTTAAGTACTTCTCACTCCGTCACCTAACCCCCGAACCCTTCTCTCCCGAATCTCTGGTTTTGTACATAAATTAGGCTATTTCTAGGTTTTTCTTATGTTCCTTTAAAAACATAGGTGGCGACTCTAAACAATCTAAAACAAGTTAGACATCCTAGGATAATTCACCGCTCTAGCCAAGCCGTGGTTCCCCCGGGGTATCTACAGTGGCGACTCCGCTGGGGACGATAGAGGGTTAAACTTGCGTTTTTCATTTTTGGTGTTCTTTTATTCTGTTTTCTGGGCATTCTGGTAAAAAGGGTAGGAAGCGCGCGCCTCTGGCCTTCTTGGCCTAAAGCGCGCGCGTCCGACCCTTATTACCAGAATCGCCCGCCTCCTTTCTTGTCGTTCAATTCCATGTTTCTGTGCTAACAAATTCTGCAGGGGAAAGTTTTCTTAATTAAGGGTCAAGGCAATCCCTTGAACCCACTGATTTGCAAGTTCTCACCCAGAAGCGGGCGCCTCTTCCCTGCTTCCTCTCACGCGCGCGCCTTCCGCATAGGCAACACAATGCGCGCGCTTTTGGGCGCATTCCCGGAACAGAACAGTGCACAGAAACAGAACAGAATGACAGTGTGTGGGCACCGGGCCTGCATACAATTTCTTTTACTTTCCGTTTATTTTTATCGGTCACACGGGTGATTCGAAAGTTGTAATTATGTGCTTATTTGTTTTTTTTATTTATTTCTTTTGAAAAAAAAAAATAATAATAAAAATGTTTTGTCACATGTTAGACCTCACACTACATGCACATATTCCTATGAATTGCTCACTATCGAGTCGCACAAGTCCAACCCCAAACCCGTCGAGGCCCGTCCTAGAAAGTTTCAAGCTCCACTCGACCTTGGCTCTTTCGAAGCGGTAAACCTCAGCCCGTGGCGTAGTTCATGGCTACATGCCGGGGGTGACCTTTAAGCCTCATATTCAAGCCGAGCACAAACCACACAATTCTAGTCTAGGGTCTAACACTCCGTGACCAAGTCGGTTTTTCATCTGCCGAGATTTCCCTAAACTAATGTCTTCAAATCATACATGCCAACTGGTTGCAATGGATGAAATAAAACTCCATCCCCAAAAGTGGTTATTTTGGACGAAAATAAAAATCCGTCCCCGCATGTATGATTTACTACATTAATTTAGTTTAATCCCGACACATGTAGGATTCACAAGCGTGGTGGAATCCGATGAGTATATGGGACCGCGAGATGGTATATATACTAGTGTGACGATTCCACTATTTTCCTAGAAACCCCAAAAAGGACCACGTCCTTCCGACTTTGTAAATAAAAAAAAAAAAAAAAAGAGTCGTTTTTCCTTATGTGGTTGAGTCTTTTTCTTTGTTTGTGGGTTAATTCATTTTATCCAAAAGGTGTTTGTGGGGCCATCCTAAGATCAACCGTGTTCTCTCCATAGGTCCAATGGCTTCAAATGGCAACGACAACGGCATTCCCGTATCCAACGAAGGGTTATTCCGCATGGTGGAAGCATTGAAAGAGCAAGTTGATACACTAGCCGAGAATGTCCGCCGCAAGGATGATCTATGGCGAGCTCGTTACAAGTATGTGAAAACGGTCCACGAGAAAGAAGTTGCTCAACTCAAGAACCGATTAAAGGGGCTCACTAATGAAGGAAAGGTCCAAAGCATTGATACCGGTTTGGTCAACACTCTCATGTCCTACATTGAGCAAAGGCTTAGTGGGCTAAATTTGCACAAGGGCCCAAACACCGATCTTCATCAAGCTTCTCTCCTCATGAACACAATGGAGGCTCTTCCCGAAAAGTTCAAGATGCCCGATATTGGCAAGTTCAACGGCAACTCTTGCCCCAACGCTCATGTCGACTCCTACATTTGGGCCATGCTACCAAAGAAAGCGTCTCCTCAAATAATGGCACAATGCTTCCCGCTTACTCTCGATGGGGTCACAAAATATTGGTACATGGGTCTTCCGATTTCCACCCGCCTCAATTGGGATGCCGCTATGCTTGCCTTCAAGTCACAATACCAAGGCAACTCCATGTTCCGTCCCACCAAGAAAGAATTAGAGAGCACCGTGCAAATGGGTGATGAATCATTTGGGGGATTCTATCGCCGTTGGAACGACAAGCTAGCCGAGATGGTTGATAGGCCTTCCGAGAAGGAACAAATGGACATCTTCTTGAAGTGTTTGAAAATGGACTACCGCGCTCATCTTAGTGGGGCTTTTCACTCCGATTTTTCAAGCATGTATGATGCGGGGTTTAGAATTGACAATTTGCTCCGAGAAGTGGCCGAGTCCTCCTATGACACAAGCGTCAACGACAAAGGGTTCCCAAGCAATGACATGGAAGAATGTAGTGACATGGAAGGCTACAACGACATGGGGGATGACGACAACAATCTCCGTTTCTCTTTCTCTACCTAGAAATAGGATAAAAAAAAGAGTCAAAAGTCCTCTAATGTGTGCATTAATGTTTTCTCTCGTCCAATGATAAATTTTGAGTCAATCATTAAATAAAAGTCGTTCTTGTCCTCATACACTCTTCCAAGTTGTTCAATTAATTCTTGGCAAAATGATGAAAAATGTCTAAACAAGTTTTGGAATGAAGGCCATCGCTTGAACGCCTAGAGGCTAAACATCGACGACGGCATCAACAACGAAGACATCAACAATGACGAAATCAAGACAAAGAAAGGTGGAGCAACAATCATGAAGCAAAGTTTTCAAAAGAGGATTAAAAAAAAAAAAAAAAAAAAAAAGCTCGCTAGGTTGAAATCATCAAATCAACCTAGGCAAAAGTTAGAGCACGAAAAAAAAAAAAAAAAATAAAAATCCCCCTCAATCAAAGAAGATCAACATCATCATCCACCAACAAAGGACGAAGCTACGAAGCAACAATTCCATCCCGAAGAATGGAGAATCCACAAGAACTACGGTGACCTGAGCCTCTACACTGGAGGAACGTAGGCAACCTGCGGGTCCGGTCTCATGCAAGAAAGAAGATATGTTTAGCCCTAGCGCGTTATGGTGATTGGCCTTCATCTCGAACTTGTCAAGACATCTTTGTACGATTCATTTGCCAATGAATTAATCACCAAAAAGATTGAATAACTTTCTTAGATTTGGAATCATTTCGCGTTCCTTGTCGAGTCTAAGGGCTTCCATTCTTTCTGCATACTCCCAATTTCTTGCAATCAAATTGGGGCTTTCCTTCTCTCCTCTCTTAATGACTTACTTGCCTTCGCGAGTCATTCAATTCAATAAAAAATACATGTCAATACTAGGGACACTTCCCTAGTCAAGTCAATGTCACTCACCTTTAGTGACAAGAGGTCTCCACCGCAAAATCACATGTCTTATCTCCTCAGCTAGAGTCAATGCACACTTCCTCATCAATTGAGTCAAAAAAAAAATAATGAAGACGTAAAAGAGATGCCCGCTAGATTGAAACCCGAAAGGGCGGTCTAGGCAAAAAACAGGGTGCGTCATAAAAAAAAAAAAATGAGAGAGTGAGAGTGAGAAGGGAAAGAGAAATGGAGATCCCAGGCCTCTAAAGAAGACAAGTTCTACATTGAATCTCCTCAGCAAGTCAATTCCCCACCGAGTCAACTTTGGGATTGCAAAAGGCTCGACAAGATATAGCACCCTCAAAGGTTATCTTGGGTTATCGGCATCATTCTCCAACAATGTGCATTTTTGGATTCATGAAAAGAAGGCCCGTGGTAACCAAGATCCATCCGAGAACAAGCCCATCATAAAAGGGCACGAGGTTGCACAAATAATCCCTAGCTAGTCAATTGGATTGGGCAGCAAATAGCAACAACATGTGTCTCAGTTTTCAAAGCTTCTTCAAGTATGTGCTTCTAATGTACGCCGAAAGGCTCCCGAGAAATGGAGTAGCTCTTGCCATATCTTCTCATGTTTATTCCCTCACACGAGGACGAGTCACTCTTGCTTTACTCAACAAATGGTGACGCCCTAGGGGCTATGTGACTCAAGAACAAGGACTTCTTTTGCTTCACTTGACAATCAATACGCCCTTGAGGCTATGCTCGAAAAAAAAAGATGTGTGAGACTATCCTCAAAGTCTCTCAAAAAGGGATGTCAAAAACGCCCTCTTGTCACGTGTGCCCATGCTCGTTCCCCCAATAAAGGATGGACCTTTCTCGCAATCAATGATGGCACTCTAGGGGCTACGGTCAAGTCTTAAAGGCTCCCTCGGCAAAGAGCAATTAACTCCCCAGCAGTATCCCCAGCCAGGTCATGTGCAACATTGGAAGCTCCCTCAATTCGGCACCGAAGGTCTCAACGGGCTTCGCAATCTACAATCTTTTGGGCTACGGCATTACAGTAATTCAAGCAAAGGGCAGTATTAGGGCTTCGCGACCGACAGTCTTTTGGGCAACAATACTCGAGCAAGTGCAATGTGGAGTAGTCTTATGGCTCCATGAGAACAATCAAGATTCAAGGGTCTCTCAACACTTCAAAGGCCTCTTGGTTTTAAATGAAGACTCCGATGTTATGAATGAAGTTGATGATTTTTGTTAGAACTTTCAAGGAGATCATGAAGAAAGTCTTAGAGAAAGGGAAAAAGATTCAATATGCTAAACTCTAATCAAAACAGGGTTATAGCGGGAAATGCCACGGCCAATCCCAATGTTTCTGCAATTCAGCACCCCCTTCTCCAAGATCAAAAGCACAAGGTGCAGCTCAGATAAAGTTGGGCCACAGCACTAGTTGCATCCGAAGATCCGTCATTAGTTCAACTCAAGAAGAGTCAAGCAAGCATACTCATTTGGGACTTTATCACACCAAGACCTTATCCTCCGCGACCTCTACCACACCGCAAGACATTACTGCATCCTTTGACATAAGCCCTCCGCCATTTGGGTATCAACCACAATGAGGCCATTCATCTCCCCAGTAAGAACGAGAAGGGGATCTCTATAAAGAATTCTACCCGACGGTACATCCGCTCTCAATACCGAGCCAATCACGAGATAATTTGGGGCTTTACAATGAAAGGTCTTCACATCCCGCCATCTACAAGCCCACGACACTTGGAGCTTTGCAATCTCTCGAAGCTTGGAATCAACGATCTCCTCTTGGGGCTTGCTCACTACAACAACAAAGGGCGATTTACTCGAATGGGCCAAGAGCTGATTTATCTTGGAGCTATGCAAGTCCCTCAAAATTTGGCATCAAAGGCATTCTAGGGGCTTTACAATCAGCAACCCCTCATCTCGGCATCAAAAGCCTTTTGAAGCCCCATAATCGACAAATCTCTTGGGGCTAGACATCAATCTTCGTTGGGCACACCAGCAACAACAGAATTCAAGCGAGGCGATCCGGAATTCGACTGAACATGACTTGATCTTGGTTGGCTTCACAAGCACACAATGGTTAAAATGGTTCACCCACGAACTTAAAAAAAAAAAAAAAAAAAAGATTTTCCTCACATGTGTGCATATTCTTTCCTTTCTAATCTTAAAAAAAAAAAAAAAAAAAAAAAAAAAAAAAATCTTTTTCTCCTTCTATGTGCAAAATTATGTGCTTTACTTTGCTTTGCTCCTAGCCTCTCCTCCAGCGTTCTCCATCATCCTTGAACTACGCTGGTCTGATTCTCTTCAAGGGATACATAGGCAGCCTTTTGGCACGACCAACCCATCATCCAGAGTACCATCTCGCCAACCCAACATCAAGGGCATTCTCTCATCAACATCTAAAGAATGGACATTCTCCATCAAAGCATCCTCCGCGGACATCAAGAATCCATCTCCACTCAAGCGGCAATGGTAAGTGAAGGTATGAATACATCCAATGCTTTCCTCAAAATCACACCGCACACAAGATCACTCTCTACATTCTTACTTCTATCTCATTGCAAGGGTGTTCCAAAATCCCATCACACCACGAGCACAATTTCTCTCTCTTCATTTCACACTTCATGCATCTTCTTGCAAGAACACATATACCTGTCAAGCACACACATAGCAGGTACCACCACAAAGTCAACAGCATCCGCTACTCAAATCACTTCATCCCCGCCAGAAAGTGGTCAACCGTGCCCACACCCCACAACATAAGCAGATGCGGCTCCAAGTCGGCAACTCGGTCCATATCGAGACAAGCTCCCATGAGCCCCAAGTCGACAACTCGGTCCATATCGAGACAAGCTCCCATGAGCTCCAAAACTCGGTCCATATCGAGACAAGCTCCCATGAGCTCCAAGTCGGCAACTCGGTCCATATCGAGACAAGCTCCCATGAGCTCCAAGTCGGCAACTTGGTCCATATCGAGACAAGCTCCCATGAGCTCCAAGTCGGCAACTCGGTCCATATCGAGACAAGCTCCCATGAGCTCCAAGTCGGCAACTCGGTCCATATCGAGACAAGCTCCAATGAGCTCCAAGTCGGCAACTCGGTCCATATCGAGACAAGCTCCCATGAGCTCCAATACAACACTCCAGCAAAAGTCACTCATGCAGGGAGCGCACCCCTATCTCTAGCAATTTCAAATTACTGCTTTCATCGAGTCTTTGCTTTCTTTTCTTTCTTTTTCTTTGTCGATGTCCTCGGCGGGTGTTTTTACTTTCGTCGACGTGTTTTGCTTTGCAATCCACGTCGCCGAGGGGCTCTGTAGACACCCCGCCTTGGACCTCTCACCCCGACTGCATACAAAGTATTTTTATTTAACTTATTTTTGTTGATTTCTGTTACTTCGGTTAAGTTCCTAACTGATTCCGTTAGTTTTGGACTAAACTGCATAACAGAGTTAACTTTTAGGTCCATTCTGTCAAAATTGCCTTTTCAAAGCCGCGCGCCTCCGCCTTTTGAGGTCAGAAGCGCGCGCCTTCCGATGGTACATCCGGAAGCGCGCGCCTCTGGGGCGTCAGTTACAGATTTTCTCTCAAGAATCCCTCTCTTGCTTATTTTGCATGGATTTCACCCGGGAAATATTTCTTTGTGACCGCGAATTGGCACCAAAAACATCCCCTTTCAACTATAAAAACCCCTCCAATCCATCATTGGAGGGGATCTCTTCTCGACTTCTTTTTGGACTTCTTTTTGGACTCCAACCTTGATTCACCAACTACATTATACACAAATTCTCCCAACAAGAGTTCTTAGTAACAAGACTCTACACAAATTGTTCTATAACAATTTCATTACAACAACAACACTTTCAAGTCAAGGTTCCAAGTCCTCTTTCTCAAGGTACAGCTCCATTTTCTTCCTTTGTTTTCTTCTTCTTGATGTATGCAATCCCCATTAATGGGACATGACCAACATGACTACTTCACATATTGAAGTTAGTTAAGGTTATCCCCCTACATTTTAATCTTAACTTTAATTCACCATGTTAATTTCTCTTCATCTCTTAATGTAATTCTTTAACATTACTTGTTACATGTAATCTTTATCATTAAATAAATAAAATAATTCTATTTTATTTCCCCTTTATTTCCTCTTTTCTTCTCATCACAATTGTTAGCACATTTCTATTTAATTAATTGAAGGACATGTAAATATTAGAACACCAATAGTAGCAAGACCCGCGTAAGCGGGGCGGAGTGGGTGTTTAAGTACTTCCCACTCCGTCACCTAACCCCCGAACCCTTCTCTCCCGAATCTCTGGTTTTGTACATAAATTAGGCTATTTCTAGGTTTTTCTTATGTTCCTTTAAAAACATAGGTGGCGACTCTAAACAATCTAAAACAAGTTAGACATCCTAGGATAATTCACCGCTCTAGCCAAGCCGTGGTTCCCCCGGGGTATCTACAGTACTATACAAGACTGTCTACCCCAAAATAACGAGTTATACAACCCATACAAAATCGTCCTCACCAAAGTGTAAAAGGACACAAGCCCCAAAAGAATAACAACCTGCGTAGTAAGCTCCCAGCTATGTCGAGACTCACTGTGTACTATCACTAGCCTTCCTTTGATCTAAGGAAAACAAATAAACAAGGAACGGGGTGAGATAAATCTTAGTAAACTATTAGATGCAACTATATGACATGTTATCATGCAATTCAAGTAGATACTCAAGCAATCATGTATCAAGTATCATCAAGTAACAAGTATATGAGAGGATAAGCCAACTCATCAAGTAGCACATAAGGCTAAGTTATCAATTTATAAAGGATATTGCTTCCTTCCTTATCCCTCCCAAGAATACCCTTGTTGTCGTAGCTTGTATTACTTTTGACAATCACGATCAATATCAAGAAACTGCTTATGCAGTATATATAAGAAGACCCGGTAACCAGTGTCATTCCCAAGATCAAGATTCACGAGGTGTTCACGAGTTTAGCACTCACTTTTATCAGGCGTATTGCTCTAATAAAGGAAGCTATGCCCTTACTATGGCCTGTAGTAAGGGGTCAAGCGCAGATACATAGATCCCCGATTATCACTTTGGCCCCAGCCTCATGATAAGCGTGAACGTATATACCTCCGAACAAGCAAGGGCCAGCTGGACTCACACAAGAATGCACAAGTAGGTATTTACTTGAACTACGAGAGTAGAACTAATCCAAAAGTAGTGGACTAGCTCATCAAGGAACATGATTCAAGTAATCAAGAAGTCACATTGTTATCAAACAACTATATGCAATGTTTGCACATACATATCAAGAACATTTCTCATACACGTTAGTGCTTGTTCATAGCACTTTCAAATTCTTTACCATACATATGTATTGGTGTCAAGTCATGTACAAGATTTTATCATCTTATATTCAAGTCTTAATCCAATTCTTTG
The DNA here is from genome assembly GCA_026119855.1 of Campanula takesimana. Lineage (NCBI taxonomy): Eukaryota > Viridiplantae > Streptophyta > Magnoliopsida > Asterales > Campanulaceae > Campanula > Campanula takesimana. The sequence continues at coordinate 175,591 of JAOWBW010001659.1, forward strand.
GATGTTCAAGTCATGTACAAGATTTCATTGTCTTATACTTCAATTTATAATTCCAATCTTTGGACATTCAAGCATGTATAAGAGTTATACATTTTACTCTTACAAGTTCTTGATCCTATTCTTAGGATGTTCAAGTTCAAGACTTTGTTCTAATGCCCTAAGGTGCACAAACATTGGTATCAAGACACATTTAACACATTAGTGCTTGTTCGTAGCACTTTCAAGACATAGAAAAGAGTTCTTACTCTTATATTCAAGTTCTCATTTTAATTCAATGAGTAATCATGTTCAAGACAAAGTTCTAATGCCCCAAAAGGTACATATACACTTGCTAGGACATCTTATACTAAGGCTCTATGCCTTAGGAGGGGTAAGGTTTCATTTCATTTCTTTTACCGTCTCACAAATAATAGGATAATTTACTTTTATTCCATTTAAATATTTCACCGTCCCAAAAGTATAAGTATAATTTTCTAATATACTTGTATAAACATTTAATCAAGTTAATATTTCACCGTCCCAAAAGTATAAGTATAATTTTTTAATATACTAATATACTCATTTAGGGATACTTTCATTCATTTCACCGTCCCACAAGTATAAGTATAATTTTTCTAATATACTTGTATAAACATTTAATCAAGTTAATATTTCACCGTCCCAAAAGTATAAGTATAATTTTTCTAATATACTTGTATAAACATTTAATCAAGTTAATATTTCACCGTCCCAAAAGTATAAGTATAATTTTTCTAATATACTTGTACAAACATTTAATCAAGTTAATATTTCACCATCCCACGAATAGGAGTATATTTTCTACTAACAAACTAACAACTAGGAAATGCCCAGGAGTACATAACAAGTTTAAAACAACTATTTCAAGTTTACTCTTTCATTCCTACACAGAGGGTTAATACTCCCTTTGTCTTAAAATTACAAGTATCACAAAAATCACCCCAAACACGAAATTGACAAGCACAAGTATCAGGAATAACATATATGAATGTTATTACAAGCAAGGGGGAGCTAATAACTTACCTACTCCGAAATCAAAGTTACCCAAACAAATTTCTGTTCGGCAGGAAACGCTCTATTCAACGCCACGAATATTTATCCGGGATCAGAATCAAGAACAGAGGGATAATTAAACCCGAGGAGTCGAGAATAGGGTAAACCCTAAACCTAGCTTTCTGAGACAGGGGAAGAACGTAAGGAATTTGGGGGAGAAATGATTTCTCAGAGAAGGCAAACCAAGATATACTTAACAAGTTTCAAGAAATGATACTTAGGCCCCTCAAGTTTCACTTTTAACAAAAAGGCCCATAAAGTCATATTTTCACAAATGACCCAAAAGTCAAAACTAGACATTTAACCACCTTAATATTCTAAAGCAGTTAAGAAATGAATTCAAGTAAAACTAGCACATAATATGCAAGTTCAAGAATTTAACAAGCAAGTCAAATATTTAACAAGAATTAGGATGGGCGTTACATCCTTCCCTCCTTAAAGAAAATTCGCCCACGAATTTTACTTACCAAGATTTTCAAATAGGCTCGGGTATTTATCTCGCATTTCTTTCTCGGTTTCCCAAGTAGCTTCTTCTATTTCATGATTTCTCTAAAGGACCTTCACAATAGGAATCCTTTTGGTGCGTAAGACTTGCTCTTTCCAGTCAAGAATTTCAACAGGTTGTTCCTCATAAGACAAATCAGGCTGAAATGGAATAGCCTCATACTCAAGAACATGTGACTCATCCACCATATATTTGCGAAGCATGGACACGTGAAACACATCATGAATACCAGATAAAGAAGGTGGTAAAGCAACTCTATAAGCCAACTTACCAACTCTTTCAAGAATCTCGAATGGACCGATATAACGAGGAGATAACTTTCCTTTATTCCCAAATCTCTTAATACCTCTACGAGGAGAGACTTTCAAGAATACAAAGTCACCTACCTGGAATTCAAGATCCCTTCTGCGATGATCAGCATAACTCTTTTGTCTACTTTGAGCTGTGCGCAATCTATCTCGAATGAGTTTCACACTCTCAACTGATTATTGAACCATTTCAAGTCCCAAGAGTCTAGCTTCTCCCACTTCATCCCAACATATAGGAGATCGACACTTTCTGCCATAAAGAGCTTCATATGGAGCCATTTCAATGCTAGATTGATAACTGTTGTTATAAGCAAACTCAGCCAAAGGAAGATGAGTATCCCAACTGCCTTTGAAATCACCAACACAGGCACGTAACATATCCTCGAGAATCTGTATAAGTCTCTCAGATTGCCCATCAGTCTGGGGATGAAAAGCTATACTGAAATTCAACTTTGTACCCATGGCACCCTGAAGAGCCTGCCAGAATCGAGAAGTAAAACGAGGATCTCTGTCAGATACAATACTCACAGGAACCCCATGCAGTTGGACTATCTCCTGAACATACAATGAACTAACTGAGACAATGAATATCCCATGGAAACAGACAAGAAATGAGCTGACTTGGTCAACCTGTCCACTATAACCCAAACAGTATCGTGGCCTCGTCTGGTACGTGGTAAACCAGTCACAAAATCCATAGTGATATGCTCCCATTTCCACTCTAGAATTTCTAATGGTTGCAACAAACTTGCTGGACGTTGATGTTCCACCTTCACCTGTTGGCAAGACAAACATTTGGAAACATACTCAGCAATTTCTCTTTTCATGTTGTTCCACCAAAAATGCCTTTTCAAGTCTTGGTACATTTTTGTGCTTCCAGGATGAATAATATACTTGGCTTTGTGAGCCTCTTCAAGAACTTTTTTCTTTATATCAAGATCAGCTGGAATTCAAACTCTACCCCGAAAGGTAAGAATTCCATCACTGTTGAAAGAAAAATCTAGTTGCTTTCCTTCATTCATTCCACTAATAATTTTCTGCAATTCAGAATCAGTTACCTGAGATTCTTTAATTTGTTGGAGTAAATCTGAAGTAGCCTTTATATTTGCAAGGATAATTCCATGTCTTGATTCACAAGGACTCCAATCACACAAGTCTTCTAACATTTTCCATTCACGAATCATCAAGTAAGAAACATATGTCTTTCTACTCAGTGCATCTGCCACAACATTTGCTTTCCCTGGATGATAAAGGATAGTACAATCATGATCCTTCAATTTCTCCATCCATCTACTTTGTCTCATGTTAATTTCTTTCTGAGAAAACAAGTACTTCAAGCTTTTATGATCTATGAAGACTTCAAATTTAGCTCCATACAAGTAATTCCTCAATTTATGCAATGCAAAAATGATCACAGCCAACTCTAAATCATGAGTAGGATAATTCTTTTCATAAGGAGACAATTTCCTCGAAGCATAAGCTATTACCTTGCCATCTTGCATTAGAACACAACCCAATCCTTCTTTAGAAGCATCAGTATAAACCATGAAATTCTCAGAACCACTAGGCAAAGCCAAGACTGAAGCTGTAGTTAAGCGCATTTTCAACTCTTGAAAACTTGCTTCACATTTGTCACTCCACTCAAAAGAAATAGCTTTCTGAGTCAGATTAGTCAATGGAGTAGCAATCTTGGAGAATCCTTCTATGAATCTCCGATAGTAACTAGCCAAGCCCAAGAAACTACGGATCTCTATCACTGTAGTTGGCCTCTTCCAGTTTACAACTGCTTCAACTTTGGAAGGATCTACTGCAATACCAGTAGCAGACACAACATGTCCCAAGAATGAAACCTCTTCTAACCAGAAGGCACATTTACTGAATTTTGCAAATAATTGTTTCTCACGAAGAACATGCAATACCACTCTGAGATGTTGTTCATGCTCAGCTCGTGATTTAGAATATACAAGGATATCATCAATGAATACCACCACGAAACAATCAAGATATGGTTTGAAGATATGGTTCATCAAATCCATAAATACAGCTGGAGCATTTGTCAAACCGAATGGCATAACAATAAACTCATAATGCCCATACATGGTACGAAAAGATGTCTTTGGTATATATTCAGATCCGATTTTCAACTGATGATAACCACTTCTCAAGTCAAACTTCGAGTACACCACTGAACCCTGAAGTTGATCAAACAAGTCATCAATATGAGGTAACAGATATTTGTTCTTAATAGTTACATGAGCTTCTTTAATTTGTTGGAGTAAATATGAAGTAGCCTTTATATTTGCAAGGATAATTCCATGTCTTGATTCACAAGGACTCCAATTACACAAGTCTTCTAACAATTTCCATTAACGAATCATCAAGTAAGAAACATATGTCTTTCTACTCAGTGCATCTGCCACAACATTTGCTTTCCCTGGATGATAAAGGATAGTACAATCATGATCCTTCAATTTCTCCATCCATCTACGTTGTCTCATGTTAAGTTCTTTCTGAGAAAACAAGTACTTCAAGCTTTTATGATCTATGAAGACTTCAAATTTAGCTCCATACAAGTAATTCCTCCATTTATGCAATGCAAAAATGATCGCAGCCAACTCTAAATCATGAGTAGGATAATTCTTTTCATAAGGAGACAATTTCCTCGAAGCATAAGCTATTACCTTACCATCTTGCATTAGAACACAACCCAATCCTTCTTTAGAAGCATCAATATAAACCATGAAATTCTTAGAACCACTAGGCAAAGCCAAGACTGAAGCTGTAGTTAAGCGCATTTTCAACTCTTGAAAACTTGCTTCACATTTGTCACTCCACTCAAAAGAAATAGCTTTCTGAGTCAGATTAGTCAATGGAGTAGCAATCTTGGAGAATCCTTCTATGAATCTCCGATAGTAACTAGCCAAGCCCAAGAAACTACGGATCTCTGTCACTGTAGTTGGCCTCTTCCAGTTTACAACTGCTTCAACTTTAGAAGGATCTACTGCAATACCAGTAGCAGACACAACATGTCCCAAGAATGAAACCTCTTCTAACCAGAAGGCACATTTACTGAATTTTGCAAATAATTGTTTCTCACGAAGAACTTGTAATACCACTCTGAGATGTTGTTCATGCTCAGCTCGTGATTTAGAATAGACAAGGATATCATTAATGAATACCACCACGAAACAATCAATATATGGTTTGAAGATACGGTTCATCAAATCCATAAATACAGCTGGAGCATTTGTCAAACCGAATGGCATAACAATAAACTCATAATGCCCATACATGGTACGAAAAGCTGTCTTTGGTATATCTTCAGATCCGATTTTCAACTGATGATAACCACTTCTCAAGTCAAGCTTCGAGTACACCACTGAACCCTGAAGTTGATCAAACAAGTCATCAATATGAGGTAACAGATATTTGTTCTTAATAGTTACCTGATTAAGATCTCTGTAATCAATACATAATCGCAGAGTCCCATATTTCTTTCTGACAAATAACACTGGTGCACCCCACGGTGATACACTAGGCCTGATAAAGCCCCTTTCAAGTAATTCTTCAAGCTGTGTTTTTAATTCTTTCAACTCAGCTGAAGCCATTCTATAAGGTGCTTTAGAGATTGGTGCTGTACCTGGTAATAACTCAATACAGAACTCAAGCTCTCGATCAGGTTGCATGCTATACTCAGAAGAGAACACATCTGAAAATTCAGACACAACAGGAATATCTTCCATCTTGGGAACAGATAAACTCTTGTCAAGCACACATGCGAGATACCCGGCACAACCACGAGATCAAAGTTTTCTAGCTTTTAAAGCATAAATAACACGTATATCATACATAGGCCTATCACCTTCAAAGGTAAAATCAGGCAAACCACGTATAGAAAAAGTTACTACTTTTCTATGACAATCAACAGATGCATGATGCACATAAAGCCAATCCATGCCAAGAATCACGTCGAAGTCCCTTATTGGTAACACGACTAGGTCAGCAAGAAGGGCATGATCACCCACAAGAACTTCACATTTCTTATAGACCTCAAAAGCAAACATGCAATCTCCCGTAGGGGAAGATACTTCTAGCACATAAGGCATAGAATCAGGAAGAACATGCAAATGCGACACAAAATGAGATGCCACATAAGAATGAGATGAGCCCGAATTTATCAGGACTCGCGCTCTCGTACTACAAAGTAATATAGTACCTCCTATAACCGCAGAAGACTCAGCTATACCCTGCTGATCTAGAGCAAACACTCGACCCTGAACTTTAGGTCGACCCCCACTATCTCTCTTAGTACCTGAGGCCTGTTGACTCGTACCCCCAACTTGACCTCCTTTGCCTTTAGGACAATTCTTGATAAAGTGCCCTGTTTCCCCACAAGATAAACATTTCCCAAGCTTTAGCCAACACTTGTCTTCAGAATTGCCTTCTTTCAAGCAATAACCACACACTTTCCTGGAACATTGGACTGTTGTCTTAGAACCAGTTGATACACTACCTTTGCTTTCAGAGGGTTGTCAAAATTGACGATCTTGGCGGCTAGATTTACCACCCTTAGAACTAGATCCCTGTGCTTTCTCTGAAACATGATATGTCATGATTGTTCCCAACTTCACTTTGTGTTCTTCAATGTCATTTTCAATGCCATAAGCCCTTTCCACTGCTTTTTGATAACTAGTAAGCTGTAGAGAAAGAAGTTGCTTCCTGTACTCGATCTTCAACCCCTTCACAAACATTTGTGCCTTCTTTGTTTCATTTGGAACTAAGTGATCACAATACCTAGCCAATTCTGTGAACTTGGTTGAGTATTTCCCCACTGTCAAGCTTCCCTGCTCCAGATTAATAAATTCCATCTCTTTTCTGTATTGGACCACTGCTGGAATGAACTGTGACTTGAATGCTTTGAGAAAATTCTCCCAAGTCTGTGGTACCCCTTCCAGTTCCCAGCTTTTATTCAGAACTTGCCACCAATGTTCAACAGCTTTTTCAAGTTTAAAGGTTACAAATGTTACCTTATCACCTCATGTACATCTCAAGGCTGTAATGATCTTTTCTATACTTTCAATCCACTCTTCTGCCTTCTTAGCATTAGGTTCCCCGTCAAAGCTACGAGATTTCAACTTCAAAAAATTTATAAGTCGATTAGGATAATCCCTGTCCATATTATCAGCCATCTCTTCTTGAGGAGTTGCTGATCTCACATGATTACTGCCACTAGTACCTTCAGAACTCATTATACCTGTAGGTAAACACTCGGCGTTAATAACACACCCAAGACTAACCCATACCTAGGCCATAGACCCTATCCATACTTAGAGCAAACCAAGGTAGCTAAACCAGGGTAGCTCTGATACCAACTGACACGCCCCAAGTCCCGGGATTCCCTAATAGAACCTCGAACCTAGTGCGCGTAACTAACAAGAATCAAGAAACTAACAAGAAACAGGAATAATACCTGCTAGAATCAAACTGACATGATATATATACTCTAGAGTAAGGAGCTAAAATAGCTCACAACACAAGTTCTAGATAAGAAAATTAAAACCAAACTTGGTTACATACAGCGGAAGATATGCCTAGCACATAAGCTGGCATTACAAGATGTCTAGAGACAACAAGTACTATACAAGACTGTCTACCCCAAAATAAGGAGTTATAATCGTCCTCACCAAAGTGTAAAAGGACACAAGCCCCAAAAGAATAACCTGTGTAGTAAGCTCCCAGCTATGTCGAGCCTCACTGCGCACTAGCACTAGCCTTCCTTTGATCTAAGGAAAACAAATAAGCAAGGAACAGGGTGAGATAAATCTCAGTAAGCTATTAGTTGCAACTACATGACATGTTATCATGCAATTCAAGTACACACTCAAGTAATCATGTATCATCAAGTAACAAGTATATGAGAGGCTAAGTCAACTCATCAAGCAGCACATAAGGCTAAGCTAGCACGTTACAAAAGGATATTGCTTCCTTCCTTATCTCTCCCAAGAATTCCATTGTTGTCATAGCTTGTATTACTTTTGACAATCACGATCAATATCAAGAAACTGCTTATACAATATATATAAGAAGACCAGGTAACCAGTGTCATTCCCAAGATCAAGATTCACGAGGTGTTCACGAGTTTAGCATTCACTTTTACCAGGTGTATTGCTCTAATAAAGGAAGCTATGCCCTTACTATGGCCTGTAGTAAGGGGTCAAGCGCAGATACATAGATCCCTTATTATCAACTTAGCCCCAGCCTCGTGATAAGCGTGAACCTATATACCTCCGAACAAGCAAGGACCAGCTGGAATCACACAAGAATGCACAAGTAGATGTTTAATTGAACTACAAGAGTAGAACTAATCCAAAAGTAGTGGACTAGCTCATCAAGGAACATGCTTCAAGTAATCAAGAAGTCATATTGTTATCAAGCAACTATATGCAATGTTTGTACATACATATCAAGAACATTTCTCATACACGTTAGTGCTTGTTCATAGCACTTTCAAATTCGTTACCATACACATGTATTGGTGTCAAGTCATGTACAAGATTTTATGGTCTTATACTTCAATTTATAACTTCAAGTTATAATTCCAATCTTTGGACATTCAAGCATGTATAAGAGTTAGACATCTTATACTTCAAGTTCAAGCTAAGTAGATGAGTTATACATCTCATACTTACAAGTTCTTTATCCTATACTTTGGATGTTCAAGCTCAAAACATTGTTCTAGTGCCCCAAAAGGTACATATATACTTGCTAGGACATCTTATACTAAGGCTCTATGCCTTAGGAGGGGTAAGGTTTCATTTCATTTCTTTTACCGTCCCACCAATAATAGGATAATTTTCTTTTATTCCATTTAAATATTTCACCGTCCCAAAAGTATAAGTATAATTTTCTAATATACTTGTATAATCATTTAATCAAGTTAATATTTCACCGTCCCAAAAGTATAAGTATAATTTTCTAATGTACTAATATACTCATTTAGGGATACTTTCATTCATTTCACAGTCCCACAAGTATAAGTATAATTTTTCTAATATACTTGTATAAACATTTAATCAAGTTAATATTTCACCGTCCCAAAAGTATAAGTATAATTTTCTAATATACTTGTATAAACATTTAATCAAGTTAATGTTTCACCGTCCCAAAAGTATAAGTATAATTTTCTAATATACTAATATACTCATTTAGGGATACTTTCATTCATTTCACCATCCCACAAGTATATTAGAAAAATTATACTTATGGTGGCCAGTGCATCAGCAAAGCGGTTGTTTTCCCTTGGTAAGTAATTGAACGTGATGTCTTGAAACTGTTCAACCAATTCTTCTAGGTGCTGACCATAATGTTGGAGAGTCGGTCTTGGATTCTCCATTTACCCGATGTCTGATTGATAAGGAGCAGGGAGTCACCGAATACTTCTAGATCTGTGACATTTCTTTCTAGGGCTGCTTCTAGCCCCGCTATACATGCCTCATATTCAGCAATGTTATTGGTAGCTTCAAATTCAAGACGGATTGCAATTGGAGTGTAGATGTCCTTTGGATTGACAAACAACATTCTTATCCCATAACCGTGCTTATTGGCTGCGCCATCGAAAAAAAGTTGTCACTTATTTTCCTCGGTTGTAGTGCAAATCAAGTCCTCGTCGGGAAATTGTAAGTCTTCCCCCTTCACTTCGTCACACGGAAATTCAGCAAGCTGATCACTGAACACCTTCCCCCTAATGGATTTGAGTGTGACGTAAGTGATATCATAGCCAACGAGCATGAAATACCACTTAGCTATTCTTGTTGACATGAAAGGCTTCTCGAAGATGTAGCGGAGCGGGTCCAATTTTGCTACTAGCTTGATCAAAAAGGCTTCCATGTAATGTTTGAGCTTTTGAGTAACCCAAACCAATGCTGAACATGACTTCTCCAAGACGGAGTAGTTCTTTTCGCCTCCTTAGAATCGGTGACTGACAAAGTAAATGGCATTGTCCTTTGTGGAGTCTCGTTGCTCTTGTGCTAGTATAGCCCCTAGGGCTTCGTCATTCAATGTGAAGTAGAGCAAGAGAGGCTTTTCCTTGTGCGGTGGAACTAGAACCAGAGGGCATGTCAAATAGTGCTTCACTTGATTGAATGCTTCTTGGCAAGCGTCAGTCCATTCTAGAGCCACGTTCTTCTTAAGTAGCTTGAAGATTGGCTCATACATGGAAGTGAGTTGGTGCACAAACCGACTGATGTACTGAAGTTTGCCCATGGAACCTTTGATTTCTTTCTGTGTCTTTAGAGGAGGCATGTCAATGATTGCCTTGATTTTTGAGGGATCTGCTTCAATTCCCTTTTCAGTAACCATGTAGCCAAGAACTTTTCCTCGAATAACCCTGAAGGTGCACTTTACGAGATTGAGCCTTATCTTGTGTTGTCGAAGCCTTTCGAAGAGCTTGCGAAGGTCGATCAAGTGTTGACCGTCGGTCCCCTTTGAATGGATGATCATGTCGTCCATATAGACCTCAATTTCTTTGTGAATCATATCGTGGAACAAGTCTGTCACAACCCTTTGATAAGTAGCCCCAGCGTTCCTCAACCCAAATGGCATGACTGTGTAGCAAAATGTGCCCCACAGTGTTGTGAAAGCAGTCTTGTGTTGATCCTCTTTAGCCATGAGAATCTGATTGTACCCGGCGAAACCATCCATAAATGAGTGGACTTTATAGGCGGCAGTGGAATCGAATGGCATGTCAATGTTGGGTAGTGGAAAGTCATCCTTTGGAAAAGCTTTGTTCAAATCTCAGAAATCCACACAAACACAGACCTTGCCGTTAGCCTTTCTGACTGTCTCCACATTGGCTAGCCATGTTGGATACTCAATAACTTTGATGAAGCCGACACTGAGAAGCTTTTCTATTTCTTCTTTGACTTTTAGAGACCATTCTGGCTTGATCTTTCTGAGTTTCTGCTTTACTGGCTTAGCGTCATTTTTTATCGGAATCCTGTGTTCGGTGACCTTTCTATCTAAACCCGGCATGTATTTGTATGACCATGCAAAAACATCCATGAACTCTCTGAGCAGTGCAGTCAATCTGTCTTTCTCTTCCCCCTTGAAGAAGCTTCCGATCTTGGTTTCTTTCGGCTCCTCATCGGTACCCAGATTAACAACATGCAATTCTTCATCAGCCCCTGGGCCATTTTCACCATGACTACGGACCTGTTGAGCCAATTCATTTAAGTATGTTTCCATTTTGTGGTCTATTTCATCATAGTTTGAATCATTATTAACTACTCAGAAAGATCAAATTTTTCATTAGCAAAGAAAGGGAACACACGCTCGGCTATTGCCTCCATATCCTCTTGGGTGAGGGTATCGAAAACACTCCCAGACTCGAAAGTGAATGTTAACAAATCTTCCTTTATAACCTTGTGCGGAATGCAACCTATTTTCTTGATCAGGAATTCCTCGGATACCACGGGCCCCTTTATTGAATACCAGTTATTGATTGGCTCGGAGCTCGGCTTGATCTCACTGATAGGCCCACTTCCCGTGTCGGTGTCGTTGGAGATTGCATTGACTTGGCACTCGTCCATGATGGCTAGTTCCTCGAACATGGAGGCTAAATCAGTTAACTCCTCGCCCACGGTAATCTCTGTCTCTGAATCTATGGTCACTTTCTTCCCCCACCATTCTCGTGGTGACATGGGAGTCGGTTCTTCTTCGTATTTCTGTATCTCACAATCGGAAAATATTTCGAGACCGGGCTTTATGATGCCCTTGCTATTAACCCATGGCTCGGGAAAGATTATGTACGGAACATCTTCCCCTGACGGATAAAGTAGCCATTTAAACTCTTGCGATAAGGCCTCAAATTGGGGATCTCGTAGTGACAGCCTTCCTTACGGGCTCGGGTCTTTTCATTCTTGACGGCTTGCTCATATTTCAAGCCGTCCTCTGAGTTTTGTATCCCAATCCGAACTTGTTCTTGACAAAAGGGACCTCTACGGGTTGCATTCTCCCTTGTTGGTGTTTCCTTAGGCCTAAACCGGGGAAGTAGCTCATGTTCCTCATCATACGGAGGACTTTGTGATTGCCGAAGGTCCATGGTCCGTTTCCCCCTTCTTTGTCAATGGCATTGATCGAGACACCGGAGAGTGTGGAGTCTTCTAATCCATGCTGAATTTGGTGGATAGGTTCCCCATTTCTAGGGATAGTGGCATTTTCTGCCATGACAGTCACTATTTCATCTCCATTTCGGAACTTAACACACTGATGGAGAGTTAAAGGGACGGCATTAGAACTGTGTATCCATGGTCGGCCCAAGAGCAAATTGAACGAAGAGGGGACATCGAGCACTTGAAACGGGACGGATATAACCATGCTCCCAAATTCAATGTCCACTTCTACCATACCCATGACTATGCGGGCGATGCTATCGTAACCTTGGATTACTTGAGTAGAAGGTTGTAAATCTGAACTTTTAAGCCCCAGTATGCCCATGATTCGGCTAGGCATTAGGTTGAGTGCAGAACCACCGTCAACCAAGACTCTTGAAATAGGTCTCCCCCTTGCCCTTACTTTAAGATAGATGGCCTCATTGTGATCGGACCCAAATGGTGGAAGGTCCATATCGGCAAAAGTGATGACATTGCCGAAATGTATGTGGCCTATCATAGCAGTAAGGTCTTCGGGAATTGTGTCAGGAGAGACTGATGTGTCGTCGAGATTGCTGATGACAAGGTCTCGATGCTTCTTTGAAGATGCAATGAGGTCCCAAATAGATATGTTTGCTTGAGTCTTCTTGAGTTGTACCAATAAAGGGTCTTCGGGAGTGTCGCGAGTTTGCGATCTTGGAGAAGAGGTGCTAGTCGTAGAAGCGATGGGTGATGGATTTTATTTTCATATCATTTTATCTCCATGATTATGGATCTATAGTATTGATTTTGATGTAATTTAGAATAAATTTAATGTATTTTGAGTATATTTTGTAATGTCAAGTTTGTGGGAAAGCATTGTATTTTTGAGTTCTTTAGTGATTTTTTTATGTTCTCGCAAAGATGTTAAATGATCAAAAGTCAAGTCAAAATCAGCAGTCAAGTCAAGGTCAACAGAGGGTGAAGGTGCAATTATCAGAAATTCTAGGGACTAAACTGCAGAAATCTGAAAGATGATGACTTTTTTGGAATTTAAAGAATTGGAAGGACTAAACTGGAATTATCAGAAGCATCGGGGACTTTAGTGGAAATCTGGGAATGAGGTTGTGAAGGAAAAGAATCCCCACCCGTTTTACACGTCTCTCTCTCCTACCTTTTCTAATTTTTAGGATTTTGTTTCTAATTCTTTCCTTTTCTATGTTTTCTATTTCCTAGTATAAAGAGGATACTTTTATTTAGTTTTAGAGAGTTTTTATTTTTTTATGGATGCTTTCTTCTAGGTTTTCTTTAGTTTCAAAGGTGTAATCAAGATTTGTGGATTTATTTCGTCATCAAGCGTTTATCCAGGTTTATGGTTTTTAATCTTATTCTTGTGGTTCTTGCTATGTCGATGAGTAGCTAAGTTATTTGTTCATGGATTGGGAGTAGCACTAGCGGATCTCTATGCTAATCGTGCTTAATTAACATCAATCTTGTTCTTGTTCATTGGAATAGATCTTAATTCATTTAGAGATTTCAACTATATAAATTGATATTTTTGGTCTTTAAATCATATAGGTATAAATTGTTGCACTAGCGTGGATAGTTTATACATTGACTGTATTTCTGTGATTAGATTTAATTGAGGACCTAGCGGAAATCAAAAGAGTCTAAAATCAAGTGTTCTTTGGACTTAATAAATTATTTGTGTGTGTTGTTGACCTAGCGGAATACATCACATAGAGGTAATAATAGAGTTGCAATCCGGTGACCAGACCGTCCCAACCGTTAATTAAGTGAACGATTTCTTGAACAAGTTTGGTAATTTTATTATTAAAAATAGCATAGAGTGAAGATAGTTGTGAACCCCAATCTGTGAATCTTCGTCAATCTTGAATTCAATCTTTGCTTGCTTTTGTGATCTTTAATTTTTAGTTTATTTTCAGTATTTAGTAGTTAAATTAGTTAATCAAATCAAATAAAAAAACCCTGGTTACTCATTGAACTAATTAAATCAACTTGTTTATCCACGAGTCTCTGTGGTTTGACCCTTATGTTTGTACATTGCTACTTCGGTACTTGTATACTTGCAAGGTATTTTTATTACAGTGGAATTTTCTCCATCAAGTTTTTGGCGCCATTGCCGGGGACTTGTTGTGATTTACAAGTTAATTTAATCGGTGTATGTTTGGTAGACGTTAATTGGATCCCAAGTTGGTCCCTTTGAACGATAATATTGATAGATTTGATAGGGGCATTCCCTCTGTTAGTGAGTCTGAATCTGAAGCTTCTGTCACCGAGACAGAGGTAGTTTTAAGTGAATTGGAAACTTCTTCCACCGAGGGAGAAGAAATTGAAGTAGTGATGGCTAATCCTTTAATGAAAGAGTATGCTAGGCTCAAGGTCGACACAGTGGTGTCGTGCATTGTCTTGACTGATGCAGCTAAGACTTATGAGGCAAAGGGCCATTATTTTAGTCAGCTGCCTAAGTTTCAGGGCCTTCCCGCTGAAGATTCCTTGAACTTCTTGAGAGAGTATATGATGATTGTGTCGGGATTTCCAGTTAAGGAGGGAGTCACTGACGAACAATTAAGGCTTAAATACTTTCCCTTTGTACTTCAAGGGGCAGCTAAAACTTGGCTAAGGTTACTTCCTTCTAGGAGCATTAATACATGGGATGGGTTGCATGATGCGTTTCTTAAAAAATTCTTCCCACATGCCACCTTGGCCACCTTTAGACAGAAAATCATAGGGTTTACTCAAGAACAAGGTGAGCCATTTCATGAGGCGTGGGATAGGTTTAAAATGTTACAAGTACAGTGTCCCCATCATGCGTTTCCTGAGGCCCTTTTACATCAAAAATTTTATGGTGGGTTGAGTGCAGTTGACCAAGCTATGGTTGACAACGCAGTAGGTGGCTTTCTAGGAGCTAAAACTGTTGATCAAACCCATGAATTATTTGAGATGTTAGGGGCCAATTCTCAAGAAAAAGGCTCTAGAAGAAAACCTAGGGGAGTACATGAGTTAAGTGGTGTAGATGAATTTGCTAGACAGGTGGCCTTGATGAACCAAAATCTTGCGAAATTTAACATTAATATGGCTTCATCAAGTGCTAATGTTGTATCTGATTTCTGTGATAACTGTGGTTCTAATTCTCATGCTACTAATGGTTGCCAAGCTGTTGCGCAGTGTGATTCTGAACATGTTAATGCAAGGTTATCCCCCACGACGGAATCAAGGTGGTATTTATTCTAACACCTATAATCCAGATTGGAAATATCATCCGAATCTGTCATGGAGGGGTAACCAAGGGAACCAGTTTCAACAAGGGAGCCAGTTTCAACAAAAACCTCTTTATGCTCCTCCCCCACAAGGGAATCCAGCACATCAACCCAAGCAATCTTTGGAGGATATGATGAGGTCAATGATGCAAGAGCAACAGCAAATGAGGATGATGATGGAGCAGCGAGAGAAGCAGCAGGAAGCTGTCAACAAAAAACTGGAGACCCAAATTGGTCAACTAGCTGAAGGGCAGCAAGGGCATAAATCGGGAACCTTCCCAAGCCAAGGGGAGCAAGCCAAGGCCATCATGACTCTCAGAAATGGCAAACAGGTAAGTAATGAGGTACTTCCTACTCATTCTTCTTCTAAACCCTCTGAGACTCCTGTAGAAGATGTTGTTGATAAGAGTACTAATGGCATGGGGGAAATTCCTGTTACTGATTCTCTTACCCCCAAGCCATATGTACCTCCCGTACCGTTTCCTGGTAGATTTATGAGAAGTAAGCTAGATAAAAAAATGTCTGATTTGTATGACATGTTTTCAAAAGTTAACATTAATCTCCCATTGTTGAATGTCATCAAAAATATTCCAGCTTATGCTAAGTTTTTCAAAGAATTAAATTCCAAGAAACCCAAGTATGGAAATGATGAGAAGTTGATTATGGGAATAAGTGCTAGTGCTGTGGTACAACAGAACCTCCCACCTAAACTAAAGGACCCCATAAGTTTTAACATTTATATATCTATGGGGGACTCTAAGAAGGTGAAGGCAATGTTGGATCTTGGTGCTAGCATTAATTTGTTACCCCATTATTTGTATCTTGAGTTGGGTTTACCTGAGCTAAAACCCACCACAATGATCTTGCAACTGGCCGATCGTTCAATCAAGAGGCCATTGGGAATCGTGAAGGATGTTTTAGTGCAGGTAGCCAATTTAATTATACCTGTGGACTTTGTGGTGCTTGAGACTGTGAATGGTGTTGGTAATGGCAAAGATTCTCCCATATTGCTTGTTCGACCATTTATGGCCACTACCAACACGATCATTAATGTGGGTGATGGGACTTTATCTATGTGCGTGGCTAATGAGAAAATAGAAATATCTTTGTTTGATGTCATGTAAAGTCCCATAGATGATAAGTCTTGTAACTGTGTGGATATTGTTGAGGATTGTGTGAGTAAAGTTCTGTGGCATGAGAGAGACTGTGAGGAGTTAGAGTCTTTATTGTCAATTGGCGGAGAGAAATCTAGGGATAATACGGATGTTCAACTGATGGATGTGGAAAAGGCCGACGAACACCATCCTAGTGATGGCCCGTTTCACCCCCTAGGCCACTTCAATGAGAGGTCGGCGCCTTCCATTGTAACTCCTCTAGCTCTTGAGCTGAAAACCCTCCCCTAAAATTTAAAGTATGTCTTTTTTGGGGAGGGTGAGACGTTACCTGTAATCATTGCCTCTGATTTGACCCTAGAGCAAGAGGCCAAATTGATAAAAGTGCTTTGGGAGCACAAGTCGGCAATAGGGTGGTCCTTAGCAGATATTAAAGGCATAAGCCCCTCCATGTGCATGCATAAAATTAATCTTGTGGATGGTTCTAAGCCATCTAGAGAAAGACAGAGGAGGTTGAACCCTCACATGGAGGAGGCAGTTAGGAAAGAGGTTCTAAAGTTGTTAGATGCGGGCATTATCTATGCCGTCGCTGATAGTGAGTGGGTGAGCCCGGTTCAAGTTGTTCCAAAGAAATCGGGTTACACGGTCACCACTAATGAGATAGGTGAGGAAGTGGCTACTAGAGAAGTGACTGGGCTTAGAATGTGCATAGATTGAGGCAAACTTAATGCTGCAACAAAGAAAGATCACTTCCCATTGCCCTTTATTGATCAGATATTAGAGAGGTTAGCTGGACATGCGTATTACTGTTTCTTGGATGGTTTCTCGGGATATAACCAAATTCCCATTGCACCAGAGGACCAAGCCAAGACTACCTTTACTTATCCCTTTGGCACAGTTGCTTTTAGGAGGATGCCCTTTGGGCTATGTAATGCACCTGCGACCTTTCAAAGGTGTATGACCTCCATATTCTCTGATTTGATAGAAAGATGTGTCGAAGTCTTCATGGATGACTTCTCTGTATTTGGTGACAGTTTCAAAGGATGCCTCGAGAATTTGACAATGGTTTTAAAACATTGTTGTGAGACAAATTTGACCCTTAGTTGGGAAAAATGTCACTTTCTCGTGAGGCATGGTATTGTGGTAGGGCATTTGGTGTCTAGTAAGGGGATTAAGGTAGATAAAGCAAAGATTGATGTGATTTCTAAATTACCTCCCCCTATGTCAGTTAAAGGTGTACGAAGTTTTCTGGGCCATGCAGGTTTCTATAGGGGTTTTATTAAAGACTTTTCTAAAATTTGTAAGCCTTTATGTAATTTGCTAGCCAAGGATACCGAGTTCATCTTCGACCAAGAGTGCTTGGAAACATTTAATTTATTGAAAGAAAAGTTGACTTGTGCCCCCATTCTGTCTAGCCCAATTGGTCTCTACCCTTTGAGATCATATGTGATGCGTCTGATTTTGCAATTGGGGCAGTGTTGGGGCAAAGAGTGGATAAGCTACCTCATGTGATTCATTATGCAAGTACAACTTTAAATGATGCACAACTGAATTATACTGCCACTGAAAAAGAGTTTTTAGCAATTGTGTTTGCGCTTGAAAAGTTCCGTTCTTACTTGCTTGGATCCAAGGTAATTGTCTACTCCGATCATGTTGCACTTAAATATCTCTTGAATAAAAAGGATGCTAAACCTAGACTTCTTAGGTGGATGATCCTACTACAGGAGTTTGACATTGAGATAAGAGATAAAAAGGGGACCGTAAATGTGGTGGCGGATCACTTATCTAGGCTTGAGGATTTCACTTTCATGAGTGTCATTGATGGGGCGATTCTGGTTAATGAAAATTTTTAGGATGAGCAACTCTTTGCTTTACATGTCCAAGAGCCTTGGTATGCTGATTTTGTGAATTATCTTGTGACGAACTTGATGCCACCACACTTCACCTACGACAAAAAACGAAAGTTTAAGTCGGATGTGAAGCATTATATTTGGGATGACCCTTATCTGTGGAAAGTGTGTCCGGATAAGATTATTCGGCGTTGTATTCCTGAGCATGAGCAAGCTAGTGTATTGCGATTTTTCCATGAACTTCAATGTGGGGGTCATTTTAGTGGGCAAAAGACCGCTAGGAAAGTGCTTCAAGCGGGGATATATTGGCCCACCTTATTTAAAGATGCTCAGGAATTTTGTGTGAGGTGTGATAGGTGCCAACGGACTGGCAACATAGGAAAAAGAGATGCGATGCCCCTACAACTTAATTTCGTTGCTGATATTTTTGATGTTTGGGGCATTGATTTTATGGGTCCCTTCCCTCCTTCCCATGGTTATTTGTACATTCTTGTTAGTGTGGATTATGTGTCTAAGTGGGTGGAAGCAATTCCTACCCGTACTAATGATGCTAACGTGGTGTGCAAGTTTGTTCGTGATAATATCTTTAGCAGGTATGGAGTACCACGAGTCATCATCAGTGACCAAGGGACACACTTCACAAATCGCATGTTCAATAAGGTGCTAAAAAGTATGGGGTTGGTCACAAGTTGGCTACGGCCTATCATCCTCAAACTTCGGGCCAAGTGGAGGTGAGCAATCGCCAAATCAAGGCAGTGCTTGAGAAGACACTAAGTCCAAATCATAAGGATTGATCTTTAAAATTGTGTGATGCACTGTGGGCGTATCGAACTGCATACAAAACTCCTATTGGCATGAATCCGTACCGTATTGTGTATGGGAAGGAGTGTCACCTCCCGGTAGAATTGGAGCACAAAGCTTATTGGGAAACTAAAGAACTTAACATGGATTTGGGTTTATCGGGAGAGAAGAGGTTGCTCGATTTGGATGAGTTAGCAGAGTTGAGGCAAGACAGTTATGAGAGTGCCAAGTTCTACAAAGAGAGGACCAAGAGATATCATGATAAAAATCTGAAGCCCAAGTTTCTTAAACCGGGTATGAAGGTCCTCCTCTTTAATTCTCGCCTCAAACTCTTCCCGGGCAAATTGTGTTCAAGGTGGACGGGTCTATATGAGTTGGTTCGTGTATTTCCCCATGGAGCAGTAGAGCTTAAATATTTGAAAAATGGGATAATATTTAAAGTGAATGGACACCGGGTGAAGCCGTATTATGAGGGGCCATCAATTTTGGAAGACATCAATGAAATTGATGTAATTGAATTGACGGAACCGGAGGAAGCCACTTAATCTTCATGTGGCATTATGTTGAGCCAATGACTTAAAACAAAGGCGCTTGTTGGGAGGCAACCCAACCAGGTATCATTTCTTGTGCTTTTTGTTTTTCCCTTTCAGTTTATCATCATTTTTAAATTGGGAGTGTGTTGTTTCTTCAATGCCATGAGGACATAGCATACTTTTGGTTTGGGGGTGGTGG
Source organism: Campanula takesimana (assembly GCA_026119855.1). Lineage (NCBI taxonomy): Eukaryota > Viridiplantae > Streptophyta > Magnoliopsida > Asterales > Campanulaceae > Campanula > Campanula takesimana. The sequence goes on from JAOWBW010001659.1 coordinate 195,378, forward strand.
TATTAAAAAAAAACAAACTATTATTGCTTTCGTGTCTTTTATTTCTGGGTCGGTTCGAACTACGGTGACCTAAGCCCCTTATTGTCCTAGGGGGAACGTAAGCAATGAAAGTGCGGTCAAAAAGTTAGTCCGGGTCATCTATTACGGATCTCTCCGAGTTTGTGGGTTTATAGGGGAGTGTATATAGTGTCACCCTCCAAAAAGATTTCCCCTTTTCTTGAGTCAATTTTATTAGTTTTGATTTTGAGTCATTTTGCGTTAAGAAAAAAAAATGTTTTTATGGTCCACTAACTACTAACATTATTTCTAGATTTATTGTTTTAGTTTTGGTGAACACAGGAAACTAGTTTTCAGAGTGGAAGTCGAAGAAAATTGCACAAAGTAACCAAATTGCAAGGTGCACACTTGATGTGTGCACATGATTTACAGACAATTGGCTCCGTTTGAGTTATGGAGGAGGTGTGCACACGAGGTGGGCACTCAAAACTCAAAGAAGGGACTGCATTAAAAAGGATTATATGCGTGGGGTGTGCACAAGAAGTGGCCACTCAAACTACAGATAGTTGGGGGGGAGTAAATCAAACTTGTCAAAGCTTACACTCAAGGTGCGCACGTGAAAAAAAAGAGAAAAATATAGAATCCGTATTGCGCCTTGACTTCTGGTCAAAAGTAAAAATCCCTATTGTCTCTCTCCCACACGGCTCTTTTGCTTGCGCCGCACCAACGTCAACCTCGTTCTCTTATCCGCCGGCCACCATCAGAGCCTCCACCGCCAAGAACTCCTTCCTCCACACGGTTCGTCCTCCCCTACTTTGCCGGTGTTCCTTATTGCTGACCAACGAGCGATACTCTGGTTCATCCGATACAACAGCCCCACCTCCGGCCATCTTCCTTTCTCTCTCCGATCTTCCTCATCAGACACCACAACTCCGGCAACCTTGGCTGACAGGTCTTTCGAAACTGCTCGTGTCGATCAATCTACACCGTAAAAACTGAGTTCAAATTGAGGTACAATTTTTATTGCTTCAGATTCGTTCTTGGGTAACTTCTGAGCATATTGGTGTACCTGTGGATAGTGGTCTGAGTTTTGATTCTTGGTTGAGGCGTATGCCTCTGGGGTAGTGCTGGGAGTTTTGAAATTGTGTGTGTAGCAATTATTGTGCAGTGTTGCACCAAGAACAGTAGTCTGTTAGTCAGATTCATTGATTTGCAATTCTTATGGCACCAAAGAAAACCACTGCCTCTAAACGAGATAAGAAGAACCCAAGTAATGAATATGGTGAGAAAACAGTCGTACTTGATAGCACCAAGTTTTGTGACGTCGAGGCTCAAAAATACTATGAAGACAATGTGAGTAGAGGAATGAATGTGGAGCATGGGTTTTATTTCAAAAGCTTCGAATTCACGGGGAATTTTCAAAACCATTGTTGGGTGAATATATGTGAAAGACCCCCGGATGCAGCAACTCTGATAGTGAGGGAATTCTATGCCAATGCACGTAGCTTACCGGGAGCTTCAAAGTCATGGGTTAGGGGGAAATCCATCAGTTATGAGTCAAGGAGTATCAACAAGGTATATGGGACTGCATGTCTTGGGAAGAATAAGTGTGCATATAGGAAGAATTTGTTGAAGCATTGGCGAGATTTAGAGCCAATAGTTACCAAAAACATTGTCAGGGAAAGAGGAGCTTGGGCACGACATGTAATTGGAAAACCCCTTAAACTTCAAGAGGAATTCCTTAATTCTCAAGCAAAGGGGATACACAAGTTTGTATGCACTCGATTGATGCCAACATCGCACCAGAATGAACTTAATTGGAAGAGGGGTGTCTTTATTCACACCATTCTCTCTGGCGAGGCAATTGATGTTGGTGAGATTATCGATGAAGAGATTTCTGGGATGAACAAGGAGTCTGACACAGTGAAGTTTAAATTTCCCAGCCTTATAACGGTGCTATGTGGGGTTAGCAGAGCAGTATACACTGATGAACGAGCGGCTTAATGAAATGCACACATACAACCAGAATCAATTTGCTGCAATACGAGCGAAGCAGGAGCGACTAACCGAGCCCAGTCTTGTTCTCGATCTCCTCAGTGTTAGGTTGAGGTATTACCCATAATTCTTAGCATACTTTTCGTTGTTATTCTTTCATTAGGGACAATGAAATCTTTATGTTGTGGGGGTGTGGTGGTATATTTGCACTTGTTGTAGTAGTAGTTAGTTCTTCAAAAAAAAAAAAAAAAAAAAAAAAAAAAAAAAAAAAGAGGCTTGGTGAAAACCCGAGAGGGCGCCTAGGCAAAGGAGAGGGAGTGAAATATATCTCATGGCGGAGGTGACATAAGGGCGGTTTGGAGTGTTGGGTAGGAATTCATTTTGGAGTATGAGGATTGGTTAGAGAAGTTAGGATAGAAAAGCCTCATATATTTTTTGGGAGTCATAAGGGGGCATTGGAGCTTATTATGAGGTAAATCATTGTTAGGAATTTCACCCTAGCGTTGATTTCTTTTTGAGGGATGTTGTAATGTGAGATAAGCGTGGGGGAAACCTAGGACATTTTAGTTCCCCCTAGCTTTAGTGTGGGGCCCTGTCGGTATGATTTTATTGTTTATTATTGTTTGCTATCGATTAGAGCCATAGTTACTCATTTATGTGAAGTTATAAGGGGACGGAGTTCTTGTCACTCCGTGTTTTATTTCTTTTCCTTGACTTATTATGATGGGGACATAGAGGATTAGGAATCATTTTCCTCCATGCTACGCTTGATAGACCGGTGTTTAGAAGTGGGGTTAGGAATATTACTCAAGAACGAGTAATGGTCTAAGCGTGGGTTTGATGGATTGTATTTTCATATCATTTTATCATGATTATGGATCTATAGTATTGATTTTGATGTAATTTAGAATAGATTTAATGTATTTTGAGTATTTTTGTAATGTCAAGTTTGTGAGAAAGCATTGTATTTTTGAGTTCTTTAGTGATTTTTTTTATGTTCTCGCAAAGATGTTAAATGCAAAATTCAAGTCAAAATCAGGTCAAGTCAAGGTCAACAGAGGGTGAAGCAATTATCAGAAGTTCCAGGGACTAAACTGCAGAAATCTGATTGACTTTTGAATTGGAAGGACTAAACTGGAATTATCAGAAGCATCAGAGACTTTAGTGGAAATCTGGGAATGAGCTGGTGAAGGAAAAGGATCCCCACCCGTTTTACACGTCTCTCTCTCCTACCTTTTCTAATTTTTAGGATTTTGTTTCTAATTCTTTCCTTTTCTATGTTTTCTATTTCCTAGTTTATTTTATTTAGTGTTTAGAGATTTAGATGCCTAGTTTTCTCATTTCAAATGTGTAATTATTTGGGATTTAGTTCTTGTCATCCAGGTTTATGGTTTTTAATCTTATTCTTGTGATTCTTGCTATGTCGATGAGTAGCTAAGTTATTTGTTCATGGATTGGGAGTACCAGATCTCTATGTTAATTGTGCTTAATTAACATCAATCTTGTTCTTGTTCATTGGAATAGATCTTAATTCATTTAGAGATTTCAACTATATAAATTGATATTTTTGGTCTTTAAATCATATAGTATAAATTGTTGCACTAGCGTGGATAGTTTATACATTGACTGTATTCTGTGATTAGATTTAATTGAGGACCTAGCGGAAATCAAAAGAGTCTAAAATCAAGTGTTCTTTGGACTTAATAAATTATTTTTGTGTGTTGTTGACCTAGCGGAATACATCACATAGAGGTAATAATAGAGTTACAATCCGGTGACCAGTCCGTCCCAACCCTTAATTAAGTGAACGATTTCTTGAACAAGTTTGGTAATTTTATTATTAAAAATATCATAGAGTGAAGATAGTTGTGAACCCCAATCTGTGAATCTTCGTCAATCTTGAATTCAATCTTTGCTTGCTTTTGTGATCTTTAATTTTTAGTTTATTTTCAGTATTTAGTAGTTAAATTAGTTAATCAAATCAAATAAAAAAAAACCCATGGTTACTCTTTGCACTAATTAAATCAACTTGTTTATCCACGAGTCTCTGTGGTTCGACCCTTACATTTGTACATTGCTACTTCGGTACTTGTATACTTGCAAGGTATTTTTATTACAGTGGAATTTTCTCCATCAATGGGATTGTTTGCTATGACTCGTCCGGATAGAGTTAGCATGTTGACGTTCCCGTTTTGCCTCTTTTTCCTATTCTCTAAGACTTCCCTCATTACCTCATCATAAGTCACAACGTAGCAAGAATTATCAATTTCATTCATAACATTGGAGCCCTCATTAACAATTGGAATTGAATGAGTGGTCTCTCCAAACTCTCCTAACTCTATTACATGGACATCACCTTCATTGGGAACTATGAATTCCTTTTTGTCGATGAGATCTTGGATAACGTTACGGAGGATAAATCATTCCTCGATAAGATGGCCACTATGTTGATGGTAGTCACACCATTTGTGATGGGCATGGTTGGCGCGGATCGCATTGGGCTTGTACCCTTGGAGAGGAGAGGAGTAACTTACCCTTTGCCTTTGAGGGCTTCAAAGGCCTCGGTGATAGTCATGCCTTGAAGAGGAGTGTAGACACGGTCATTCTGGAATTTCTTACCTTGTAGTGGAGGAACCCTTTTGTAATTCCCCTTGTTGGTAGTGACGGCATTGACTGAAGCCTCTTTTTTGGAGTTAGAGGCGGCCTTGTATCGGAAGCAAGGAGCAGTTTTCTTGATCTCCTTGAGCAAGTCATCCATTCGGACCCCTGCCTCATACATTTGAGAAAAATCGGAGTAGCAATCCCCACTTAGGTGGGTGCGGAGATCAATCTTAAGACACTTGAGGAAGATGTCCATTTGCTCCTTGGTATTAGGCCTCTCAAAAATTTCAGCAAGCTTGTCATTCCACCTCCTCGTGAAGTCAATAAAGGGCTTGTTGTCCTTTTGGGTGGTGTTCCCGAGCTCTTTCTTTGTCGGGCGATGAGTGGTGTTGCCTTGGTATTGACTTTTGAAGGCAAGCATGGCGGCGCCCCAATCGAGATGGATTGTGACCTGAAGAGTTGCATACCAATCCTTTGCGGCCCCCTCGAGAGTAAGAGGGAAGCATTGTGCCATCACTTTTGGAGAGACCTTCTTTGGAACCATAGCCCATATGTAGGTCTCGATGTGTGCCATTAGGCAAGAGTTTCCCTTGAACTTACTGATGTCAGGCATCTTGAACTTGTCGGGGAGAGCAGCCATTGTGCTCATGAGAATGGATGACTGATAGAGGCATGTGTTGGAGACTTTCCCCATGTTGAGACCGTTGAAGCGTTGGTCTATGTAAGCCATGATTGAATTAACCATCTTGTGATCTTTGTTCTCAGTGCTTGGTTCACCCACTTTCTTGGTACGGGCACTATCATAAGGGCTTTCAAATAAACCCTTGGTCCACTCGGACTCATCATTGTCCTTCTTGTCCTTCGCCTTGGAAAGCTTGGTGAGCTTAGCCTTCATTTGATCCATTTCGGCTTCATGAGCCTCCCTTTGGTTGTCAAGGTGGGATTGCCAAAGATCATCTTTGCTTTGGGCCTCCTTATTGAGAGTAGAGACTTGATCTTGGAGCATTTGGACCATAGCTGAGAGTTGTTCAAGAGGCATGGTGTTGTTGTTGTTGGAGTCGCCGGCCATTGATGCTGTCGGAGCTGTTGGAGTGAGCAATTCATGAACAAGCCGGTTTGCTGAATCTCGGTAGATGCGGCAAGTACCAATTGGACCTAAATTGAAGAAGAGGCCCTTGTCAGTCTTAAGTAACACTTTCGGTCCATGAAGAGGCTTAGAACACACAGTGGGCACACGACTCAAACCACATAAAGAAAAGTTTTTTTTTTTTTAATAAGTCGGAGGGACGGAATCCCTTTTGAGTTCCTAAGAAAAATAATGGAATCGTCACACTAGTATATAGACCTTCTCGCGGTCCCATATACTCATCGGATTCCACCACGTTTGTGATACCTACATGTGTCGGGATTAAACTAAATTAATATAGTAAAGCATGCATGCGGGGACAGATTTTTATTTTCGTCCATAACAACCACTTGGGGACAGAGTTTTATTTCGTCCATGATAACCACTTGTTTCTCTTGGAAACGGCATGTATGATTTGAAACATTAGTTTAGGGAAATCTCGGCACATGAAAACCGACTTGGTCACGGAATGTTAGACCCTAACTAGAATCGTGTTGACTTGTGATCGGCTAAAGAGAAGTTTAAAGGTCACCCCCGGTATGTAGTCATGAGCTACGCCACGGGCTGAGGTTTACCGCTTTGAGAGAGTCAAGGTCGGGTGGAGCTTGAAACTCTCTAGGACGGTCCTCGATGGGTTTGGGGTTATGAACTTGTGTGACTCGATAGTGAGCAATTGATAAGAATTAGTGCACGTAGTGTGAGGTCCAACATGTGACAAAACATTTTTTACTTTTTTTGAAACAAAAGAAAAGCAAATAAGCACGTCATTTACAACTCTCGAATCACCCGTGTGACTGATAAAAAACACAAAATAAAACAATCAAATGGTCTGAATCAGTCCTTGATGCAGGCATCTGTGCCCACACCCCATTATTCTCATCTGTTCTGGAAATCTGTTCCTGTTCTGGAAAACCACCCTGAAGCGCACGCCTCTAGCCTGGGTTGTGGGATGCGCACGCATGGTGCTAAGTCTCTGGGAGGCGCCCGCTTCTGTGTAAACCTGTCAGACTGTCAGAGACTTTGGATCCAAGGGATTGCCCTGGTCCTGAATGTCTAATGGAACCCCTGCAAAGATGATTAGTGTAGAAAAAAAATAAGAATAGGAAGAACATTGAGAAGCGGGCGATTTTGGTCTCTGATGTGAGACGCGTGCGCCTTAGGCCAAGAAGGCTAGAGGCGCACGCTTCCCACCATCAGGAACCAGAATGCCTAGAAAGATGTAGACTATGAACAGAACGCAAGTTTAACACTTAAATATCCCCAGCAGAGTCGCCACTGTTGATACCTCGGGAGAGCCCACTCGCTTGGCTAGAGCGGTGGATTATCCTAGGATGTCTATTTGTATTTTATTTGTTAGATTCGCCACCTATTTTTTAGAGGAACATAAGAAAAACCTAATATTTAGCCTATGTTTTGGTACGAAAATAGAAATTCTTGTTATGAGGTTCGGGGGTTAGGTTACGAGATGGGAAGTACTTAAACACCCATCTCGCCCAACTAATATTGGTCTTGCTTGTTCGTAGTCTACATAATAAAATGTTCTTCCTATTCTTTGATAATGATAAAGGGGGTTAAAAAGAGGTGTTTTGAATGTGGGGAGATAACTTGTTGACCAACTTCAATGGAATGAAGTGATCTTTGGTGTCATGTCCCAAAATAGTTTGGGTGATTGTACGTTTGATAAAATAAAAAAAGGAGAAATGAGATGAAGTAGAGAGGGGAGAAAAGAGTAGTATTACCTAGTCTTCAAGGAGCTTCAAGTTCTTCTTTTGGGGAAAATACTCAAAATGCCTTAAAGTAAAAGTTCTCTTTTTTTTTTTGTAGAGTTTTCTTATGTTGAAAAGAAGGTCCCTTGAAAGGTTGGAGAAGAGGGGTTTTTATAGTTGTAAAAGAGATGCTTTTGGTGCCAAAACGAAGTCACAAAAATCAGTTTCCCGGGCAAAATCGTGTAAAATGAGCAAGGGAGGGGTTCTTGGAGAAAATCTGTAATTGACACCCAGATGCGCGCGCCTCCTGCCTTGGTGGTGGGATGCGCGCGCTTTTGACCCCTAAGGGCTGAGGCGCGTGACTTTGAAATGATTTTTTTTTGACAGAATGGACTAGAAAGTTAGCACTGTCATTCAGTTTAGTCCCTGAACTTAACAGAGTCAGCCAGGAACTTAACGGAAGTAACCGAAACTAACGAGAAACACTTAAAATAGGGAGAAACACAGGATCAAATGTGCAATCGGGGTGAGCGGTCCAAGGCGGGGTGTCTACACTAGGTCTTTGGTTTGAAAAAACTTTGGTGAAGAACGATTCTTCAATCTCTTCTTTGATTATTGAAGTTTGATAATTGAGAATAATCAAATTTAACAACCCAAGAATATAATGTGTATTATCTCTCTCCAAGAAAGAGTTTGTGATTTGCAAAATCAATACTATGGGAACAATTCCCGGTTGTCCACATTATATACAAGGGGTTTCCAAAACCCTTTAGGACTTAGGTAGTCTTGTCCAACAAGAATTGCTAAAACTTAAACTGCCAGTCGGGGGGGGGGGGGAAGCCGTATGGCGGCATGCCAGCCGTACGGCTCCCCTTGTAAGTTTCCTCATTTTTCGCTCCTTTTAATTATCCGTTCTGCGTGTGTGACCCAACAGGATTATACTAAGTTGGCAACGAGTCCGAACCATTCAAACATGTTAGTCATAAGCGGACTCTAGCAAGCCATTATGACTACCTAATTAGTATAACTTTAAAATTCAAAGTTTCCTAAAATAGAACATAACACAATCTCTTTGTTACACGATGTCTATTGAATGTAAGCCATGGTCAATGGTCAACTTACCTTTGTTCAATGCTTTCTCGATCCTGAATGTATTGATAATACAAATGACATTGATCCAATCAATTCATTTGAGCATGGGCATGCATTTCATCAATACCATTCATCGAGTGGCTAAAGCTTGACATCTCTCTTGACGAGAAACAAATACCATCTTGGCTTATTACCCTTCCATATATGATTCTGATTACGGCAATCATATTCTTTATAGCTACCCGATTAAGGGTAATGTTTGAATATGTCAAACGTAATGTTCATCATGTGGAAGACTGTAATAACCTCAGGTCTAGAGTTCCCATGATATAACTACATGAGACTTAATTATGACATTATGACCATGACATAAATCTCATAGGGGTCAGTCCAGTATTTGTTCTCCAACAATTAACCATAAGTCTAATTGTATCGCATACACATAATCATCATGTGATTATCTATTAAACTTATACTAATAATTAATCATAATTATCAAGGACAGAGATTATTATAATAAACATGCAAAAGATATAATAATCAAACATTCAATACCTTTATTAAACCATAAAGCATATGATAACATTAATCATTCAAATAACGTGCCTAGGGCATACACACCAATAATCTCCCACTTGCACTAGGCCTAATTAATGTATCGAATACCCATAGACCTAACATGACCATCATGCTTCACCTGCGGAAGACCCTTTGTCACTGGGTCAGTAATGTTATCCTCAGTTGGTACTCTGCATATATTTACGTCTCCTCTATCAATGATCTCTCGAATGATATGAAAACGCCTAAGTATGTGTTTGGATTTTTGATGCGATATAGGTTCCTTTGCTTGAGCAATAACACCATTATTATCACAATAAAGGTCTATTAGATTAGCAATGATAGCAACCATCTCTAGTTCACCAATGAACTTCTTAATCTAAACAGCCTCTTTAGCAGCATCGGATGCAACTATATACTCAGCTTCAGTTGTAGAATCATCTACGGTACTTTTCTTAGAACTCTTCCAGCTAACAACACCACCATTAAGCACAAACACAAATCCAGATTGCGATCTTGAATCATCCTTGTCGGTTTGGAAGCTTGCATCCGTGTAACCATTTACAACGAGACCATCTTCCATACCTCCATATACCAAGAACGCGTCTTTAGTCCTTCGCAAGTACTTAAGAATCGTCTTGACAACAATCCAGTGACTCTCACCAGGGTCCGATTGGTATCTACTTGTCATGCTCAAAGGATAAGAGACATCGGGTCTAGTACATATCATGGCATACATGATGGATCCAATAGCAGAAGCATATGGGATTCCAATCATTCTCCCACGTTCATCAGTTGTCTTAAGACACCGATTCTTGCTTAGAGTTATGCCATGACCTACTGGCAAATTTCCTCTCTTAGAGTTTTCCATGCGAAATCTCTTAAGAACTTTGTCAATATATGTACTTTGACTCAAACCAATCAACTTCTTGGATCTATCACGATAGATCTTTATGCCAAGGATGTAGGTGACTTCTCCCATATCTTTCATTGAGAAACACTTTCCTAACCAAGTCTTTACAGACTGAAGTGTAGGAATGTCGTTTCCAATGAGCAATATGTCATCAACATACAACACCAGAAATAATACTACATTCCCACTAATCTTCTTGTATACACAAGGTTCATCTTCGTTCTTGATGAAGCCAAACTCTTTGACCGATTCATCAAATAAAAGATTCCAACTCCTAGAGGCTTGCTTCAATCCATAAATGGATCTTTGAAACTTGCATACTTTGTTAGAATTTTCTGGATTTACAAAACCTTCAGGTTGTGTCATATACACATCCTCAAGTAAGTTCCTGTTAAGGAAAGCTGTTTTGACATCCATTTTCCATATCTAATAGTCAAAATATGCGGCTATGGCAAGTAAAATTCTTATAGACTTGATCATTGCTACAGGCGAAAAGGTTTCATCATAGTCAATACTGATGAATGAGTTTTTACTAATTCTATTGGGTACTTTTAGGCTTAATTATTGCTTTGTTATAAAGCTTTTGTTATTTTATTTGGGTGCTTTTGTGTTTTTGTTGTATAGGGTGATTATATGCTCAATATAGAAGAAAGGGGATGAAAAAGAGCTTAATTGATCGAAGTTGGGAAGGCCAGGGACTGCCATGCAAAGACTGCTGAAACCTCAGGACCAAACTGCAATAAACTGAAAGTCTGGGGACTAAACTGCAAACTTCAGGGACTAAAATGAAAATTCTGATTTCCAGCCCAAAAGTCAGCCGCAGCCCGCAGCACAATATGAGAACGATTTTAGGTTTTTCAAATTTATTTAGGATTTTATTATTATTTAGTTTCCTTTTTCTTTTAGATTTCTTTTCCTACAAGTTTAGTTTTCTTTTTCTTTTTAGGTTTTAGATTTAGTTTCCCTATAAATACTAGACTAGGTTTTTAGTATTTTTTTTATCAATCATGTAGCTAGTCAATATTTTGTAAGATTTGCAAGGTTGGAGAAATTTGTTCTTTGTCTATGAAGAACAATTTCACCAACTACGAATTGGAGGTAACTTTCTATCAATTTTATGCTTTAATATAAATCTTGTATTCTATTTCATTCTAGTTGTTCAAAGTATTTTAATCAAGTTTCTAGGGTTTCAATAATTGAACTAGTCATTATTGGCCTTTTTAACAATTCAGGGTTTTAACTCCGCCATTGATTTGGGGATTAAAGCATAGACCAACGCTTTGATTAATATATCTATTTGATGCCGTGATAGAAATCAAGTGGGTGTAGGTTTATCTGGTTTTTATAACGTAATAACTCTTTAAACCATTACATGGACTTGATTTGCGAAGTGTGATTAGCTAAAGAGAAACAGATTGCAATCCGGCCGCCTCACCGTCCCAATCCTTACATAAGTGAACGAATCCATGAATTGAGATTGATAACTTGATTATTATCATAGCATAGGGGAGATGATTGTGAATCTATATTCTGCAAATCCTATCATTTATATGCTAGTTCATGTTGATCATCTATCTTATTTTATTATCTTTTATTTTATTGTTTTTAAAATAGTTAATTAACTCAGAATTAATCCAAGTCCCTGTGGTTCGACCCTTACTTTTGTATACTACTGCTTCGGCACTTGTACACTTGCAAGGTATTTTTATTACACGAGGATTTTATCCATCAAATACCTTGAATCTGCCTATAGCTTTTCGCTACAAGTCTAGCTTTATAAGTATGTACCTTTCCATCCATGTTAGTTTCCTTTTGAAAACCCATTTGCATCCTATGGTTTTTACACCTTCGGGTGCATCTATCAAATTCCAAACTTGATTATCATACATGGACTTGATTTCAGATTCCATGGCTCCAAGCCATTTATCTGAATCAGGAGCGGATATCGCTTCTTGATAGGAAGTAGGTTCGTCATTATCAATGACTTCTACTTCATTGCTATCCATCATGAGAAATCCATATCTCTCAGGTTCGGATCGCACCCTACCAGTTCTGCGAGGAACTTGATTATTCTGAATAGGTTCCACAACTCCTTATGAAACTTGTTCAGATCCAACCATCGGTTCCATGTTATTTTCAGGTTCTTGAACCTCTTCGAAATTAATTTTACTTCCACTAGTTCTTTTGGAGAGAAACTCTTTCTCTAGAAAAGCACCATCTCGAGCAACAAACACTTTGTTGTCTGCGCGGTTATAAAAGTAATATCATTTAGTTTCCTTAGGATATCCCACGAAAATACATTTATCAGACTTGTGTGCGAGTTTGTCAGAGACAAGTCTCTTTACATATGCCTCACAACCCCAAATCTTCATAAAAGAAAGATTAGGCTTCTTTCCAGTCCACATCTCATATGGTGTCTTTGGAACAGATTTTGTTGGAACATTATTTAGTGTAAGAGCAGCAGTTTCTAATGCATGTCCCCAAAAGGATAAAGGAAGATCAACTTGACTCATCATGGAGCGGACCATATCTAATAAAGTCTTATTTCTCCGCTCAGACATACCATTCCATTGTGGTGTTCCAGGTGGAGTTAATTATGAAACAATTCCACAATCTTTAAGATAATTATCAAATTCTTGGCTTAAATATTCACCACCATGATCTGATCGAAGTGCTTTAATAGTTTTACAAAGTTGATTTTGTACTTCATTTTGAAATATTCTAAATATCTCAAAAGATTCACTTTTGTTTTTCATCAAGTAGACATAGACATATCTACTAAAATCATCAGTGAATGTTATGAAGTATTGATATCCTCCCCTAGCACTGCTGCTCATTGGTCCACACATATCAGTATGTATGAGTCTCATTAAGTCACTAGCCCATTCACTACTCTTAGTAAAAGGTGTCTTAGTCATCTTCTCAAGTAAACAAGACTCACAAGTTTCATATGATTCAAAATTATGTGAATTTAAAAGTCCGTCCCCATGGAGTTTTGAGATACGCTTCTTATTAATATGACCCAGACGGCAATGCCATAAATAAGTAAGATTTACATCATTAGGTTTGGATTTCTTATTTACATTATAGGGAAAAAAATGCAAAAAAAGTACCTCAATTGGTCACTTTGTGCGACTATAGTACCTTAAGTCATTTTTGTTGCAAGAAAAATACCTGAACTGGTCAATTTGTGTAGTGAAGGTCACTAACACTAACTTCATCCATTTTTGGACGTTAAGTAGTCATGTGTAATGCACATGACTTTTTTTAAGTGGGTAAAAATGTCAAAATAAAACCACCTCATCTTCTTCCTTATTCATTCTTATTCATCAATGCTTGCCCCATCCCCCAACTCTTCCATGGCAGCCCATCCTTCATTCTGGTAGGCCCGCTGCCACCCACCATTTACTTTGTCGCCTTCCCTAGCCGCTACCTCCATTTTTTTCTCCCATTGTGCCCCGCCTCTACTTCTCACGCAGTCTCGACGACCACCCCCACCCCCCACCTACATCTATTTTTCTTCCAGCACACTCTCTCTGGTATCCACTACTACATAGGTCGCTCTCCCTTCTCACTTTTTTTGCCTCAAAGAATTTCTCCTAATATAAAGTTGAATTTCAATACAAAAGCCAATCCCCAAATTTAAATCCAGCAAAGTAATTAATAAAATCCTAAACATAACCCTTACATGTTTTACCCCCTTTGGTTGATTGTATGGATTATTGATTATGGTTTTTGTTTATTTCAATTTTTTGAAGTGGGTTTCTTTTTTCTATTTTGATTGGGTTGAATTGGGTAATTATTTTTAGGTTTGGGGGTGATTTTTCAGCCATTTTTCACTTTCTGGATAATAATTTAGTTTGTGGAGTTGGGGGGTTAAGAATTGAAGATGAGATGCAGTTGTTTTGATGATATGAATGTGAATTATTTGCTTGATTTCCAGTCCATATTGTACGATTTGTGAGGAAGTGTTAATTTGGGCAGTGTAGGAGAGGCGATTCAAGAGGAAAGGTTGTGCTTTTATGTTTTCCCATTTCCCAAATTCAGATTCTAATCTAAAATCTAGTGAATATGTTAGGTGGTGATTTTACTGGTTTGAAGAGATGTAGGTGGGACTCCATGGAAAAGGGTTGGGGTGGGGGCAAGCGTTGCAGTCTGCAGATGAAGATGAAGAAGAAGGAAGAAGATGAGGGAGTTTTATTTTGACATTTTTACCCTCTTAAAAAAAGGTCATGTGCATTACACATGACTATTTAACGTAAAAAAATGGATGGAGTTAGTGTTAGTGACCTTCACTACACAAATTGACCAGTTCAGGTATTTTTCTTGCTACAAAAATGACTTAAGGTACCATAGTCGCACAAAGTGACCAATTGAGGTTTTTTTTTTTTTTTTTTGCATTTTTCCCTACATTATATATATCATCATTATTTCCATTCTCAACATCAAGGACATAAAGGCCATTAAATGAACATGCAGTGCAATAAATCATATCATTTAAATAAATAGAAAACTTCTTATTTTTAATAAGAAAACTATAACCTTCATTATCCAAACAAAAAATTGAAATAATATTTCTACTCAAATCCGGAACGTAATAACAATTGTTCAAAACAAGAATTAATCCGCTAGGTAAAATGACATCATAGGTTCCTACGGCTTATGCAGCAACTTTTGCTCCATTCCCCACACGTAGGTCCACCTCGCCATCTTTGAGTAGCATCCTATTCCTTAGTGCCTGCACATTTAAAAAAATGTGAGATCCACATCCGGTATCTAATACCCAGGAACTAGAAGTAGAAAAGAGAATATCTATAACATAGATACCTGAAGTAGAAGTAGTCCCACTGTCCTTCTTCTTCTTCTTCTTCTTCTTCTTCTTCTTCTTCTTCTTCTTCTTCTTCTTCTTCTTCTTCTTCCTTGTAAACCTTGCAATTTCGTTTCCAATGACTAATCTCATTGCAGTGAAAACAGATTGCATCCTTTTGGGAATTTGGTTTAGCCACCACAGCATTGGCAACAGCTGCCTTGCTTATCTTGGGTTTGGCAACTTTTGCCTTACCATTTCCTTTGGCTCTAGAGCCCCTTCCTTCTTTGAAAACCACAAGCACAGGAGAAGCTTCTTTAATGATTTTCTTTTCCGCTGTCTTTAGCATCCCATGCAACTCAGACAGGGTCTTATCCATGCCATGCATATTATAGTTCATGACGAACTGATTATAGCTTTTAGACAATGAATTAAGAATAAAATCAGTGGCAAACTCAACAGAGATGGGATGGCTAAGCCTCTCTAGATGCTCAAAGTGGGCCTTCATCTTCAGAACATGAGGACCCACTACCTGTCCTTCAATCATCTTGGATGAGGTCAGAGTAGCTACGGTATCGAGCCTTTCCTGCTTTGCTTTCTCTTGAAACATGTCTTTCAACTGATTGCCTATATCATAGGCTTCCAAGTGTTCAAGAGTCTTCTGAAACTCAGAACACATGGCAGCAAGCATGAGACAACCGACCTCACAAGAATCACTTTTGTGCTTCTCGTAGACGTTTCTCTCTGCCCTAGGGGCAGTGGCAGCAGGTTCCTCCTCAGGAACGGGTTCATCAAGAATGTACAGTTTATCTTCATGCTTTAGAACAATTCTAAGGCTTCAGATCAAATCCATGAAGTTAGTACCATTCTCTTGAAGTTTTTCCTTCTCAAGGATAGATCGCAATGATAGAGATTGTGTGTTTTGTGCCATTATCTACAATTATGCAAACATGTAACCACATATAAGTACCAACAAAATTAAATATATTTTAAATCCAGTATTTCACAATACTCCCACTAAATTATATAACCTTCATATACATCTAATGTATCATATAATTTAAATGTGCTAAGATCCATATTTCATTTAATTTTACGTCCGCGAGGGCAGGATGCATAAAATTAAACTATTTAGGTAGATAACTGTTGGTAGTGGTGCCCTAGGCACGTTTAATAAACGTTGTAATTGTTATCATTTATTTCATATCAATAAAGAGATGTTTTGATTATTATTGTTGTTCATGTTTACTTATAATAATCTCCGTCCCTAGTACTTGTTAAGTACTAGCATAAAGGCTAAATGATCATGGGATGATCATGTTAGACTTATGGGTACTTGTTTGGAACAAGGTACTGGACATGACCCGCCGTATGAGATTTATGTCATGGTCTATGTCATACATATATCTCATATTAGTGATGTCATTCAAATCCTTAGACATGAAGTTATTATAGTCTTCCACTTGATGAACATTATGTTTGACATATTCAAACGCTACCTTTAACCGGGTAGTTATAAAGGGTATGATTGGCATAATCGGACTCACGTAGGGAAGAATAATAAGCTAAATGGATTTGTCCCTCTTCGGAGAGATCTCAAGCTTAGGACTCTCGTAGGAATGATGTTGATGAAAATGTTCGACCGGACTCAAATGAATTGATCAGATCAATGTCATTTGGATTATCAACATATTCGGAACCGAGAAAGTATTGAACAAAAACAAGTTGACCGTTTGACCATGACTTGTGTTCAATGAGATCGTGGACAAAGGGATTGTGACATATTCTAAAGGAATGCGAACTTGTATCTAGTTATACTATTTGGGTAGGTATGACGGTTTGCTAGAACCTAATCATATCTTATGGATTCATGTTTGAAACCATTGCCAACATAGTATAATCCTAGAGGGTCACACAAAATAGAACGAATCCTAAAAGGACTATATTGGAAATTAAGGCTCTCTGATCCTGGTGTGCGATCGGAAAAACTAGGCTGGGCGGCCGCTCATGTTTGGGCGACCGCACACCTAATTTTGGGCGGCCGCACAGTAAGTCGGGACAGATTTCCTGATTTAATTAGGAAAAGAATTTTGGACGGGTTTTGACACAAGTTTCCTATTTGGAATAGGTCTAACTTGTATATAAACAGTCAAATTCGGCCAGAACTCAACCCTAGCTTTTGTTCAAGTCTCCAAAGAGATGGAGAGAGTTTTATTTTGTTCTAAGACATCCTAGATTGAAGGACAAAATAATACACAAATAATATTCCATATAGTTCATATTAATTGGGAAAACGTGTTTCACAATTTTGGTCTAGCAACCAAGATCAAGTGTTCTTGATATAAGTACCAACTAAATTAAAGATATTTTAAATCCATTATTTCACAATACTCCCACTAAATTATATAACCTTCATATACATCTAATGTATCATATAATTTAAATGTGCTAAGATCCATATTTCATTTAATTTTATGTCCGCGAGGGCAGGATGCATAAAATTAAACTATTTAGGTAGATAACTGTTGATAGTGGTGCCCTAGGCACGTTTAATAAACGTTGTAATTGTTATCATTTATTTCATATCAATAAAGAGATGTTTTGATTATTATTGTTGTTCATGTTTACTTATAATAATCTCCATCCCTAGTACTTGTTAAGTACTAGTATAAAGGCTAAATGATCATGGGATGATCATGTTAGACTTATGGGTACTTGTTTGGAACAAGGTACTGGACATGACCCGCCGTATGAGATTTATGTCATGGTCTATGTCATACATATATCTCATATTAGTGATGTCATTCAAATCCTTAGACATGAAGTTATTATAGTCTTTCACTTGATGAACATTATGTTTGACATATTCAAACGCTACCTTTAACCGGGTAGTTATAAAGGGTATGATTGGCATAATCGGACTCACGTAGGGAAGAATAATAAGCTAAATGGATTTGTCCCTCTTCGGAGAGATCTCAAGCTTAGGCCTCTCGTAGGAATGATGTTGATGAAAATGTTCGGCCGGACTCAAATGAATTGATTAGATCAATGTCATTTGGATTATCAACATATTCGGAATCGAGAAAGTATAGAACAAAAACAAGTTGACCGTTTGACCATGACTTGTGTTCAATGAGATCGTGGACAAAGGGATTGTGACATATTCTAAAGGAATGCGAAATTGTATCTAGTTATACTATTTAGGTAGGTATGACGGTTTTCTAGAACCTAATCATATCTTATGGATTCATATTTGAAACCATTGCCAATATAGTATAATCCTAGAGGGTCACACAAAATAGAACGAATCCTAAAAGGACTATATTGGAAATTAAGGCTCTCTGATCCTGGTGTTCGACCGCACAAACTAGGCTGGGCGACCGCACACCTAATTTTGGGCGGCCGCACAGTAAGTCGGGACAGATTTCCTGATTTAATTAGGAAAAGAATTTTGGACGGATTTTGACACAAGTTTCCTATTTGGAATAGGTCTAACTTGTATATAAACAGTCAAATTCTGCAAGAACTCAACCCTAGCTTTTGTTCAAGTCTCCAAAGAGTTTGAGAGAGTTTTATTTTGTTCTAAGACATCCTAGATTGAAGGACAAAATAATACACAAATAATATTCCATATAGTTCATATTAATTGGGAAAACGTGTTTCACAATTTTGGTCTAGCAACCAAGATCAAGTGTTCTTGATATTCGTTCAAGGTGTGGATACCGCTAGAGGGTGAAGCTCATCATCTTCAAAGTTCGTGTTCTTACTTGTTTGTGATTAAAGCTTCAATTTCTCCACCAAGATCAAAGACGAAATTCAAAGTCATCAAGGGTTAGTTTTTCCTAGTATTCATATTACAAGTAGTTGATTTAATCATATGAATGGATCTATGGGCTTTGGGTTTCATAAAATTTTAAATGCTATTTTCCGCTGCGCATATTACTACGAAACCCAACAGTGGTATCAGAGCCCCGTTCATGTTGATTATTTCAATACCTAGATCATGTTGTGTGTATATAAATCGTTTATGTGCCTAGCATGATATGAATATTGGATATATGATGTTTATGTGTTATATGATTTTACGTGGTTTATTGTTTTACAACTTTAATCGCACTATTCAATCGCACTAAAAATTATGATGGATTCTGAATTGTTTGATTATTAATTTTGATTGGATCAAAGTTTTGATAATCGGGGAAAAACAATTTTGAGACAAATTTTCAAACTTTAAAAATTCATTCTGATGCTACTGTGCGACCGCACAGAAAACCTTGGGCGGCCGCACAAGTTTGGGCGATCGCACAGTTTTTCTTGGGCTGCCGCACAGTTGTCAGGATTCTAATTTTTTGTCAGAATATGGAATTTTGATGGGGTCCGACCAGACCAGTGACAAGACCGGCCAGACCTGCTGATCTGGAATGGGTTTTGGGCAGTTGGTTTGGGTGTGGATCTTGGGGTTTGATTTTCCTATTTGTTTTAGTCTTGTGCTTCTAAGATTGGTTCAAGGTTTGGATGGCTAATCTACGTTCATCGAGATTGTGTTTCCCAAACTTGATCGCAATCAAAGTTTCAAAGATAAAACGAAGTTAGAATTATGAAGAGTTCATAATTGCTAAAATTGAGAAAGAAAGTTCTTGATTCAAAGATTGGAGATCCATGTGGAATTGTGGATGCAATTGGCCTACGTTCATCGAGACCATCTATTGCTTAGTTTCGGCCACATGGACTACTTTCTTGGTTTCTTGAATTAGTGCGGAATTGTGGATGCCTTATGGCTTAGTTTCGGCCGCACTTCTTGTTGTCTTGATTTAGAGATAATAACCAAGGTTGAAATAGTCTCATCCTCATAATTATAGAGAAACTAATGACACATAAATATTATGCGTAAATTAATGGAGATTAATTTAGTGGTTAAACTTGATGCGTAACATGTTTATATTATGTGCTCATAAATGTGTTGTATGCTATATGTGATGAACCTTCAAAGAAAGTTTTAAATCATTTATTGCCATGCCATGATTAAAACACTTGTTAATACATAGGTGATTTTAATGTAGACTCGCCCTAGTGAGATGCATTGACTTTATTTATGTATGAGCAAGATAGATAATGTGGGAACGCCCTAGCGAGGCACATTAACTATACGTTTAAAATGGTTGGACTTAATAAGGCGTCAAAACAGTTTTGGGCCTAGGCAAAGATGAGATTTAACATGTTTTTTTGAAATTGGATTTCTTAAGGAATCTCATAAAAGGAACTAAGAGTCATATGAGATATGATTGACAAGAGTTGTCTACCTAATTAATTTGATTTTGTGTAATCCGCCTTAGCGGACATGAAGTTAAATTAAAGTTGGATCTTAACCCATTTAAATTATATTATACATTGGATGTATAAGAAGGTTATATAATTTAGTGGGAGTATTTTTGAGAAAATACATTGTTTATTTCTTTAATGAAATTGGTACTTATTAAATTTTGAAAATTTTGCATAATTGTAGATAATGACTAACAACACTCAATCAATTTCGTTGCGATCGATCCTTGAGAAGGATAAGCTCCAAGAGAATGATACTAACTTTATGGATTGGATCCGTAGCCTAAGAATTGTTCTAAGGCAAGAAGATAAGTAGTACATTCTCGATGGGCCACTTCCTGCTGAACTAGAACCTACTGCCCCTAGGGCAGAAAGAGATGGTTACAAGAAACATCGTAATGATTCTAGAGATGTGAGTTGTCTCATGCTTGCTACTATGTGCTCAAAACTCCAACAAAGTTTGGAACATTTGGAAGCCTATGAGATAGGCGTGGAGTTAAGAGCCATATTTCAAGAGCAAGCTAGGCAAGAGAGGTACAAGACCATTGTTGCATTCACTTCTTGCAAAATGAGTGAAGGGCAACAAGTGAGTCCTCACATGCTTAAAATGAAAGGTTATGTGGAGCATCTTGAGAAACTTGGCTATCCAATCCCATTGGAGCTAGCCACGGATCTCATTCTTAATTTATTGCCTAAAAGTTATAATCAGTTTGTGATGAATTATAACATGCATGGAATGGATAAGAATCTCTCCGAGTTGCATGGGATGCTTAAAACTGCGGAGATGAAGATTGTGGAGAAAGGTTCTCCTGTACTCTTGGTTCATGAAGGAAAGAAGGCTAGTGCCAAAGGAAAGGGTAAGGCAAAAGTTGTCAAACCCAAGATAAGCAAGGCAAAGGTTGCCAAGGCTTCTGAGGCAAAACCCGATTCACAAAAGGATTCAATCTGTTTCCATTGTCAAGAAATTGGTCATTGGAAGCGTAATTGCAAGGCTTTCTTGGAAGAGCAAAAGAAGAAGAAGGGCAGCAAGGCTGCGTCGACTTCAGGTATCTATATGATAGATATTCTCCTTTCTACCACTGATTCTTGGGTATTAGATACCGGATGTGGTTCTGTTAGTACCCGACCTGAAAATGAGTTTATTAGGACTTTCCCAAAAATACAAGGACTTTATAGGAATTAGAAACCTTGCAAAGACTTGTCCCGGATTCCCAAAATATCTCATTTATGACAAAATCTATCAAAATAGGTAACAAATGGTTTCCTTAAAACCATGCAGAAACCCTAGCTTAAGAATCAAGTCAGCCTGCAGAATTGGCCACGCGGCCAACCTTGCTGCACGTTGATCTTGGCCACGCAGCCACTCTTGTCACCGGCTTCAACAATGGCCAGGCGGCCACCTTTGCGGCAGATGATCTGGACCGTTAGATCTTCCCATCAGTCTACTATATAAACCATTCCATTCCATTGGTTTAGGGATCCGAATTTGAGAGTTCTTAAACACAATTTTGCTCTCTAATTAGCATTCAAACCTCCAAGAAGATCAAGGTTTATTTCTTGCCAACATAGGTAAGTTTTCTAACTTATTTCTTCACGTTCTTGCATTATTTCTAATGTAGATCTTTAATATTCATGTTCTTGCATGTTTATTCATAGTTTCTTCATATGCTTCGCATGTTCATTCATATGTTCATAATATGTTCTTCGCATGTTCTTCGTGTTCATAGATTAAAACCTTATTTATGCTATATTTAGGGTTGCGATCTTCATAATTACATGTTATTTCATAGCCGATGATGATCGAGGGTTCATCAACCCGAGGATGATCTAGGAACTACTTCTAAACCCTAATCTTTAGGTAATTCCCCCTCATTACGCATGATCCCGATTCATCTGCCTATTCTAAATTCTCTGCGAACTACGTTGACCTGAGCTTCTCACAGTGAGAGGAACGTAGGCAATCTTCGGATCCGGTCTAAATCACTAACACACTACTAACACATTCATCATGATAGAAAGACCGATCAATTCGGGCAATAGGAGTGATAACGTTCAATATTCTTCTCTTGTTATAATTTGACCCCCGAACCCATTAAACATGCTTTTTCTCAATGTTTTGGCTATGACTAAAACGGCGTGGCGACTCTCATAATTTTAATGTTACTATGAATATCCCAAATTCAAACACACATATTCACAGTGGCGACTCTGCTGGGGGCTGCTTTGAAACTTTTTCAAACTTAGTGGGTCTAACTTTCGTCATATCATGATGCTTGCCATGTTTACACATGCACACACTTGCCATGTTAACACATGCACACACCTGCCATGTTTTCACATGCACGCACCTGCCATGTTTACACATGCACGCACCTGCCATGTTTACACATGCACGCACCTGCCATGTTTACACATGCACACACCTGCCATGTTTACATGTGCACACACCTGCCATGTTTATACGTGCACACACCTGCCATGTTTACACATGCACACACCTGCCATGTTTACACATACACACTTGCCATGTTTACACATGCACCACACACTTTGCCATGTTCTCACGTGCACCTCACACTTTGCCATGTTTGCACATGCATATCACACTTTGCCATGTTTGCACATGCACCTCACACTTTGCCATGTTCACACATGCACCTCACACTTTGCCGTGTTCACACATGCACCTCATACTTTGCCATGTTTGCACATGCACCTTGTATTTTTGCCATGTTAATATGTGTACCCTGTATCTTTTCAATACATGTATTTTTTGTACTGTCGCTATAATACTAAGGTCAAACGAGACTTTACTATGTTCCCTTGTACATTCTTCTTCCCTCTCTCTTGCATTGCATTGCATCATCCTAACATTAAAAACTTCTCTCATTTCTCCCTAAAAAAGAATTAGTTTTTACCACACACTACCACTAGTCCGTGTCAGCACTGCACAGGTCCCCATTACCCGGAGCATTCGATGTGCAGGAATTTGTGCGCTACTGCCGCCCTCTTTTCGAGTCACTCGTCTACTCCACTCACCGTGTACGTTTCGCGAGCGGTGGGAACCTTTTACCTTACCCGTGTCAACACACACATAAAGATTAGGACACTCCTTAGACCAACCATTTAGGATGAAAATAAATGCAAAACTTTTCACAAAATAAAATGTGCATTGCATCTAGACGACCTCTAAGGTCCATCGCTCACCCCTTGGGCCATCTATCAAAATTCATCATCTTGGCCTATCTAGGTTACCTACCCATCATTGCGATCCATTTGGGCATACCCTTCATCTCGACCCGCTTTGGTCAAAATCCCACCATCCTTTGGCCTCTTAGGACAATCTTATCTACCTTTGACCTCCTAGGTCAACCTTTGACCCCCTGGGTCAACCTTACCTACCTTTGACCTCCTAGGTCAACCTTCAACCACCTAGGTCAACCTTCCCAACCTTTGACCCCCAAGGTCAACCTTATCTACCTTTGACCTCTTAAGACAACCTTTGACCCCCTAGGTCAACCTTTGACCTCCTAGGTCAACCTTACCACCTCTTTAACCCTCTCCTAGGCCAACCTTTGACCCCCTAGGTCAACCTTTGACCTCCTAGGTCAACCTTACCACCCTTGACCTCTTAGGACAACCTTTGACCCCATAGGTCAATCTTATCCGTTTAAGTCAACCTTTGACCCCCTAGGTCAATCTTATCCGTTTAAGTCAACCTTTGACCCCCTAGGTCAACCTTATCTACCTTTGACCTCCTAGGTTAACCTTTAACCCCCTAGGTCAACCTTACCTACCTTTGACCTCCTAGGTCAACCTTTGACCACCTAGGTCAACCTTCCCAACCTTTGACCTCCAAGGTCAACCTTATCTACCTTTGACCTCTTAAGCCAAACATTGACCCCCTAGGTCAACCTTTGACCTCCTAGGTCAACCTTACCACCCTTTGACCTCTTAGGCCAACCTTTGACCCCTAGATCAATCTTATCCGTTTAAGTCAACCTTTGACCCCCTAGGTCAATCTTATCCGTTTAAGTCAACCTTTGACCCCCTAGGTCAACCGTACCAACCTTTGATCTCTTAGGTCTACCTTTGACCCCCTAGGTCAAATTTATCCGCCTTTGACCTCTTAGGTCTACCCTTGACCTCCTAGGTCAACCTTATCACCCTCAACCTCTTAGGTCACCCCTCGACCTCTTAGGTCAACCCTTGACCGCCTAGGTCAACTTTATCCGCCTCTGACCTCTTAGGTCAACCCTTGACCTCCTAGGACAACCTTATCACATTTAACCCCCTAGGTAAACTTTATTGTCTTTGACCTCTTAGGTCAACCTTTGACCCCATAGGTCATTCTCATCCGCCTTTGACCTCTTAGGTCAACCTCATCCAGCTTTGACCTCTTAGGTCTACCCTTGGACCCCTCGGTCAACATTATCACCCGTTGACCTCTTAGGTCAACCTTTGACCTCCTAGGTCAACCCAATCACCTTCGACCTCTTAGGTAAAACTTGGACTCCTAGGTCAACCTTATCCGTTTTTGACCTCTTAGGTCAATCTTTGATTCCATAGGTGAACCCAATTACCTTTGGTCCTAACCCGTTTAGGTCAAACCGTCATCTTGACCCACCTAGGTCATTATTTGACCCACCGTCGTCCAGACCAACCTAGGTCAACCCGTTTAGGTCCACACACCATCCTTGACCCATTTAGGTCAACTTGTCCGTCTTAGGTTAAAACTACCCCTTCACCTTTGACCCGTCAAGGTCGCCCCGTGACCCGCTTAGGTCGACTTACCTATCTTGGATCCATCTAGGTCAATCTCTAACCTTCCTTAGTCCACCAACCCGAATAAGTCAACCTTAGACCCGCTTAGGTCAAACCATGTCCATCTCGCTTAGATCATCCCATAGGCAAACCGCTACAACCCGCTATCTTGATTCATTCACTATATAGGTCAATCCAACCCTTCTCATTTAGGTCGACCTATCCTTTACCCATCTAGGTCAACCCACCATTATCGTCGCATCCTAGCTTGAACCACTTTTTGTCCCAAACCTTAGGTCAAACCTTAGGTCAAATTTAGGTCAAACCTTAGGTCAAACCATACCCTACTCAATCAAAACCAACTCCTATAGGTCTTCCTCACCCATGCTTGACCAAGGACCGAGTCATCTCCCTCTTTTTGACCCTATGGTCATCTCTCACCTCTTTTTAAAAGTCTAACTTGATTCGAACTACGGTGACCTGAGCCTCTCATTGTGTGGGACCTCTTCCCCATGATAAGGGGAACGTAGGCAACTTCGGCCCAGTCAAACATTCAATTTTTTACCAAATTGCATTTCAAAAATGTGGAGACCGACTCTTTTCCAAAAAATGATTTTATAACGATGCCTTATCATTAAATACGAATCTAATTTAATTCAACTAAGAGGCTTAATTCTTTCATGACTAGAGTTCTGCATCATGTCGGCTGCAAGGAACATCGAAGTTGCAACTGAAGCTGCTACCCAAGATCCCGAGACAATCCTCTACACCGGTACTGCTCTCAGTAAGCAAGCATCCCACTTCGAAGCCATCCTCGATGAACAAGCAATCCACTTTAAGGCCATTCTCAACGAGCAAGCAATACACTTTCATAAGGAGATGCATACGACCCTAAGAAATATCGAGAGGCGCCATTTGTCTGAAATTCATGGCGTTTATGATTACCTCAGCCGAGTTCTCCCTCTTGCTCAATGTCAACACCCGTACGCTCCTCAAATGTACGGGCCGCCACAGACTTCCCCTGTTGGGATGCCTCCTAAGACTACTCTTCAACGACAGGTACCGGTACCTAAACCACCCTCAAATACAGTTCGGAAGGACGAACGCGAGTACAATGACTTGGGTATGCCGTTAGCCAAACTCTACAAAAGTCTAGTTCAAGCCGGCAAGTTGTCTCCTTTGTTCAACTATGAACCAAGTAGGGTGAAGCAAGGCTTGGATCCCTCCAAACACTGCCAATACCACCATTACATTGGGTAT
The DNA here is from genome assembly GCA_026119855.1 of Campanula takesimana. Classification (NCBI taxonomy): domain Eukaryota; kingdom Viridiplantae; phylum Streptophyta; class Magnoliopsida; order Asterales; family Campanulaceae; genus Campanula; species Campanula takesimana. The sequence continues at coordinate 221,516 of JAOWBW010001659.1, forward strand.
GACACCGAAGATTGCCTCCAATTGAGGAGAAAAATTCAAAACCTCATTGACAGCGGAGCCATCACCCGCCAACGGAATACATGGGCACGGGAAAAAGAGGAAATTGGGGCTACCTCCTTTAAATAAAAGAAAAGCAAAGGGTCATTCAGTCTTCGTAGGTTCTAGAGTGTCCTTAGTCAAAAGTCCACCTTGGACGATTTTTGTTTCTTTAAGTAAAAGTCCACTCCGGTCTAGTCAGTTTAAATCTTTTAGTTCCAATAAAAAGGTCTTTATTTCTTTTCTTTTCTCTCTAGACTTGAGACATAAGCTTGCATATATCAATTTCATGAAAATTGTCTTATTCACCATTTTCGCTTGATTGCTATATCTTTATATGATGAATTAATCTTAATCTTACTCATTAATGACGACTCATTAAAAGGTAAATGGACCCACAAACCATTCACATAACTAAGTAAACGATTAATCTCAAAATAACAAATGCTTCGATCAATTGGGATGAACGAATCACTTTCTCTTCTCTCTACATTCTACCCCCATACACTCTCTCTATACACTCACCCCTTGTACACACTTCATGTACACTCTCTACATACACCTTCTCCCATACACTATCCTCATACGCCTCTCATCCCACCATTAGACCCCTTTTTATAAGGTCGTGACAAAGAAATGGACTGCGGTGGCTCATCATCAAATAGACATCCATGCTGCCACAATTTAAAGGGTTGGTTTGCTCCCTTCATGAGTACTACATGCCATTACACTGGGGCTGTCCGTATTCCATCGCAAATGTAAGACAAGTGCACGAATTCATTCATGCCATTAATTGGTGCACGTGATAATCCAATGGAGCTCTACCGGTGAAAATCAAGGGGCTAGAAGGCCCGCCGCCAGCAAAAGACCGCTTGAACTATAAGGAAGCTACCTCGCAATCAAGAGAGGCGAAAGCAAACTAGGGGCTTGTCTTGCCCAATGTTTCATGTACAAGTATAAAAAAAAAAAATATGGCTCGCTAGGTTAAAACCCAAAAGGGCGACCTAGGCAAAAGTTAGAGCATTGCACAAAAAGAAGCCCGCTAGGTTGAAAACCCGAAAGGGCGGCCTAGGCAAAAAAAAAGGGGTGTGCACAAAGAGATAAAATAAAAAAAGAAAAAGAAAATAGAAGGGGCTATCACCATGGAAAAGTAAAAGTCCCATTTTCTTTTCACCTCAAATGTTCTATTTTCCTTTCTTTCCTTACAAAGTAGATAAACGGCAGCAACCCATGACAACTACGATGGAGCAATCCACTGCAACAACTACAAAGGAGTAATCCACCGCAATGAGCTACAAAGAACAACTCACCTCAAACGAACCTCACACCCCTAAACTCAAAACGCAACTTCATCGTCAACCGGGCAACCACTCAAAGCCAAACATAACCTACCTTGGGCCAACTTTCTTTCTTTTCTTTCCTCCCACACATACCCACTGAAACCCGACACCATCGTCAAGCGGGTCATCCCCGAACTACGCGGACCTGAGCTCCTCACCTTGAGGAGAACGTAGGCAACCTCCCGGTTCGGTCCAAAATATACACAACCCACCTTGAGCCAATTTCCTTTCTCTTCTCTCTTCCCCATATATTTCTACTTCTGATCTCTTCACTCACAATTGATCAAAACATTTATTATTTCGAGACTACTTGTCTAAAACATAATCATAAGATGCATAACTAATCAACGAGGTCCATTCTCGAGCAATCAAATGAGAATCTTGAATAAAACATTTTTCAAATGTCTCGACAAGCCTTCCGTTCTACAATCTAGGAAAGAGCTAAACACTTACTTTCTGTCAAAGCAGGGCTTCCTCCCTTTTGTACATATATACACTCAGTTACCCAAAAAGTCAAAATGTGAGTACTATATCTCTCTCTCTCTTACTCTCCTCAAAATGCCCCCGCATGTTTTCAAACAATTCTCTTTTCCTTTTTTTTTTGAGTCGACTGAATGATTAAAAAAAAAAAAAAAATTGACGCAAAAGAGATGCCCGCTAGATTGAAAACCCGCAAGGGCGGTCTAGGCAGAAAAAAGGGTGCGTCTTAAAGGAGGTAGGATACCCCGCTCTACGCCCTTATCGAACTGGGGCTTCCCCAACAGAATGGGTCGACTATGTGGTTTCTCAGAGAATATCGAGGCTTCGACAAGCACATACTTAGAAGAAGGGCATCCCTCATCATCAAGCTCGACGTAGAATTTCCCAAAGGAGGAAGGGTGCCCGCCAAATTAGATAATCCCCAGCAAAATGGGTCGACTATGTGGTTTCTCGGAGAATATCGAGGCTTCAACAAGGATGTACCCTTCATCGTCAAACTCTGCACATGACCAACACTTTGAATTTGTTAGAATCATAACTAATTATAAGGCATCTTTATAAAATCATAACACTTTCAAAAGTATTCTCTTCCCTGACACTTTGTTTATAAACCCGCACTCTCGGTCTCCACAAAATTGTAAAAACATCCTCGATCCATCTGAGACCCATCTCCGTGATTCTTGAGTTGACTCGGTCCTTTACCCTATCTCCTACACTTTAGGGAACCCCTAGGCCTAAACCCTCAACTCTCTATGTCCCAATCTGACTTGATTCAAAACCTTAGGTCCCGCACCTACCCGGTCAGTCTTACATAGGTTACACCATAACCCCTTAGCTCGACCCTCAACAAGTTAGTAGCGTGACTCCTAAAGCCTTAAACCGGTTCTACCCAGACCTTCAAACCTTAAACCGGTTGGCCAAAGCCAAGTCCTTAGGATGAACCATTAGGTCCCGAACCTACCGGTCCCAAGCCTACCCGATCTTCTAGATCTCAAACCTACCAACACATACTCATCCTTAACCTATCTAGGCCATAGCTCTCTTATCATCCTAGGTCCAGCCTCTTAGATCTACCCAGTCTAACCTGTTGAACGATCCCTTAGATCCCAAGTCCATGCAAGGCCGCCAAACACCTACCTTATAGGTCTCTAGCATATCTGATTCACACCTCAGGTCTCAACTCCTAACCCTTTAGATCACAAAACTGTCTACCCTCTAAGTCTATAACCTTAGAGCTCGTCCCTTAGAACTCTTTAGTTCCCAAGCCTACTTGGTCCAACCAAAACAATGCCATCTACGCCTACCGTCATACCCAAACCATGGCCCTGCCACTCTTAAACCTAATGTTGCTCCTTAGCTTCAAAAGACTTCCTAGTCTCACCTTCAACCCCTTAGGTCTCTAACCTACTTAATCCGAGCCGAGTCCAAACCTCGCCACCTATAAGGTCCACCCTTGAACTCCATGGATCTCAAACCTTTCTTCCCATGAGTCCAAACCTCAAACGTGCTCGAACGGATAGGACCTCCCGCGTACCGTGATATGCCATAAAGATATCAAAACCCGTCCAGTCAAAAATCGTACGCTTAACACCTTTGGTCCCATACCAAACCCACCTTCGCAATCGCCGAACGAGCTTGGTCACGCGCAATGACCTCTAAGACAAACTTAGGTCCTGAGCATACCCAATCCAACTTAGGCACCTATTGTACTCGAGCAAAGTCTTGGACACTCAATCCCTTTACCTAAAGCGCCAACATGGTCACATGTCCAGACCCATTTCTCGCACATGGCTCACACCTAGCACACCTTAGAGCCCAAACCCGACATGCGTATTAGGTACTAGGATCATCCAATCCCAATCCATTGCTCCTTGGCCGACCTCAAGCCTGCTTGGACCTAACCCATAACGCGGTTTCTCTAGGACAAAAGACTTACCCGCTTGAAAGCCTTATGTCCAACATCTCACGCCTACCATTCCATTAGGCCCCGTCTCCTTAACACATGTCTGAGGCTTACCCTAGCTAAACCCTAGCATTCTAGCCTAGGTCTAACCTATCGAGCCTATCCAGCCATGAGGTATCAAGCTCACCTGCCCTAAACCGCAACACTCTTAGACCTCAAACTTGCTCGGTCTAAACCAAGACAAACCTTCAAATGCTTTCGGTCTCCAAACCCTATGTAACACTCATCCTATTTCTTGTTAAATATTTGAACTTGCATATTATGTGTTAGTTTTACTTGGGTTAAATTTTTAACTGCTTTAAATAGTTAAGGTGGCTAAATGTCTAGTTTTTGACTTTTGGGTCATTTGTGAAAATTTGACTTTAGGGGTCTTTTTGTTAAAAGTGAAACTTGAGGGGCCTAAGTGTCATTCTTGGATAGTTGAAGTATATCAACTTGTTTGGTTTCTTCTCTGGGTATTTCTTCCCCAAATCATTACGTATACTCTCTCTGTTCTAAAAGCTAGGGTTAGGTTTCACCCTATTCCCGACTCCTCGAGTTTAATTATCCCTCCGTTCTTGATTCTGATCCCGGATTAATATTCGTGGCGTTGAATAGAGCGTTCCAGGCCGAACAGAAATAAGTTTTGGTCAACTTGAATTTTGACTAGGTAAGTTATTAGCTCCCCCTTGCTTGTAATAACATGCATAAATGTTATTCTCGATACTTGTGATTGTTAATTTTGTGTTTGGGATGATTTTGTGGTATTTGTAAATTTGGGACAAAGGGAGTAAATTTCCCTGTGTAAAATGATAAAGGGATTTGGAAAGATGAGTTTGAATGATGTTATGCCTTTTCTGGGTATGTTGAAATTGTTAGTAAATGTTACTCCTACGTTTGGACGGAAATTATTTCAACCTGGGAAAGAATGAAAATTTCGCATTTTAGTACACTGTGCGACCGCACAAAAATGATTGTGCGACTGCACATCTTTCTGAAGGGTTTTTCAAAGAAATTGGCATGCTTGTGTGCGGCCGCACAGTCAATTTTGGGCGACCGCACAGTCATCTGAAAAACAAAGATTTTGTTTAAAGTTTGTATAAGTTGGAAGTAACCCTAGTTAGGTATATAACCTTAGTATAAGATGTCCTAGTAAGTGTTGTGATACTTTAGGGGCATCAGACTCGGTCTTAAATATGTATACTCATTGAATTAAATGAGAACATAAGTATAAGAGTAGTATCTCTTCTTTATGTCTTGAAAGTGCTATGAACAAGCACTAATGTGTTATACTTGTTGTGAATCCAATGATTGTACACCTTAGAGGCATTAGCATAAGGTCTTAGACTTGAACATCCTTAGAATAGGATTGGGATTGGGTAAGAGTAAATGTATAACTCTTATACTTGTTTGAATGTCCAAAGATTGGAAGTTATAACTTGAAGTATAAGACATTAAAAGCTTGTACATTACTTGAACATCCATAGAAATGGATTAAGACTTGAATATAAGATAATAAAATCTTGTACTTGGCTTGACACCAATACATATGTATGGTAGTGAACTAGAAAGTGCTATGAATAAGCACTAACGTGTATGAGACATGTTCTTGTTGTGTATGTGCAAACATTTCATATAGTTGCTTGATAACAAGGTGACTTCTTGAGTACTTGAAGCATTTTCCTTGTTGAGCTAGTCCACTACATTTGGATTAGTTCTTCTCCCGTTGTTCAAGTAAATATCTACTTGTACTTTCTTGTGTGAGTCCAGCTGGTTCTCCTTGCTTGTTCGAAAATGTATAGGTTCACGCTTATCGCGAGAGCTAGGGTTTAAGTGACAATCGGGTCCCTATATATTTCCGCCTGACCCCTTACTACCGGCCATAGTAAGGGCATAGCTTCCTTATTTGGAGCAATAAGCCGACTTAAGTGAATGCTAAACTCCTGTCCCGAACACCTCGTGAATAATCATGAGTACTGATATTGAGAATGACACTGGTTACCGGGTCTTCTGATATATACTGAATAATCAGTTCCTGTTATTGATCGTGATTGTCAAAGTAATACAAGCTACGACAACAATGGTATTCTTGGGAGGAATAAGGAAGGAAGCAATATCCTTATAACTTGCTTGTTTAGCCTTATGTGCTATTTGATGAGTGGATTATCCTCTCATATACTTGTTACTTGATGATACTTGAGATATGATTATTTGAGTATCTACTTGAATTGCATGATAACATGTCATGTAGTTGCATCTAATAGCTTACTGAGATTTATCTCACCCTTTATTTGTTTCCCCCCCCCCCAGGAAAGGAAGGATAGTGCGCAGTGAGGCTCGACATAGTTGGGAGCTTGCTTCGCAGGTTGTGATTATTTGGGGCTTGTGTCCTTTTACTCTTGGTGAGGACGATGTATTGGGTTGTATAACTCCTTATTTTGGGGTAGACAGTCTTGTTTAGTTCTTGTTGTCACTAGACATCTTGTATAGTACTCTTAAATGCCAGCTTATGTGCTAGGCATATTTCCGCTGTGTATGTATTAAGTTTGGTTTTAAATTTTCTTGTCTAGAACTCGTGTTGTGAGCTAGTATAGCTCCTTACTCTAGAGTATATATATCATGGCAGTTTGTTAAACAAATGTCATTAAGTTTCTTATTAAGTTTCTTGTTTCTCGTTAGGCACTCCCATCCAGGTTCGAGGTTCTATTAGGGGATCCCGGAACCTGGGGGCGTGTCAGGTTGGTATCAGAGCTACCCTGGTTTAGCTACCTGTTTAGCTACCTTGGTTTGCTCTAAGTCTGGATAGGGTCTATGGCCTAGGTATGGGTGAGTCTTGGGTGTTATTAATAACGCTGAGTGTTTACCTACAGGTACAATAAGTTCTGAAGGTACTAGTGGCAGTAATCAACTGAGATCTATAAATCCTCAAGAAGAAATGGTTGATAATGTTGACTGGGATTATCCTAATCGCCTACAAGGTTCTTGAAGCTGAAACCTCGTAGTTTTGATGGGGAATTGATGCTAAGAAGGCAGAAGAGTGGATTGAAAGTATTGAGAAGATCTTTACAGCCTTGAGATGTGCAGGTGGTGATAAGGTAACCTTTGCAACCTTTAAACTTGAGAAAGCCGCTGAACATTGGTGGCAAGTGTTGAGTAAAAGCTGGGAACTGGAAGGTGTACCACAGACATGGGAGAATTTTCTTAAAGCATTCAAGTCACAGTTTATTCCAACAGTGGTCCAAGATAAAAAGGAAATGGAATTTCTTAATCTGGAGCAGGGAAGTCTGACAGTGGGGCAATACTCAACCAAGTTCACAGAATTGGCGAGGTATTGTGATCAGTTAGTTCCAAACGAAGCCAAGAAGGCACAGAGGTTTGTTAAAGGGTTGAGAACTGAGTATAGGAAGCAACTTCTTTCTTTACAGCTCACTAGTTATCAGCAAGCAGTGGAGAAGGCTTATACTATTGAAAATGATATTGAAGAACACAAGGTGAAGTTGGGAACAACCATGACTGGTCGTGTGTCTGAGAAAACTCAGGGATCTGGTTCTAAAGGTGGTAAATCTGGCCGCCAAGATCGTCGATTCCGACAGCCAACTGAAAGTAAAGGTAGTGTATCAACTGGTTCGAGGACAACAGTCCAAGGTCCCAGGAGAGTATGTGGCTATTGTTCAAAAGAAGGCCATTCTGAAGACAAGTGTTGGCTAAAGCAAGGAAAGTGTATAGTGTGTGGTGAAGCGGGGCACTTTGCTAGAAATTGTCCTAAAAGTAGAGTAAATCAAGTTGGGGTACAAGTCAACCAGCCTCAGGTTCACAGAGAGATAGTGGGGGTCGACCAAAAGTTCAGGGTCGAGTGTTTGCTCTAGATCAAGCAGGGTGTATCTGAGTCTTCTGCGGTCATAGGAGTATTATATTACTTTCTAGTACGAGAGCGCGAGTCTTGATAGATCCAGGCTCATCTCATTCTTATGTGGCATCTCATTTTGTGTCGCATTTGCATGTTCTTCCTGATTCTATGCCTTATGTGCTAGAAGTATCTTCCCCTATGGAGATTGCATGTTTACTTCTGAGGTTTACAAGAAATGTGAGGTTCTTGTGGGTGATCATGCCCTTCTTACTGACCTAGTCGTGTTACCTATAAGGGACTTTGACGTGATTCTTGGCATGGATTGGCTATATGTGCATCATGCATCTGTTGATTGTTATAGAAAAGTAGTAACTTTTTCTATTCCTGGTTGCCTGATTTTACCTTTGAAGGTGATAGGCCTTTATGTGCTATACATGTTATTTCTGCTTTAAAAGCTAGAAAACTTTTATCTCGTGGTTGTGCCGGGTATCTCGCATGTGTGCTTGATCAGAGTTTATCTGTTCCCAAGATGAAGGATATCTCTGTTGTGTCTGAATTTTCAGATGTGTTCTCTTCTGAGTATAGCATGCCACCTGATCGAGAGCTTGAGTTCTGTATTGAGTTATTACCAGGTACAGCACCAATCTCTAAAGCACCTTATAGAATGGCTCCAGCTGAGTTAAGAGAGTTGAAAACACAACTTGAGGAATTGCTTGAACGGGGCTTTATCAGGCCTAGTGTATCACCGTGGGGTGCACCAGTGTTATTTGTCAGAAAGAAAGATGGGACTCTGCGATTGTGTATTGATTACAGAGATATTAATCAGGTAACTATCAAGAACAAATATCCGTTACCTCATATTGATGACTTGTTTGATCAGCTTCAGGGTTCAGTAGTGTATTCGAAGCTTGACTTGAGAAGTGGTTATCATCAGTTGAAAATCAGATCTGAGGATATACCAAAGACAGCTTTCCGTACCAGGTATGGGCATTATGAGTTTATTGTTATGCCATTCGGTTTGACAAATGCTCCAGCTGTATTTATGGATTTGATGAACCGTATATTCAAGCCATATCTTGATTGCTTCGTGGTGGTATTCATTGATGATATTCTTGTGTATTCTAAATCACGGGCTAAGCATGAACAACATCTCAGAGTAGTATTACAAGTTCTTCGTGAAAAACAATTATTTGCAAAATTCAGCAAATGTGCTTTCTGGTTAGAAGAGGTTTCATTCTTGGGGCATGTTGTGTCTGCTACTGGTATTGCAGTAGATCCTTCCAAAGTTGAAGCAGTTTGTAAACTGGAAGAGGCCAACTACAGTGACTGAGATCCGTAGTTTCTTGGGCTTAGCTAGTTATTATCGGAGGTTCATTGAAGGATTCTCCAAGATTGCTACTCCATTGACAAATATGACTCGAAAAGCTATTTCTTTTGAGTGGAATGACAAATGTGAAGCAAGTTTTCAGGAGTTGAAAAGGCGTTTGACTACAGCTCCAGTCTTGGCTTTGCCTAATGGTTCTGAGCATTTCATGGTTTATACTGATGCTTCTAAATAAGGATTGGGTGGTGTTCTAAGCAAGATGGCAAGGTAATAGCTTATGCTTCTCGAAATTATCTCCTTATGAAAAGAATTATCCTACTCATGATTTAGAATTGGCTGTGATTATTTTTGCTTTGCATAAATGGAGGCATTACTTGTATGGAACCAAATTTGAGGTTTTCACTGATCATAAAAGTTTGAAGTACTTGTTTTCTCAAAAAGAGCTTAAACATGAGGCAACGTAGATGGATGGAGAAATGAAGGATCATGATTGTACTATCCTTTATCATCCAGGAAAAGCCAATGTTGTGGCAGATGCACTGAGCCAAGAAAGACTTATATTTCTTGCCTGATGATTCGTGAATGGAAGATGTTTGAAGA